>OX393565.1:478261-600761 GCA_947652115.1 Blastomussa wellsi | reverse complement strand
TCAAAATATATAAATTTGAAAATGATTTGAAACAAATAAACGTAGTTGCATTACATGTAGTAAATGTAATGTAGTATAACCATTGTAAAATTTGTCTGACAAGACCATACCTTGCTTCATTTCTGAGAATCAATTGTCGTCAGTTAGTCCATTTTGTTGCAAATAGCTTACTTTAGGCTATGCTTGGGTACAAGTTAGTTGACAAAATTTTAGGCTGGGTATAGGCGGGTTATTTGAACTGAGCTGAGAGTTTCTGTTCAAATGCCCTACCCCAGGGCATTTGTGGATTGTGAAACGTCAATAAAATGTTGCTAGAAATACCATTTTAAAAAGGTCAAAAGTCCCCACTACGGGACGATGCAACTGTCAAATCCCCACCTATGCCCGGCCTCCCCCGCCCCAACGGCTTAACATTGATAGGTACACATTAAAAAGGTTGCAAAGCACATTTTTACTCCTCAACATTTCTTCTTTTAGCTCTCTTCATGATTATTGGCTGTCTGCGAGTGCGTTTGCCTTTCTTTATATCGTTATCTGTTGAAGTCCTCTTCTGAAAAAGATGCACATTGAAATAAATGTGGGTGAGGCGTGTGTGCTGTTCCTTTTTACAACAAGACCTTTTCGAGATATAGTTGGCTGGTGTTTTATTGGAGTCTAGTGGATTTACATTTTCAAGAGATTCATAAGTTATTACTTACTGGCCGTTTCCTTTTTTGCGATGTTGATTGCTTGGTTAATGTTTCAGGGTGGGTGCTGCCAGTAATATTATCCGGCTTTGCAATATCCTGAGCAAGCGATTTTGTTGCTGACGGCTCAAAACTTCCTGAAAGAAGAGAACTTGATATGATTTTGTTGATCAAGTGTTTATTTAGTCCAGTCCGGCGTTGCGTGACAGGAGAGGGGTCCAGAACTGGACTAGTGTTTATTATGATACAAGCGTGACAAGCCCGGGAGGGGGGGAGTACTCCCTTATATGGGCTATACCGGGACGTTCCGCTGGATAAGATATGGTTTTTAACCCCTCAATCCTGAACAGGGTATATAATTCAAGCGAGTCTGTCCTAAACAGGGTATTTAGTCGTCCTAGACAGGGTATGGAGTCGTCCTGTACAGACTAGTATGCCTTCGAGACTCACGTCGAGTTTTTTTAAAATATATCCGAAATCAGAAACGTTCATCAGTATTTACTTAGCCGGTCTTCAGTAAACATTAGATCATTTTCAGGACCAGATATTACTGCGCTCTTAAAAAAAACGTTTTCAGTTGTCCAAAACAGGTTGAACCTCCGGCGGCACCCCTATAGCAGCGCGCCGAAGAAACTAAGATGATGTAAGCCTAAACTTCGCGCGTTGTGCTCGCAAGTGAAGTTTTTTACTACCTTCAGTGTTCTTGTCATCCTCCATAATTATTTCCTCCAAAAACGACAGAAGCTCTTCTTCGGGCTCCACACCGTCATACCTTTCTGGCAGGTCATCTATATTTTCAAGTAGAAATAGTTCCGGTACCAAAGAATCTTGATTGTAGTTGAAGTCCGGGAAAATCGCTTCCCCGGGCAGTTTGTCTGCCTCAGTGGAGGTTTGTAAGGGAACATTGGTATCTTCGTAAAGACTTTGAAATAAAAATTGAGAAGAAACTTCGTCAATAAATATTATAAAGTTAAATACCCCAAAAAATATTGGCGTGTGAAAGTGGTGTATAAAACGCTGCATTTTTGTGATACTGCTCACGCGAGATAGGAAAAGAAAATGCGCGAAAGTCGAGGCCCAACGAAAAGTTTTACCTATTCATGTCTTCGTTGCAGAGATATTTCTGAATAAGCTCGTCTATGTAGTCGTGTTCAACTCTTTGATCCTCGCCGGGAATATTTTCGGGACCGCAGTTTCTCGCCATTTACTACAACTTTCTGTTGGCGTAAACAACACCGAAATGATAAACAAGTGTAATATTTTCCCGCCAAATGCACCTGCCGCCACGACATCCGTGACGTAAAGGCGGGAGGCGGAGCCCGCTTTTGAAATGTACAACGTCAGTCAACGGTCGGCTTGACGAGAAATCCGCATGGTGCTGGTGAAGCGGGAACTTTTGAGACATTTTTTCAGAGTAGTTTTCTAAGCCTGTTTTAAGATTTTCTGTTAGTTTCCTCTGCTGCATTGATAACATGGAAGCCTTGTCTTCCTCAATGCAGCCTCAAGTATGTGAGACTTCGCTGGATGCGGACACGAAACCCTCACCAGAAAAGGTTTGCATGATGCGAGGTGAAGCGTCAGCCGAAATTGGCGACGAAATGACAAATGATAATTCCATGCAATGGCCAATGAACCTCGTGGTCAAACAGGAACATGACAAAGATGATGACTGGTAAGCGAAGTGATTTTAGACTTACAGCTCCTCCAGAGTTGAAATGGCCGTCGTTATGTACGTGGGTAACAACATTTTAGACGTTGCAAAAAGAAAGGCTATAATTTCTTAATCTTTTTCATTTGTTTTTCGAAGTGTTCCAAAAGGTCCTGGACTGTACCAATGGTTTGACAATCAAGCATTGTCAGAAGCTGTGAGTTCTGTCAATGTAGACCATGTGGACCCTCACACAGCTTCAATCCAAGAAATACTGGAAGCAAGCCGCTTGAGCAAAAATAAGGACCTTTTACAACTTCTTGGTGAGACATCTAGCGCTTAGAATATGAGAACTTGAGCTTCAAAACAGTTGCTGAATTTATGGCTGTCGGTTTTTTTAAAAGAATCGTTTTCGTGAAAAGATTTTTTTTCATCAGAGGGTCGCTTGCTGCAAACTTAGTAGAAAGCTTGGATTTTCTTCTGGTTTTTTAATACCGCAAAATTCATTGATAGTCATAATTTCAAGATGTTTTTCTTTCCAAAAAGCGTTGTCGTCAAAACACTGGTCAAAGCATTTTTCAGCTGGTGGGTAAAATAAGCTTACTTGAATTTGAAATTCGCCATGAGGGGTTTTACGATTAGACCGATAATTCTACGAGGCACAACCCTTTTTCCTGTTGCTTAGCTGTCATAAAATATTGTTGGAATCAAAATTATTTTGTTGGAAGATAGGTCACGTGATCTTTAAAGTCATTGGACTCAATAAGTTTCCTGTACCTGCTCTTAAATTCAGATGAGATTGGATCTGGTGATACTTCAGCTTTGGCTGGACATTACTGGCACGAACCAGGTAACAGCACAAACAGCTACTCCGCAAGTGGCACAGATGAATGCCAGCAGTTTAATGAAAGCCAGAATTTTCGGACCTTTTATGAGCCGCTGCCCGCTCTAGTGTTACCTGGTGCTGTCAGTAGCTGCAGTTTTGTGCAGCCAGGTGATGGTACTATTTGGACAGGGCAGAGTGCTACAGAGACAGGAAGAGGGGTGACGGTGGAGTGTATTCAAGCAGGGGAGGCTGCTTTTTCATTGGGTCCAAGTTCAACATCAAGTCAAGAAATTGATGACATAGTAAGTTTTTTTCATAGTTTACACCCCCTACAAGGACAACAGTATGGACCAATGCAATAATGATATAAAAAGATGCATTAAAAGATGCATTTTCAGCTTTTTAACTTTTTGCAAAGTTAAAGTGCCTATGAAATGAAAAAACCAGCTATTGAAAAATAAGGTTATTTGAAAGGCCTTTAAAGGTGAAGAAAAATGGCATTTTCCTTTTTGTGATATCTCCTCTCGTTCCAGAGACGACATAAGGTGTGATAGCATGGGTGTAAAAACACAAAATATAGCATATCTCAGCAACTAATGATGCAATGCAATTGAAACTTTGCAAGCACATTACACTCTAAGAAAAACACCTCTTGATGTATATTTTGATGTTGCTATGGCAACAATTTTGGTTCCAGTCTCTTCCCTTTTTAAATCAAATATTACTCATTTGTGACTGCATGGGGCAAATGATTAATCCCATTTAAAGCTTGTGCAATACCTATATTGCACTAGCTCTCCTAATTATCCTTTAGGAAGTGGATGATGTTTGCTCAAGATGAAATACAGGAATAATCATTCCTGTATATTAGAGATCTGGAACCGGATGTGTTGCCATAGCAACACCAAAACATACACCATGTGACGTATTTCTTAGGCTTTAACATGCTCTCCTAGTTTCAATTTCGTTGCTTCATTACTTGCAGAGATATGCTATATTTTGTGTTTCTACACCCATATTATCAAATGTTATGACATCACCAGTACCTAATTTGCATAATTCGAAAATCTTGAATATGTCTGGAACAGGAGGACATATCACAAAAAGGAAAACGCCATTCTTCTTCATTTTTAAAGGGCTTCAAATAAGATTATTTTTCAATAGCTCGTTTTTTCATTTCATAGGCACTTTATAGAACTCTTAATTTCAAATCCACTTTTAAGCTTTCAAAATGAAGGATGCTCTCCTAGCACATACCAGTAAATGCTCTTGTTTGTAATAACAGTCTTCTTTGGTGTATTTTCATGAAAGAAAAAACAAGAAGAGAAAAAGCGAAAAAGAAGGGAAAGGAACAAACAATGCAGCCGTGAATTTCGCAGGAAACAAAAGGTCAGAGAACAGCTCTTGACAAGAGGAAAGGCCGAGAAGGAACAGCTTCTGGTGGAGCGGTATAAGAGAATGGAGAAGACAACTAAAATACTTGTCAAGATTGCCAACAGCAGTGGGGCATGTGAAAAGGGACAGAGTATCATCAACAGGGTGGCTGGCTTGATTAATAAAGAGAATTTCCCTTGTGTTATGGTGAGAGGTGGCATGGTTCCCAATAGACATGTTAGCTACACCAAAACACAGGCATTCTGAAGACTTAATGTGTATTGTTATAGCTGTTGAAGTTTGTTGATCAAACTGTCTTCACAAGTTGTTACAGGCAATGACAAGTACAAAAACAACCACTGGATCAACAGGCTCTCATTTGCTTGTTATAAATAATTTTGACCATTATAGCTATTTAAATGAGAAAAAATAAGATGCAGCTTAATCAGATGATTTAAAATGGATGGAATTAAGGGCATTATACATGTGCCTTGTTGCAGCCATGAAGAGGGATTTTGTTCCATTTATGCAACCAGTTTTTATTATGAGATGTGGACAAGTCTCAGGTCTGTGATCTCAGTGTATACAAACAATTTCAAGTCTAAACCCAATGAGGTCCAAAATAAGCTGTCTTGTTTTAGTCACAAAGCAGGATTTTGAACCATTTATATGCCCAGTTTGTGTCTTATTTCGACTGCATCTTATTTTTCTCAAATAAACAGCCCTACTTTTGGTCCATTATCTCCAACTCAGTTGATACCTTACACCAGGTCATGTTATTGCCATTCCCAAGGTAGACTCCCAAATAAAAGTGATGGGGTGATCACTGTGCCATTCTAGGTCTCAAATATTTCATGGCTGTTCGATAACAGAATTATTCCATGCATACTTAGAGATGATTGGAAACAGCCAACTTTGCACTATGTGTCTGTTATCTACCATCCCATATCCAAAACTCACTCGCGGAATAAGAATGTTTAGTTTTGTATTGGCAACTTTTAAGAGTTCAAATAATCACCACTGTCACTGTTATATGGGATTTCCCCAGGCCTGTTATGACAGTCATGATAGCTGATGATAATTCCAGCTATCATGTCCATTTGAACACAAACTATCATTCACTTTGAACTTGTTCAAAATCTTCACGACAGTCGATGACAGTTTTCCCATTTGACCACGTGCATGATAGTTTGGGGAGGTTAATTCTAAAGTATCGACTATCATGCGCCGTTTGATCAGGGCTTTACTTTCAAGGGGTTTTCAGACAAAAATACAAGGGCTTTGTTATGGTCTTGAGAGGTGAATTGCTCTTCTGTCAGCTTGAAGTTGGTATTGATTGAAGGCGGAATTTGGTGCAGCATGCATTGAAAAATTAAATTTCCAAAATAAATTTCTAAAATATTAGTAGAAAGAAATAGCTGGTCTATTTCAAGGTTGATTACAATAATATTTACATGTATGTCTTGTTGGAATGTTCATTAATTGTTATTTGTTGTTTCTATGTCTTTTAAAATCTTTATGAATGATTTTACACAATTTTGATTTTGTCACTATGTTCAGTAAGTATAAAAAACCATGTAAATAATTTTAAGAGAAAGAAAATCGGGATACACATAATTTGATCATCACTTTCACTTGAGTAGTTTCAGAGTCTAGACATACTACATACTATGCAGGCAGAGGTTCACATTCATGCAAAAATGAATGAAATTTAAAATAAAAAATGTTTTTCAAGCCTGATAATGTTATTGATTTATGGAATTTTGCTCATTTACTGAGCTGGTGATTTAATTTACCATCAACCTTTGTCTCAAGCAGCAAAATCATTAACTTCAAGGGCAAGACTATTATTTTGGTCATGGGCTCTGCTCTTTTATTTTAGTAATGAAATTGTGTAGCGATATTTCTATGTAATTCCCTGGTATGGTTAATTTACTCTCTAATATTAAATATTTGTTTCACAATATACCAAAGTTCTGTTTCATAAATTGTTAGCATAACAATTTGTTAATTATGTTGGTGACATACTCTGGCTGGTATTGATGTTCAGAACAGGTTAATAAAAAATGTTAACAAAATTCCTTGTAATGTTGTGTAGATTTTTGCTATCTTTGACCAGATATGACAACTATTTTCCCACAAAGCCCTACACGCAAGCCCTCTTCAGGAACTATATAATTCCCAACCTCTTTTCCTTTAGAAGGGTCCAGTTCAAACAGGTTTGCATTACTACTCTGTAGACAATCCAGACTCCAAACTGCAGTGTGGCTTGATTTACCATGCTTCGCACAAAGATGAATGTGCCGTGGTTTAAAGTTCAGTGGTAACATTAATGTAGGTGATGGAATTGCATGGAATAACATGGGTACATCCACATCTTGCTCAAACACAGTCCAGTCAATGACGTTGTTACCAAGTTCACACAGGAAACCTTTTCGAAAAAGTGAGATTTGTAAAATCAAGACACTGAATGCAAATTTTAACAACATGGAAGAAAATTCTGAGTTATTCCTTCTAATATTTTGATTTCAAGAGAGCAATGAAAGAAATACATGATTATTTCCATAATATAAGGGATGGCAAATGGTCCTTCAATTTAAATGAAGTACATCACACATATGCTCCTGTGGTTTGTTACACACTCTTCTTCAAGCATGTGTGATGAGCCCAAGGGATGTCTGCATAGGTGGCTACATTTTCAGCTGAAATACGTATATTTTATTATTTCCAGGCAAGCACCATGTTCAAAATTTAACTGACCTGTTAATAAAGCCCAGTGAGCTTTATGCCCTTTTTCAAGACAGGGTTTATGGTTCTTATCCGCATCATACGGAACAAGCACAACAGATCCCATTAGTAATTGTGAGATAATAAACTGATGATCTGCAAATGCACCACTTGTAACCCAACACCCAAGTCCATAAAATTCCTTAGCCAGCTGTGCAAGGTTTTCTGCTGAGTACATTTCACCTTGAAGTGAAAAACGTTTTGATTTTGCCATTGTCAGTAAGTTGTCCAATTCCTCGTCATATTGTGTATGTTCTTCAGACAGTGCTGTTCCTTTGTTAGCACCTTGCCTTGTTAAAAGTTCTGCTGCCATGCTGATGGCACATAATCCACATCTGTATGCAAAGAGAACAAGTCAAGCATTTTAAAATGTTTCCTATTGCACTGTAGGTTCAATTTCCAGCTATTTTCTGAGCCTGTGTCCTTGCATGCCTACATAGGCTATCACTACGCAGCTATCAAATAATTAGTATCACTGATGAGTAAATTGTATCGGTACCTGCCAACTTTTCCAAGTGAAGGGCATGAGATTTTCATTGTGGGAGTGCCACAAGACTGCCTAACATAACCAAGCCCAAACATTACTGAGAAAGTTCTGAAAATGTCCCAATCCCAGACCTAAGATGTGCTTCCACAAAAAATGTCTGAATCTGTCATGCAAGCACAGTCTCACCAAGTCAAATGTGCATTTTAGCATGAAGCAAACATATTGGACCATCCCATTTTTTATCCGCCACCCCCCCCCCCCCCCCGCATTTGAGGGGTCAAGGAAATCCTAAGGGAAGTGGGTGTTCTTAAATGTTATTTCTGAGGGGGCAGCTATGTCGGTGGCTTTGATCTCCTCGTTTTCCTGAAGGGGGGAATGTGTCGGTGCTTTGATCTTGCTTTCCTGAGGGGGTCTTCAATAGCTATTTCTGAGGGGGTAGAAAATAAGGGGGGAGCGATATTAAACAGAATGACCCATTAAAGCTTTCCTTCCTATTGAAACCCAGAACAAAGCCTCTTCTTGTTTCCCGGGCCCCTAATGCAATTAATGTAATGGAGCCCTATTTAGTACTTTTAAGCAACGCCTTACCTTGGATGTTTTCCTTGAAGTCTTGTTGCTGCCTCCCTGTTACAAAGAAGCCACTCATTACGAACCGAGCCGGCAAGAGAATCTTCCCGTCCATTTGTGATCTGTAAGATTATTTCACGGCACCGTTTGTTCACATCGAAAGCGCGTGTACTTGCGCAACTCATCTCACAGTTCTCTGTCTCCTCTCAGATCTATTTACCGGGCACAGACTGTCACAAAGATCTCGGGCAAGATTCGCTCCCTTTCCGCCATTTTTGTTTAAAACTCGCTCCAGGCCTTCTCTCTCAGCTCCAAAAACGGTCCAAGGTGGGGCTGGGGGCGCGAGTAGGGGAAAAACGAGAGAATGCATATGTGATTAGAGAGGTAGATTGTAGTTATGTTTATTTACCTCTCAATTTCAACCTCCATAATTAATTTTGCTTCGAAATTATGGTACTTTTTTATTTTAATTAAAAAACCCATTTGTCCTTTGGGTTCGAGATGTGAAGCACTAAACATTGCCCAGTTTCATACCGTGAGATACTGGGTCGAGTGCGGACTTTCGCGGAAAATTCATTCTCGTCCCCAGAGCCACATGACCCTCTTAGCCATCTGGGCCTGTACACGAGAAACAAGTGGCTCTGGGGACACATGATTTGTGTTAAGAGTACTAGACATGTGCCTCATTTTGATTGGGTTTATGTTTGTGTGACTGTTGATCTTAATTACTAACTTAGTTACAATGTTTACTTCGTTTTCATTGGTTTTGTAATCGGATCTTTTAGCGTCACCACGCGCATATAAAAGCTAAGTTAGCGTCCCTTTAAAGTAGTGCATTCTTTGATTGCGCGTGGCCTTTCGTCAACTTTGTTTTGTTTAACCTTTGGCTTAAGCGGGACCGATATGTAGGTACCTCTTGTTATTCTGCTTAGGTTAAGTTTTCTTATCGTGAGCGAATGTATACATCAGTCACATAGATCGCTTGTACTTTTAATGTGCTATTCTAATTGATTTACGATCGTCAAAAGGAATCAATGGACCTTATGCTTCAAGAGTGAACGCCCACTATTAGGTTAGAGAGCAGTAGGCTCTAAATCAGTTTATCTTTCTGTTGTATGTTTCCTTTGATCGAATCTTGTGTAGCCAGTTTTTAGTATTTTTATACTGGTTGGTTTTTACGGTATTGTTATCCAATTGTATTGTGTTATCGCCTCGAAATCGCTTAGTTGTATTCACGCACTTTTTACTATGTATTCGAAACAATTGTCGCTAGATTGATAGAATTTTCGTTGTATTGTTATTTCAGTTTACGATCGTTACAATTAGAAGAATAAATCACCGATAACCGTCGATTCTGGCTTTCCGTGATTTGTTCACCTCGCCCTGACGACCTGTAAAATAGTCCCTCATAGTTTGTCGCGACACGCCCTAGACTTCGTTTCCTTCGCCTCTTTGGATTGGCAGTCGCTGCAAACGCAACAATTTGATTAGTAAACTATCCAACACTGCATCCATTGTCGTACCGCAATAAGATTGGGGATAAATTTGGCGACGCGACAACGGTCACAGTGTGGGAGAAAGAAAACTAAGGGTGGGAGGGAGGGAAAGATAACTAGTCTAGCATTAGTTCCCAGGGCTTGCCCGTAAGCCCCTCGTCGCCCCGTACCCGCACGATCCCTCCCTATGCTGCAGTTGAGCCAAAGTGATAATTTATTCATACGTGTTGATCTTATATGCGTCACTTTAATGTATGCAGTGTGAATAGTAAACTATCCAACACTGCATCCATTGTCGTACCGCAATAAGATTGGGGATAAATTTGGCTCCTGTTACTTAATGTCACTAAGTCTGTTTCTATCTACCCGGTCAACGATGGGCTCCTCCCCAATACTAAACAGCCACCTAAGGAGACCAACGTTGGACCGTCAAAAAAGAGGAACCAAATCATAACTCCCCAAAACTAAACCCCGATCCAATTCCCTAACACTGGGAGGTAGATTTTCGTCGTACCTCACAGGCACTCTTCTGCGTAGGTTCTTTTCCCCTAATTGGTTGCGGGGAAGGCACACACAAAACGTTTTAGCTCATTAATGTCTTGCCCGTAGGCAGATGGCTTGGAACCAACACTCGAGACGAGCCTTGCCGAGGCCCCTGCTGGATTTAAGACTTTCGCTAGTTGCATGTAGTACAACGCCGTGTGGCGCCTTGACCATCCCACGTGATCCATGATTTCAGCCAGGTCCGCACCGGTAAGGGCCAGGGTAATTGCATAGCCTGACCGGAAACCGTGGAGCGTCTCACCGTTATCCGCACCCATTTCTTTAAGATAGCTCTTTAGCCGTGATTCGGCTGCGGAGGAGGAAAAGGGGGCGTCTTTTATACCCAAATCTGGTGTAACTGGGCGGAAAAGGTAGCCACACGTTAAATCTACCCTCATATCACGAGTCACTTCCATGTAGCACTCAATGCCTCGAATAGGGCAGATTTCCGCTTGCACATTTCTTCTAACCCCAAACACATTTTCACCCCCATCCCTCAACGTCTTCCCCCAAATGTGGTTAAAGAGAAGCCCGTCATCATGGGGGAAACGAAGGATTTCAGGAACCTTAATCTGTCCCAAATCCCCTGGCCGATCTCCACTAAAGAAGGCCAGCTTAAAATATGCTTGGTCGCGGGCTATGATGAATCTGTCAATCGCCTTGTCAGACCCTTGCAGTTTGCTTTCTAAGTGCAAACATAATTGTGTTAATTTGTCAACAAAGAACGGCGCAGCCTGTTTCGGTGTTATACGGGCCTGCAGTTGTTCCGCGGTTACCAGCCTCAGGAAATCTTTCACGGCTTTGTCAGACGCCGGGTTACCAAGGCCTAAGCGCTTGTCCCACTCGCCATCTCGTCCAATAGAGTGAAGAATGGCCCGTAACTTACCGATATAAGAGTCAATCGTTTTGTAAGATAAACGTATTGCGCATCCACACGAAAATCGTCCCTTTTTGCCGATATGGTCGCAACCATTGCGGTGAATCTGCGTTTTCCCATCCTTATCCTTAAAAATAAGGAAACGACAAACATCACGCGGGGTCACAGTGGCCAAAGTGACATGTCCCGGAAGTGAGGCCAGAAAGCTTTCAAACTCTTTTTGTAACGAGTCTTTCTGTTTAGCATAGCTAGTAGCACGGTCAAAGTCCATTAGCTGTCGTAAACGTTGATCAATGCACTCCAAATCGACGTTAACTTTTTTGACATTTGCTTTTGTCAAGACTTTCCGATTATAGCCACACCTTTGACAGAATCTAAAATCCTGGTCATTTGCATGGGAACAAGTCGGGCATCTGACGGATAGCATCATCTCATCCTTTGACCAATAAACAGATGCCTCCTGCTTCACAGGCGTAGAAATGACCCCACCCCATCCGGTTTGGGAGGCATCCGTTGCTATGTTAATCTGAAGATGTTTCTCTTCGCGCCAAGGTAGAGGGTTATCCCATCCTTCTAGAAATAACCAATGGGCGATCTCATCGCGCAGAGCACCCCGGATCGCAATTGGTTTCATTGTGCGCATACCCCTTGAGATTGCTGCTGACATCTCTCTAGTAAACAGACGCGCTGCCGGAACAGCCAGGGAAAAGGAGACGCACTTGCCGACCAAACGTTGAAGTGTCTTGACCGAAACATAACTCGAGCCTAATGTCTCTCGGATCAGCTCTAGGAACTTGCGCTTTTTGTCCGGGATCAGGTGGAAAACTTCCCTACTGGAGTCCGCGAGAAAGCCAAGATAAGGGACCATCTTTTGGGGGGTTAAGATTGACTTCGTTAGGCCCAGAAAATATCCCAAACGTACCAAATAGAACGCCACAAGAAATACTGCTGATTTGGCCGCCGCCAAATTACGCTCATCTGCAGAGTGTAGGGTACCATATTCCCCTTTGTTAAGTGGCACCTGGAGTTGACCATTATGCCTATCATCAATATATAGGAGACATGGGATCCCCAACGAGCGCAGAAAATTAGACGCCATAAGGCCCGTCGAATGATACACATAAGGGGAGATCTTCCAGCCAAACGGTAGGGAGTTATATGTAAAGTACCAACCACCCCACTGGATTCCGAAATATGTACGACCTTCTTCCGACAGCAAAAGGTGGTCGTATCCAGATTTGTCGTCAAGGACGGTCTGATAAGAGTCCTTGAAAACATACCGAGGCAAATCCGTCACCCTATCCAGGGTGAAAGGCTTCTCTAGCATCCACAAGTTTAGGTACCGCGCATCATGACACAGTCTCGGCTTTGATGGCTCAACCGTCAACGGTAGTACGATTTGAGGCGGGGTTACTTGGCCAACCTTACCCACCAAAGAGATCGCACCAGTTTTTAGACGACTTAAAAGTGTCGTCCTGACAAACTCCCCAAACTGTTTACAGGATACATTATTTTTAAACAAGCTGTGGGGTGGCCGGTCGGAATCGTAATGTTCCCCCTTGAACGTTCCCTTAAAGTGTTTGAAATATGGGAATATTGACACCTTATTTCCAATCCAAGACAATACCTCCTCCTGGTGTGATGAAGGAGCAAGTTTCGCAATTTCTGCCCACTGGGTTATGCGTTTGTGAAGTTCCCCCGCCATAAGTATCAGGATCCCGAAATAGCAACTCTTCGACATGCCCGATAATTTCTCCATTCTCAACTAGTCGAGTTTTCTGCATCAACTGGTCATTTTCTGTCCCCTCACTGCTGACCGATACGGGGTTCCCCCTTACGTCTATCCACTGTATCGCACCTGCGCGATCACCAATGTTGTTGACAAAGTTATCAAAGTTGTCATCTTTTTCCCATGACCAGAATGTTGCCTAAGGGGAAAAAAGATCTTTAAAAGAACCCCGTACAAGCCAGCAGAGAGAGGACAGTCTTGACCCAGTATGACCGGGAGGGTTTTGAGATACCCTGTTTTCAAAACTCTCAACTCTCTGTGACTACAGTACAGGTAATAATGTGCGAGAACAGAAGGGGAAGACAAATAAATGTTACAGGCAGGTGTTACTGATCCCACCACCTACCCTTGTAAAGGCGATACTAACCGAATACCACTTAAGAATCGCATCAAATCGAAAAAACCGGACAAGTTTCAAATGTTTATTGCACTCATTGAACTTGTTATTAACATGATTATCACTGTTATTACAACTTGTTTTCCTTTCATGCGCTTCAGTGGTTTAGTACACCTATTAGAACTTGTTATCTTCAGCACGACCTCGGGTTGCTGAGGGCCTCTGCTGTGCACCCCTCCTTGCATAACACCTTGCCATAATATGGCCATACTTTCCACAAGAATAACATTGGACGGGAGCGCCACTTCTCCAGCCACGACCTCTATATGGGGCATCACCACGTTCACGGTAAGAAGATTCAGACGACGGGCTTCTCCCAGTCATCGCTTTCTCCACCTTCGCAACCGCCTCGTACACTTTTCGTATGGTCTTTGTCCCCGAGGAGGCGCAGAACCAAAGCGCGAAAATGTTCCTTTGGGAGGTCTATCTTTGCCCTGGCTGTCTGGTACACAAGGCGGTAGAAATCGCGTTTGTCATCCTGATTATCCCTGGAGGTATTCTGAAGGGTCTCCAAAATATCAATCGCCTCGTACTTGTTAAACTCTGAAAGCGGCCGTGCCGCATAATCGAGCATCTTCCTTATCACAGAGGCCACAGAGAGTTTCGTCAACTCCTCAAGAGACTTTTATAAATCACCAAACTTTTCCTTTAGAGTCTAGGAGAGCAAATAAAGGGAAGAATCAGATTATACGAACATCAACTCACGAAGTTTCTTTTGTTTTAGCGAACTCTCGCCCCATTGCATTTTATTATTATTATTTTTTATTTTTTTTATTTATTTATTTATTTATTTTCCCGTTTTCATTTTATCTATTGTATGGGGAACACCCCCATCTGTCCTATGGCGAACTCTCGCCCATTTCTTTCCCTTTTACTTTCATGGAGAATTCTCATACATTTCTTTCTCCTTTTTTTTTTAATTTTCAAAATGAATTCTCACCTCATCACTTTCCTTTTCCTTTCTCATGGCGAACTCTCGCCCCATCACTTTTCCTATTTCTCATGGCGAACTCTCGCCCCATCACTTTCCCTACTTCTCATGGCGAACTCTCGCCCCATCACTTCTCTTTTCTATTTTCATGGCGAACTCTCGCCCCATCACTTCTCTTTCCTATTTCTCATGGCGAACTCACGCCCCATCACTTTCAATTTCTCATGGCGAACTCTCGCCCCATCACTTCTCTTTTCTATTTTCATGGCGAACTCTCGCCCCATCACTTTCCCTATTTTCATGGCGAACTCACGCCCCATCACTTTCTATTTCTCATGGCGAACTCTCGCCCCATTACTCTTTTTTTTTTTTTTTTCGTTTGGTGAACACTCACCCCATAGCTCATTCGCGTTATCCTGAGTTACAACATTTCGCCTCTATACAATAAAGACACGCACATAAGTGAACGGTAAGTTCCCGCCCCATCTGAGTGTTGCATATCAATTCTCGACAACAATTGAGAGAAAGACACAATCCGCGAAAGCCGCTAATGAAACCCGCCAAGGTCCAAATTCACTAGAGCTGTTCACAACCAACTAACCGGCAAACGTGGACAAACTGAGCGGAGAAAAAACCCCGAAAATAATGAAAAACCCCAAACAACACGAAACTAAATACATGCAAACGAAACGCATTCACCTCAAGCTCTCCTTGAGTTGGTTCCACGTGCACAGCTTCTTGTGGGGCCACGGGAACTTTCGCCTGCGGAATTTGTTGGGCTGGAACTTGCGCCGGCGGAATCTGTTGGGCTTGAGCAGGTAAGATAGCCTGGCCCACAACAAGTTGAGCGCCCTGGTTTTCAGCCGGTTGAGGAGGTTGAACTGGCGCCGGCAAAACTTCTACGTCTCCACGAGCACTTGACCATCTTGGGCCGCTTGTTCCGCGCCCGCTTGCAATTCATCCACTTGTATAGGTCTCAGACGACCACGAACCGGGCCAGGGTATTGTACATTCGCCATCCAAGTAAAGCAAAAACACGAGGCAAGGAGATTCCAACTATTCGAGCGACACGAACTGGAGCACAACCGAACCGCGCTGCAGTTGAGCCAAAGTGATAATTTATTCATACGTGTTGATCTTATATGCGTCACTTTAATGTATGCAGTGTGAATAGCTGAAATTTAACAAAGGGAGTCCAATAATATCTTCCGTTTTAAACGTGCTAACGACAAAGGGATTTTAAAACGGCTGATGTGATTAGACTCCCTTTGTTTGATTTCAGCGAATCAAATCCTTTGTCCCCAGAGCCACTTGTTCCTCGTGCACAGGCCCAGCCGGCTAAGAGGGACAAGCGGCTCTGGGGACGAGAATTCAAAAAATAAACAAAACTGTAAACTTCCGGCAAGTTATCCGCTTCCTGGATCCTTTTGTTTTTAAAACAATAAGCTCGTGATGAGGACGCCTTTCCCTTCGCAAATGCGGAAGCCATTCTTTTTTTGTAATTTATCCGCGAAAGTCCGCACTCGACCCAGTAATTCACGGTATGAAACTGGGCAATGGAACCGTGAAAAACAGGCAACAAAAGCTACAAACTTCCTCGGCTAATTATGTCTTTCCATTTATTGTATCAAAAAAATTAAGCGTATTTAGTTCGTAATTTGGGGCTCATCTTCGGTGCAAAAACCTGTGAAACTCACGAGTGCCGTAAAACAAAAAACGAACAAGACAACAAAGAACGTCGAAACAATATAGAACAGAAAAACAATAGCTCAAAAACAAAGAAAAAAGTCACAGGTTTTTACCCGGAGGTAAACCCTAATTTGGCGGTTTTTATCGTTTTTTCAAAGCTATTCTAAGTCAGTGTGAAGAATACATTCCATGCACATTTATTGCAGTGCGTGCGTTTCTAGAGGCATTAACAAGCTATTCAATACCGACAAAAACGATAACAAGTGCATTGTTTTAAAGCAAAGAGTGTTTTTCGTTTTTGCGTGGAATAAAAAGTTGCAGATGACACACCCACAGTTTTGTCGTGCATTTGGTCAGTGTTCAGCTGTGAGGCGAGTGCGGAGGTTCGCGTCTTCCTCCTTCCGTGCTCAAGGTAAGTCCATGTTTTCTGTTTCTTTTTGAGTTGTTACTTATTGGATAGCTACTTAATTTTTTGGAAGTTTCGCCGTAGGATTCGTTGTACTGTGGTTGCTGAAATGTTGTGCCAGAGCAATGCACAGGATTCCGTTCGTTTAGGTATGTTTCTTACGCACATTTCATTTGCTTCTCGGCTTCATTCGCGGCCATTCAGAGTATCGTTCCGTACGATTTATACCATTGCTCAGAGATTGAGAAGAATTCATATTATGAATTCATCTCTAGCAACCTCGTTAGCTTCGCCACTTCTAATAAAATTAATCATCAACATGTACGTGTTCTCGCCCAGGAGCATTTCGTGTGAAGAAACCAATGCCGTGTTCTTCCGACCAAGCACGAATTTCCGACGATATTGTGATGGTTTAAATTACTTTGGAGAGCTCGGTAATAAAAGACTCTGAGGCGGCATCAAAGAACAATGCACAGCTTAAGTTACCACGTTTCTTGTCTTTTTCCAGGTTTACTGAACGGAGATGTGTGAAAAGAAAGTACGAAAATGGAATCATTCAGGATGGAAGCGACGAGGTCTATAGCTCGTGGACAGTGACTCAAGTTGACCATTGAAAACGAATGAAGTTAGCCTGCAGTGCAGGCGTTATTATGGAGCGGAACGCTAGGTAACAAATCGTGTTTTCTTCGGTGCCGCCATCTTGGATGCTTGGCTGCTAGAGGATTGGTGCAGAGGCGAGGTGGGGGTGGGGGGAGAAGGGTGGGGCAAAAATAACCTCCCCCCTGGCCCATTTTTTGTTCTTAACACCTACTCCCTCGTAAAATATTTCCTCGCCCCAATCTTCCACAGCTCCAAATCCAAGATGGCGGCCTAATACGCAAATGTGAACTCGCGCGTAATACGCCTGCACTGCAGGCTAGAATGAAGTCAGATAAGTACTCTGCTTGCCTTTCACTTCTTCAGTTAAAATCCTTCTCAATCTTCCTCATTAGAACCCATCCTTGTTTATTCCCAGTATATTGTTACATTATAGTGTTTTTCAACCTTGGGAACAGTAAACCATTATTTCAAAGTTCCCTTAAAACTCGAATATTCTTGCACGCTCAAAGTCCGCCGTAATTTCTCGGAAATCAATTTTTTAATCAATTAAAGTTTAAATAAAGGACTTCATGCACAGGTTCGGAATGGATTGAAATTTTGAAAAATGAGAAAGAAAGTCTGATTGTACACGAAAATGTAAAAACTAAATATCGCCAATTTGGTACTTGGGGCACTTAAAATATTTTGTTGTTTAATTTATATAGTACAAAGCCTTGAAGACAATCACCGAGTCAAATTTGGATGAGTTCATCGATCGTATGCAAGAGTTACCAATGGAATATCACACATGGGATGAACATAAACTGCATGATAACTGTGCTCTAACAACCCGGCAGCTGCGTATACTGTAGGGAGGATGAAGGACCAAGCAATTGTCAACACAGTTTGAATTCGCTAATTACGTTTGACGCTCAATTGAATACCACTCGAACGTAGGAGATACACATTATATAGTAAGAAAGACAAGCCGTACTTCCTGTATGGTTGGAGCGGCAAAAACTGTTGTCCTGGTCACTCGCTTGTAAACACAGGCGTCCCAATCTCGCGATTCGAGAAATAAATTACTTGTGAAGACGTATTGAGTGGAACGTGACTTGCTGAGGTGCGCTGTGTTGTTACAATTTGAACCGTTGAGAATCTGAACGAGGTGTAAGAGACTGTATAAAGTTTAAAAAAACGTGGAATGAAACGCGAAAAAATAAAATTTTGCCTTTTCAATGAAATAAGGTAAATGCTTATGGCTTTCTCTTTGGCCTAATTTAATCGTTTTCCGGAGATTTTGAAGACTTGTCCTGTAAGACAAATCACAAAATCCTAAAATAGGCCACAAAACAAAAGAAAAAAAGGAGGCCGAGTGCATATTAACTATTTCATTCAAAAGTAGGCAAAATTTTACTTTATTGATCGTTTCATTCCTGGTTTTTCAAACTTTATACAATCTCTCACACAGAGTTCCGATTTGCAACGGCTCAAATTGCAATGATAGTGCGAAGATCAGTAAGTAACACTCGGCACGTTTACATAAATAATTTATTTTTCGAATCGTGAGTTTGGGAGACCTGAGTTACATTACATCTTGCATATAAAGAGCTTTGGGGCCCCCCAAGTGCTACGCCTTCAGGGGCTGAGCTTTGGGGGCCCCCAAGTGCTACGCCTTCAGGGGCTGAGCTCTGCTATCCAGGTTGCGTATGGAAATTAGGTTGCGTGACCTGTAAAGATTATTTTTGGTGGTTACTTGAAGGGATAGACGAGGAGGCCCTTCTTCCCGGTCAAAAATGTCCCGAATATTCCGGTCGGAAGGAAGTGAAACGGACCTTCCCATTTCGATTGTAACGAAATTTTTGGGTAAATGGAAAGCACATCTGGTCTGGCAATGCCACGAGCGCGCAGTCTCCTCAGTGCTGATTCCAGAAGTGCGCGTTTCCCGTACTTCCGGGCGTTTTACGCTTTCTCAGAGTTTGTTCGCACTCAAGTTCGGCTTCAAACGTCGGGAGTGCCCAGAGACCGAGTTCTGCATGGGAAATTGGGGAGGGGACCGAGTTTCTCATTGTATGGTTCTCACCAAACAGTTTTCATGTGCATCATTCTGCCCAAATGTAAATCCAAACATGTCTCAAAAATATGTTTCATTTCGACAGCACTCTTTCATTTCGACAACACAGGCCCACCGCTGTGGCGCCCCCATGTTGAAAATGTGCAAGCCCAGAAATTATTATCAGTATTTTAAAGATATCTGTGCATTTCCTGGGAAAACTGTTGCCTGATTCTCAGACGTCCGAGATCGATCGCGACCTCTTCGCCTTAATCTCTCCCTCTCCGAGCAGGGAGAGGCCTCTCTCCTTCTCCGGGTAGGGAGAGGCAGAGAATCAGGATAGGGAAGACTGGATAGCGCATAAAAAGTGTGGTCAACATATTTCCCGCGATTTATTTTGACGCCTGCAAATTAAATCTACAACTTTTTGAGAACTAAAATTATTTCTCTCCACGTACTCTTCTGTTCCTCGTTACGAGAGTTCTAATTCTTGGAACTTCTTATTGTAGCAAACCTTGTGTTGTCCCTATAAACAGACAATCGTTACATGTCAGTTACATGTAAAAGAATCAGCATTCTTTTCAAGTGCTCCATAGAACCTCTTTCCCGTCCTTTTTGATCAAGAAATAACCCTCGCCAGAAAATACCCTGAGATAGTCAACCCAACTTGAGTAATAATGCAATGATACATCACCAAAAGTTCAGAAACAATCTGAAAGAGAAACATTCCGAGTATGATTGAAATATGTACCTTATTTCAAAATCTAGCGCAACATTTTTCATGTGGGTTTTCGCAGTCTCCAGACCCAGGTCCGAATGGACAATGATTGCCAGCACTAAACATGCACTCGTCGTTAGGAAACACCGCTCCACAAGAATAAATGCGCTTCTGCTCTATCTCTTCACCTGTTGAAAATATCAACATGGATATTTAAGCAATATAGGACTTTACCGTGTTTACATAGCCTCATCTAAACACGAGAGGGTTTGAGAGAATCCGAGTATATATATATAAAAATTTCGTTATTGAGGAAGACTAGTAACCTTACTGAAAACGGAGTTCGTTCACGTCTCCTTTAATCGTTGTTGAAGCAATTCTAAGTATACGAGAATTTGTGGAAATACCTCTTTGGTGTCTTCCGGAAGCTGCCTCCAGCATCAGGGCGGTCAGTAAAAGAAACAAGCAAATAGTCTTCATGATCAAATTCCTTTCAGTTCAGCGTACATGAAAGAGTATAGAATAAAAAGAGAGAAAATGTCAGACAATAACAAAAAGTTACTTTATAAAGGAGTTTTAAAATTTGGAATAGGTATATTTTTCAATTGGCCGCAATGAAACGTAAGAAACGACGGGAACAAGGATTGAGTCTATTGAATTTTTGCAACAAGCGAATAACTTCACAGCAAAGTGGCTAAATATTTAAAGCACGTTAGTCTACTTTGCAATAAACCGCAATCTTTCAGATATTCTTTATCATATTGTTTAACCTCCGAGAGCCCTGAAAGACTTTTTGAGAACATTATAATCGAGCCCGCAAATGCAAGCCACTTTATCCACGAAACAAATAAATTCAAATACGTACGAATGCATAATCCTCAAACCACAAAACATACAAGTCGTTTAAACCTATAAAACCTAAGTCCAGCCTCGCACGCCAGCCACTTCATATGTTTGTTATTAGGAAAACACCTGCATTGCGTGTTATAAGATTTTGTTCTATGAAAAATATAAAACTAAAAGAAAAAATATTAACTCTGCAAAAAGCAAAAACGAAAATATTTTCAATTTTAAATTAAAAGCACCGTAAACAGTCTAAACAGAAAACGACACTTTGTTCACTCACCTCGTCCAGCACGTGTCAAATGAATGGCTATATTGCAGGCTGCGGTAACATCGCGTTTTATTACAGCGTTCATTGGCAACGAAATCGTGTCGTGCAATGATTGGTCTGGCATTGGGTGAGCACATTTTCCAGAAAAGCTGACGACAATTGCCAATTAGTAGGTGACACATAAGTAAGCGACAAAGTGGTTTCCTTGCTAAGGGAGGCCCCCGAGGTGGGGAGACTACATTAAATTTCGGATAGGTGTGTGCCGCGAAGATTCCTAGACCCTGACCCTGTTTAAGGATAAAGAAAACGGAATTTGATACCCTATTTAAGGCCCAAACCCGAAAAATGACACCATATTCAAGGATAAAACGAAAACTAAGAAAGGTATAAACGGATCAACCTTATTTCGTTCCTGTAACGTTAATACTCTTAACGACGTGTTCAGATTAAATAGACTGTTTCTTTTTCGTTTCACTTGCTGTTTACGTACTGCAATTTTAGACGATGCAATTTCGATACCCTATCGAAGGATCACACCAGGCGGAACAATTCCAAAAGAGGCAAAAATAATATCCTATTTAAGGATCGAAACCCTCAAAAAACCAAACCGTATCCGGCGGCACATACATCTATATAGCCGATATTTGGAAGTACACCACCCCCCCTCGGGTTAACATTTTATCTTTATCAAAATGAATATTACCGCTAGGATAACCGAAGTGTAGTGAGATCTTCAGATAGTGCTCGAGTTATACTTTTAATGAACGATATGCATGTGCCACACGGATTAAAAACGTTATCCAAAAATCGACCAACTTATACCGTGTGCCATAACACGTCACTCGTGTGCATTTTTCTTACTCTTGAGGCTTGATAATGCCTCTTGCCGCAATTAAGGAACGCATTTTTGGCTGAAAATTATAATTAACATAATTCTCGGCAGTCTTGTCCTTTCTTCACACTATCATAGCCATCTTTTCGGCTTCGCTAACTAAGAAATGACCTTTATTAATTATCTCCTCATCTCTATATTACCCACGTCGTACATTGATTGCTCCAACATTCACAGTTCAAATAAAAGGAAAATCTTACCAGCGTGAACTTTTCGCTACTAATGGACCTAAATTCTAGCTCAGTCGGACGAATGAATGAACGTTGGAGCTCGAGGGTGTATGCAACCTTACCGGAAGAGTCCACACACCGGTTCTCCATAAGAGAATTTTCTCTTTTTATTGCTCGTCGTGACCTGGGGTCGCCTGCGTTTGGACTCACCCTGTCATTCATTACAAGTGTCAGAAGCGTGGGAAAGACGGCATCGGCTGTTATAGAAACGAGGAGATAATTAATTAAGGTCTTGTTTTGCCAGGGAAACGAAAGATGACAATGATAAATGTCTGGAAAGGACAAGGACTAACGAACAAATTATTTGCATGGTAATTTGATTCGCATTCTTGGGAGCTATTTTTTATCGTACAATACACTATGGCATATCATGAAGATCTCAGTATACTTCATTTATTCAAAAGAAATAAATATTGAGTGAAGAAGAGTTCTCAAGTCAAATGACGTAGAAAATTATTTTGAATGTATGAGGGAAAAGGTGTCATTCCTTGACGCTATTTGTCAGTATTTACTGAATCTTGCTATTTGATGCAAGCTGTCAAATGCGAAAATTACAACACAAGAGTCAATCATGAATTTCGTGTAAGGCCCAGAACTTAAATTTGGGGAAGGGATACAGCAACAGTAACAACGATAATATTAATTTGCATTTCCTTTCGTTTTACATTTTTCTTAGGTCTATGCTTTTAGTAATAACACTTTACTTATTTCATATGGACCTGCAAAACAAAGGAGGCACCCCTCAAACAAGATTTCCTGGATTTCTATATTCGTGTTGTGCAAGTCAAAACCTCTAAAACACCGGTACCGTACACCACACCCAGTCTTGCTTACAGTGCAGACACTCAAACCGTGAACACTTGACATTTTTTGTTATGATTATCCAATGAGAGTTCTTGACATAGTCCAAAGGATTAGTGTTTGCAGCACCTAAGAAAGCTAATTCTTCTGTTTATATGAATGGCTAACATTGGATAATGGTAAAAAAAAAAAATGTAGAAATAAACGTCAAGTGTTCACGGTTCGAGTGTCCGCACTGTAATAAAACAGTTCAGTTCCGTGCTAATGAACCTTTTATCTTGCGTAGATCATTGAACACGTGTATGTAAATTAAATCTTTATCGTGTAAGGCCTGTTGTTTTTTCTTTTTTGGGACATTTGTCTGTTACTGTACTGTAATAGGGTCTGTAATGTATTGAGGGGGTAAGTTTGTAAAGAAACTGTGGTGCTGCGTCGGTGGGAAGTATAACAATATAATTTGGTTTTAATCTTGGACTGGAAATTCTGTTCCCAGAGCCCTTTATTTCTTGTGCCCGAATTTTTTCATGCTTCTTTATTCCAATTGATTTAAAAATTGGAAATTCACTGCGATGATCATTTCTCATTTTAATAACATCCGCAGTTCATGTATGATTTATTTCATTGCCCATTTACACATCTCTCATAACACAACTTGTTTGTTCCCCAAAATTTTGCAAAACCTTTGTTTCCAATTTCTCCTGGGAATTAGAGTCGTCCCAAGGGAAACTGAAGACAATGCTTATGCAAGAGTTTGGGGGGGGGGGGCAAACGAGGTGTATCAAGTGCCTCCTCCTCCCCCCACAGACACACAGTGACACACCAATGATTCTGTGAACACCCCTGAAACATTTTATTAAAGGCAGGCCAAAGAAAAGACATGTAAATATGATGTTTAATTTTTATTAACTTCCAAAAATTGTCTCTACAGATGGTAGTAACTGAAAGTACAAAACGTTTACAAACAAAGCAGATCAGAGGCAACTGCAGCAAAACTGTTGCTTCTTTAATCTTGATCCACAACATTATTAAAATGTCATACAAGCCTTTATCTTCTAAACATTCTACCTTTTGATTAATTAAATACTAATAACAGAAAAAAATACATGTATACAATAACTTCAAAGTTTTCCTTTTATTTGTTTTTGTCTCCTCGAATCGTGACACGTCAACACAATCTTCATGTAATCTCAAGTGCAAAACACAACACTCATTTCCCTAGCTTCCTTCTGTCCATATCATGTCCCCAGATCCTGCTGTTCTTTTAGTCAGCACCAAGAACACTCTCTCTCGCGAGTCCCAATTTTTCAACCATGTGCATTTGGTTGATTCTCAGGAGCCAGTGCAGAACAAAAGGAAGTCCATGAAACTAATTTCTGAATCAGGCCTGGATAGAGTGTTCTTGGTGCTGACCAAAAGAAAAGCGGGCTCTTGGGAAACGACTCCTGTCTGTTAACTCAACTAGCAGGCATTTCAAAACCCAAACTTAAAATAAAAGTAAAATGAATGTCTGATTTGTGTGATGTCAACCCCCGGATCTGTTTTTTAATTTAGCTGTTGTAAGAAATACAATTAAGATGGATCATTTTCCCCAAAAGAGAGAAAATGCAACAAAACTGGAGCAATAGGAATTTGAGAAGGTCAATGGGAAGTTCAATCTAGAAGACTTGGCAAGGCTATTTTGGTGTTCATTAATTTTGAAGAATGTTTTATTTCATTTGCGTTTCATTGTTTGGAGACATCTTTGGAACTTTTCTTCCAAGATGACTTAACGTGTTAATCTAATTCTTCAAAAGCAAATTAAAAACTTTACCGTGTTTTAAAAGAAAAAAGTGCTTCTAATAGTTAATCTGAGTATAAATGCAAAAACAATATTCTTCAAACAAACACTGACCCAGGGCTAGTGAGTGGGATTTTATTGTATGCATTTCAAAAGAATTTAGATTGAAATTGATTAATTTGTACCATGCATGGGTGGGCAAGGGGAGAATGGAATAGTCAGGATGTGCCAGTTAAGCTAGCAATGACACAAGGCCATAAGCACTGTTCACTGCTTTCTAGCCTCCAATGCAACACTCTGAGCTTGTCATGTATGCCTCACCCACTATGGGAAGGAAGGGGGAGGGGCAGGGGGGGGGGGGGGGTGTGTGTGATGAGCCGAAAGAGAATCTGCGTAGAACGCTAATTGCTTTCTAGACACATGATTTTATCACTGCTATATTCTCATACTGACTAGTCTATCTCACCATCTTCTTCCTCCACGTTTTCACCCCCTTTTACCTGTTTTTCTTCTTGAACACTCCTCTCTTCTCGAACTCCATTCTCAGGGTCTCTGCTCTCGCTTCTTTTTCTTCCCTTCTCCGTCCCCTCCCTTTGTCCCTCCTCCTTCATCTCCACATCCCCACCCCGGTCAGTACTTTCAACTTGACCCTTTCTCTCACCCTCACCCTCGTTAGATACTGACAACCTGGCATTCTTCAATCTCTCTTCCTCTAGCTCCTGCTCCTCTTCTATTTCAGCTCGTCTTTTAGCCATTGCTCCTGAAAACAAGAAATCAAACAAAATAGCTAAAGTCAAGCACATGGATAACTGCTTAGGGAAGGGTAGGGTAGAAGTGGAGTAAAGGGGAGTGCAGTAGGGTGGGGTAGAGTATGAGTGGAGTAGAGTGGAATGCAGTACGGTAGGGTAGAGTGGGAGTGGAGCAGAGTGGAGTGCAGTAGGGTAGGGTAGGAGTGGAGTAGAGTGCAGTAGGGTAGAGTATGAGTGGAGTAGAGTGGAGTGAAGTAGGGTAGCAAAGGGTAGAGTTGGAGTGGAGTGCAGTAGGGTGGGGTAGAGTACGAGTGGAGTAGAGTGAAGAGCAGTAGGGTGGGGTAGAGTAGGAGTGCAGTAGGGTGGGGTAGAGTAGCAGTGGAGTAGAGTAGAGTGGAGTGCAGTAGGGTAGGGAAGGGTAGAGTAGAAGTGGAGTGCAGTAGGGTGGGGTAGAGTATGAGTGGAGTAGGGTGGGGTAGAGTACGAGTGGAGTGCAGTAGGGTGGGGTAGAGTAGGAGTGGAGTAGAGTGGAGTGCAGTAGGGTATGGAAGGTTAGAGTAGGAGTGGAGTGCAGTAGGGTGGGGTAGAGTACGAGTGGAGTAGAGTGGAGTGCAGTAGGGTGGGGTAGAGTAGGAGTGGAGTAGAGTGGAGTGCAGTAGGGTAGAAGAGAATACACGAAAGAGAGAATACATGAAGTAGAGCAACGAGGAGACAGGTGGGGAGAGTAGAGCAAAGTACACTAGAATTTCAGTTATTTGCCTTTGTATAAGTACATCAAAACATGATCTTTACAGACTCAAACTTTTCTCTTAACTTTAAAGAATGCATGTTAATTGATTTACTTTTCACAGATCTTGTTGATTCCTCAAGCAGTTTTTGTGTCTTGTCATTCATTTTGGCTGGAAGGTAGAAGATGGGAGGGTTGGCTTTTGTCATTATGAAGTGACTCAGTTTCTCGCCGTGTTTATCCCATTCTTCTTGCTGAAAAGATAATACATACCTCTAAATAAGTACAGACTTACTGTATGTACAGTTTGAATGCTGATTGCATGCAGCTTTTTAGTATGTGGCTGGCAATAGACTTTGTGTTGATTTTATCAGAGTCTTTCTTTAAAAACTTAACAAAAGACTGAATGTACACCAATCTGCGTACAAATGAATGCCATCCCACTCTATTGTTGTTCTCAGGGGCTACAATTCTCTTATTCAACACTAACAACAACAGCACCTGACCGGTTCTCAACTTTTCAGGGTGTGCAAAGTACTAATTTTCAAATGTCACTCAATTTAATTTGAACAGAATAATTTAACTCTGAATTTGCATAGAACAGGGAGGCACAGTGGCCTAATGGTTTGTGTGCTGGACTTTGGATTGGATGGTCTGGGGTCGAGCCCTATACATCAACAAACTTTAATTGGAACAATCTTCTTTTACCAGTTCAGCCATATCAACTTTTCTCTGTAATAATCTCAGTTCTGCTTGTTTTGCTCTCCGTTCTGTGAATAATTCTTTCCTCTGAGAAGACAATTCCTCTTTCTCCTTTTTCTCGGCTTCCTCAAGCTTCTTGTTTATTTCTTCTCTTCGTATGTCCTGGTGGGACAGAAAGACGTTTAGGGTGACTGTTCTAACAATAAGGAGGGAGAAGTGTGCTGGCCTAATGGTTGAGTACACTAGACTCTGTGTTCAAGTCCTGGCCAGGGTACTGCATTGCGTTCTCGGGCAAATTGTTGAGAGAAAAATGTGATGGTCTGGCGGACTACAATGAGGAACAAAAGTGGTGACACATAATCATTGCCTCATTGTTATTATATATTATAGTCTCAATTTACCCCTTGTCCCCTCAGTTAACTCCCCCTGCCCTTATCAATGTTGAAGTTTGTTTCTTGGAGTCCTTTGCTGGAATCATACAACATTGGATGGGGAAGAGGGTATTTTGGCAGAGTGAACCAGAAAATAGAGTGATAAATATGCCTTAAAAACTGCAATTTCAAAT
The DNA here is from genome assembly GCA_947652115.1 of Blastomussa wellsi. Lineage (NCBI taxonomy): Eukaryota > Metazoa > Cnidaria > Anthozoa > Scleractinia > Plerogyridae > Blastomussa > Blastomussa wellsi. The sequence continues at coordinate 573,351 of OX393565.1, read as the reverse complement.
CAATGTGTCAACTACATTTGCCTAATATTGTAGAATCCCATCCAGGGGGAGTAGCAATAATCCAAGGCACTTCATGCCACAGAAGCTAAGTTAAGCATTGGGCATACAAGGTTTTACTTTACAACAAAGTGGAAAATGGTGCTAAAGGGTTGCCTAAAGTGCCAGCTAAAGTCTTGTGTAACATGCTTTCAAGTTTGTTTATACCTTGTCAGTTTTCTGAGAACTATCATCTTTGAACTTTTGAAGAGTCCCCAGCAACATGCCAAACATTCTTTTATTTCTGAAGAATAAAATAATAAAAGCAAGTAATATTACACAATTATTAAAGTATACTCTGAAAGCCAAAAAGGTGATCAGCACTGTATTTCTACTCGTAGAGTGAATGCCCAAAACACAAGCCATCTAAAAGTCGCTGAATAATATTCTTCCTTTAGATTAAGTTTTCGAAGAGCAATATATTATTGCTTCCTTTTGACTTACAGTGTATAAGCTATATTTTTTACACTTTGTATCATTACACTGGTAGGTAGATAGGCAAGCAGGTGACTAGGTATGTACAATGTGGGGGACTTTTATAAGATTACAAACAACAGGACTTGTTTCATATACATGCACATGTACATGTACGAACCTAGTAAATTGCCTAGCTCACCAAGAGTTCTTGTAGCTCAGTTGTTTAGAACGCTTGACCGGTATCTGGGAGCACTGAATACTAAATGTAGTCTTAGAATGGTCTTTCTTTGGGATAAAGTACTATAGAAGGGAAAGCATATCAACAAGTACACCAGACCTTGACTTTGTTTTGTCATCTGTTTTTGTGATAACATCTCTCTTAAGGCGAGATGGCGTTGGCGTAGCAACAACTGACGATTGGATAGCAGGCTGAGGAAAGAAAATCAAGTTTCTTTCAAAAGATAATTCAAATTGAGTAACAGTTATATCAACAAAGCAAAACAGACAAGTGTTGAGAACAAAACTAAATTGCCAACAAATGGATAATGTTTTATCAGATATTAAGAAAAAACATGGTACCGATAACGAGAATTGATTTGTTGGCTTTGTTGAACACAAAGGGTCCAGAAATGACTGATTACCTTGTCTGCATCATCATCTTCTTCTTCGCCTTCACTATCCAGACGCGAGGAAGGGCGGTTATGATCTTGTGAAGTCCTTGTAGTTGTCACCACTCGGCTCCAGAGTCTGTAGCAAGTATGGTACATTATTTTGTAAATACATTTATTAACATTTATCTTGGAAAATTGTGCTGGAACACTACCACAAGTGTGTATGTAACTTCTTTAAAAAGAAAGGAGAGAAAATGAACAGGGTTGCCAAAATAGCTCAACAAAATGTAAAAATCATCACCTATTTTCTGTTTCTGGATGTACAGGTTCTTTAGTAGAAGATGACAAAATCAGGAACCATTTTCAATAAAAAAGGTGCCTACTGTATTTACTTGAATAAGTGCTGCGGTGCTTATTTAAAAATTGTACCAGACAAATTTACTTTTTCTATATTTTTATTCAATGGTACACTTTCTATCTGTTAATTGTCCTATGGACTGATACTAAACTGATAGTAAATCGAGAGATATTCACGTCACTTTGAACTAAAGAACATCACATTTAAGGAAAATAAATTGCCGATGCTGTTTTAAAATTGTTTTATAGTGTTTTTCCTGGTTATACGGAATTCCTTGAATAAGCGCTGCATCGGGGGTGCGGTGCTTATTCGAGGGTGGCGCTTATTAACTTTTTTGTCCCAGATGCGGCGCTTATTCGAGGGCATCGCTTATTCGGGTAAATACAGTACCTTGAAACTATCTGAAAACCCTGAAAAACATAATTCTGTCTCTGCAATCAGACAAACCTTCCTTGTGCCCCAGATGAATCACGTCTTTTCGCTGCCGGTCCCTGGCCCAGTGCCATGCTCCTCTCTGGGAAGTCTCTCTTCAACATCACTCGCCGTCCTGCCGCTGGTCTAAATCAAAGGAAAAACTCTCAGACTGCTTTATAGTTTTTCAGTTTGAACTTGCTCCAATATAAACATTTCAGACTCGCAAGACTTCCGACTCATAAAAATTTTCACTTGCCCACTGCATGGGCCACCAAAATTCTATTTTCACTTGCCCTAGAGAAAATTTACTTGCCAAAGTGACTGAAGGAAATATCATAGTCATTGGGTTTTGGCAGAAGGTTTGGTGGTTTTGTTGGTGGTCAGATTATCAGGGTTTCACTGTAATTAATTTCGTTCACAAGAATGACGCATATGCTTCATATGCTATTTAAAAATAAATAACTATACACGTGCATACAAGAGGAACAGTGCGTGGATCAGCACCAAATGGAAGAAATCAGCGAGGTACCATATCTCGACAAAAGTAAAAGTGTTTGATTGAGTTTAATAGACTGAATTCACCGCGTCAAACTACCATTCATTCTAAAATTCATTCGTAAGAATAAAAAATGATATAATAAGAAACGGATGCGTTTAGCATGCACAGATGGTGCAAACAGATTTTAATTTTAGAGGATCGAGGCGCTGGGCCGTATCGAGGACACTCTTCTCCAACTACTATTATTCCTACTACTGACAACCTTTTACCACACAAATCGTCGTATTCTGTATTACCTGAATTCCGATGGATCTCTACCAGTAAGTTTCTTGATGTTTTCATCAACGGATTTTAGCCCTTCCCTCGCCAATTCCAAGTCACGTTGCAGCTCCGCCACTGACGCCATTTTGATTCTCTTGTGATTCCAGTGATCGCGTGTCTGTTTGAGACCGCGATATCGTATGACCAGCGTCCCACTCGTTCCAGTCTCCGTCCACTGAATTATTTAGTCGCCTTGCAGAAAACGTCTTTTTGCATGCAAGTAAGTCTGTTTTCGACCACTTGATCCTCACATCGATTATTATGAATGTAGGTAAAGGTTGCACCCATTATTTAAGTCATCTTATTTTTTTGGGATAATTCTAGAATACTGACCAGTAGTAAATTGTTGGTAAGAATGTATTTAGACCCTTCCGGCCTTCCCTGCATTGGACACCCTGTTTTCATTTATAATATTAGAGCTTTATTTTCTCGTTATGAACCAAGTCTTTGGTGGCAATAAGAAGACCGATATGGGTTAAAGGAATTACTGAATGCACTGGAAAAAGGTCATTTTACATGTGGCTGAACTTTGTCTTCAACCGGTAACTACTGACGATACTCACTCCTTTGCATTGTACTATGAGCTCAAGTCTTCTGTTGCCATAAAATAATATTAATGTGCTACTTTCCTCATAGAGTGGATGATAGCCGAATAGAGGAATTTGGCCCAGACAGGTAAAGACAAGCTCATGTTGTAGGCCTGTGAAGGGGAGCTAGGGACTCAAACAATTAATTTTATAATTTATACACTCGTACATTTATCTTCTTCATTTCCAGTAAACTTGTCTACCTACTCTCTTTAGTTACGACATGAACCACCTAGATTAGCATCTGCTACCTGTGGGCATGTCCAATTTGTACCTATTAGAAAAAAATAAAGAACTGAACTGAAGTAACAGAGGATGCATATGTGCCAGAAATTTTGTAAGGGGCCCCAAAAGAAAACAATCAAATTGAGCATTTTTTTGTATTATTATCCAGGGTAGCGGCAGAATGGGTGTTGCGCTGTGGAGGTGGAGTCAAATTCAAGAATGTTGAAAAATGGATTTGGGATTATAATGCTATTCCAGATGGGCCCAAAGGAAGATTTGTTTTGGAAGCAATCAATGCCAAAGGAATAAGTGTTACCACTGGTGGCCTTCAGCATCTTGGTAATAAATTAATACCGGTATATTGATATAATATAGCTGTTAATAATTTATTTGTAATCTTTAATGGTAAAAAAAGGCAAAGTCTGCATTTGAGCCTAAGTGGCTCATCAGGCCGGCGCTTATCTCCAGTTTCCGTAGCATGAAGCGACTAGGAGTATGTCTACTCCCCCCTGGACGGGATGCTAGTCCATCGCAGGGTTACCCCCCAGCAGTAAATTCGCCGGTACCCATTTATACACCTGGGTGGAGAGAGGCACTGTGAGAGTAAAGTGTCTTGCCCAAGAACACAACACAATGTCTCCGGCCAGGGCTCGAACCCTTGGTAATAAATTAATATATTAATATGATGTAGCTGTTAATAATTTATTTGTAATCTTTAAAGGAGGTGCTCCTAACACCCTACCTCCCATTCATTGTGTTCATGCAGTGGCCAAATGGTTGGTGAACTGGACTGTAGATCATGAGGTCCAGGTTTCAGATGGCTAATTATGCTGATTGTGCCTCTCCCCATCTTAGAGCATAAATAATCATGGATGTTCCAACAACTGGCCATTACCCATTTTACACTCCCAGTATGAGTGACAATAGATTGTCCTTCAATAGAACATAACACAATAATCCCAGCCAGGTTCACACCCAGAGATTGTTCTCCATTTAGAATCAAACACACAAACCACAAGGGCAAGATCACTTTCGAATTTAGCTCTAATCCAAGGGGTGGGGGAATCTATTCCCTGTTATGGGAGGTCATGGCCTAAAGGCACATCTTTTTCCCCAGGGGGGTACTTGAATTATACACGACAGGGGGTCTCATGGAGCTTCATATTGCAAACCCAAAAAATACATCAGACACCCCCCCCCCACCCCATCATGTATACTTTGAGTACCCCCCTGGACCTTTTTCACATCATAGGAATAGAAATGGGGTTTTCATGAGTTGAAGTATAGCAAAGGGTAGGAAAAAGTGTCCTTCAGGTATTAAAAGGGTCCATCAAAATAACCAGAACAACTTTGTATTATGACTGAAGTACCTTTCTGTGGAACATATAGTCTATGTACCAAGTGTTTGCACCTTGGAGCTGAACCACCCCAACGTTTTGTTGCACCCCCTTGGATCAGGTGGGATACAGCAAAACTCTGATGTCTTTTTCAGTTGGACTGCAGCATCTAAATCAGTTAAATGTAAACAGCTGTATGTATGTTACTGATGTGAGCAAACTTCTGCCTGTAAAAGAAACTCTGGAACAGCTGGACATTGGAAACTGTGGCAGCATATCTGATATATCACCACTTGCAGAACTTAAGTGAGTGCAAATTATTTGTCTCCCACCTCTGCTCTCTCAGCTCCTCAAGCAAGGTATCCTGCAAGAGCTGTTCACTTTCACAGGCCATGATCCAGGACACCTAAAATAATGTGGCTGCTGTGCAAATTTTTTATGCATTTTTATTCCTTAGTTAAGAATGCAAAAAATATTATTAACTAAGGATAACAGCCAAGTCCCTCAGTTTAATTAATTCTTATATTTTGTTGTCTGCCATCCTCTTTCATTTCAGAAAATTGACAAAGCTCAACCTCCAGAACACACCAAGAATAAAACAGAGAGAAGAAGCCATTGCAACACTACAGAAGAGGCTCCCTGACTGTGTTATTGAAAAATGAATGTCAGATTATGTTACAAAATACACTCTAACTGGTAGTTATCAGGAAAACAAATACATGTATACTTGTTAGTGTGAATGTACACTGATAAATAATAACTTCATGTGCTAGCTGAACATTAACATTTTTAGCATCACATGGCACTGTAAAAAAGAACTCAAAAAATGTTAAACTGTGAAAAATAACCTACTATTACTATACATGTAGTGGACCTGCACCAAGCTCAAAACTAGTTTTTTTACAATTGCCAACAGAGGAAACAAATGGTTTGAAAAATAAACATAACATGCATAATTTGTAGTTCACCACTAAATTTTCTCAGATTCTGATTGGTTTAAATTGCTCACGTGATGCTATAGTGCCCACGCGCTGAGCAACACTATCAGCTCATAGGGCCCATCCGAGGAAAATACCCGGATGGATAGTGCCTGGCTGTGAATTGTTTTTGTAAACAAGCCGCTATTAAGAGCATTTATTGTCTGGTTTTAATTTAGTTGGTTTCTTGTCTGACTAGTTCTAATTCGTTTGCTGAAGTCTTCCAAAAAAGTAAAAAAGAAAAACAATTCAAAAGGCTCGCTGTTTACTGCGGTTTTCAGAAACATGCGAACTCTGAAGTTCAAAACCCAACCAACGATTGCGTTTTTCGCTACCGTCAATCATAATGACGGTAAAAGTTAATGAACCTTGAAAATCAGAAACAAACAAAATGGATCGAAGTCTACCAATCACAACTGACAGACGTGACCTTTTGACCTTGTTGAAGCGTACCTCTGTTTTCTGAGAGGTCCGCCTGATGATTGACGGCAGCGAAAAACGTAACCGTCGACATGAACAGAGTTCGCATGTTTCTGAAAACCGCAGTAATAGGTGCGTGCAAAAGAAAATTTAGTGGTGAACAATAAAGACAGTGAAGTGTTTTTTTCTTGGAACTATCGGCTGATAGTTGCCCCTTGGAAATTTGATGCTCTTAAAACTGCATATTTGCATATTCTGTATATTTTTAAGAACAGCAAATTTCCGTGGGGCAACTATCAGCCAATAGTTCCTCGACAGAAACATTATTGTTTAATTAGAACCTGGTCTGCCAGGTGGCTTACTAGTTGTCTATTTAATTTGGTTTTATCAATTGGCCACCGTAAAGAGATTCAATTGCTGACGTTTCGAGCGTTAGCCCTTCGTTGGATTCGCTCCGACAAAGGGCTAACGCTCGAAACGTCAGCAATTGAATCTCTTTACGGTGGCCAATTGACATTATCAACCCAGTTGATAAAACCAAATTATATTGTTATACTTCCCACCGACGCAGCACCACAGTTTCTTTAGAAACTTGCCCCCTCTATTCATTAGTTGTCTATTTACAAAGCGCAGAAGGGTATCTTTGGGCGGATTCTTGAAATTGTAGACTTCTAACTAGTACTCAGCAGGTATTGCTTTTACAAGAAAAATAAGTTGCGACTCTACCTTGGAAGTTGAATAAATTAAAACAAATTTAGCCTAACCCTTTATGGTCTGTGCTCACTATAAAGTTACGTTTTTCCCTCATAGTGCCTGTAATTCTGCAAACAAAATTATAATTTCATACATGAAGTGGCTGTAATAATAAACCGTTTCAATTTTTATACTGTCTAATACCCCAGCTTTCAATATTTTCTTAAATATAATAAATTAGTAATTTACTGGGCTCTTGTAATTTATTTATTGAATTTGTACTAACCTATTCTTTTGCTCTAAAAATAACATTGGTTTACACCAGAAGAAATTCCTTAATAGATAATACATTTTATGTTACAACAAGGAGCCTGAAGGTCATGTGACCACTTTCAATTAATTCACATTCTTTCATGCAAATTTAATCCAATCAGAAGAAAACTGAAAGCTGTTCTCAACTTCTGATTGGATAATGACTGCACCAAAGAATTTGAACTCATTTAATGTTAAATTGTGAATAACTTTTAATTTAACAAATTGCATAGTATAACTATTTGTGAGTAGCTCAAATTAAATTATGCAACTTTGATCTAATTTGTCAGTCTATTGCATCATGTCAGGGCTAATATCTTCTTCCTTAAATTTTCCCTTATCGTTAATGTTCCTTCAACATCCTTGAAATCCAAAACATCCTTCATGGATAAGTATTCTCCTACAGGTTCAGTGTTGCCTTTGTCAATCTTGGATCCACTCTTCAATGCACTCAGCATATTTATTGCAAAACAAACAGACTCAGCATAGTTTTTAAACACAGGAAATAGCTTCACTTGCCATAAGCTCACAAACTCGAGATCTGAATAACAATCCTGCAAAAAATTAAATAAAAACTTTACACATTCAGTTATTGGAAGTCAGTGAAAATCAGAAAACAGTATAAAAGGAGAAATAATTTCTTACCTGCTTTATATCCAACAAGGACAATGCCTTGTCAAGAGGCAAACCAAAATACTGCAACTTTCCAAGTTCTCCTGATCTTGTCGTCTTTTTCACATTGTCATTGACACCAAACACAACAGTCACATACAACCCTGTGATTCCTCCCGATGAAACGCAAACAGTCATCATGAAAGCATTTTCAGGAACACATTCTCCAGCAGGAATCTCTACGTTGCTGACAATGCAGTTGTTACTGACAGAGGATCCTTCTTGGATGTCGCAGTATTCCAGCACAGTTTGATGTCCCACACTGGATGGCATTGTTTGATGACAGTGTATAAGACATGTTTGATCAAAGGTGGTTTTCTCCTCACTGAAACCACTTCTTTTCACCATGACTTCAGTGAGAAAGTGACTTTCAAACCTGGCAAGAACAATAACAGAGCAAGTTGAAAATAAAATTGAAATTCAAAAATTTTATTGCCCTGTGATTGAATGATTGAATGAATGAATGAATGTTTATTTCCTTGTAAATACAACATTTTTTTAATTCTCAAGTATTGTCAGTTACAATAAACACCAAAGCTTAACATACAGTAAAACAAAACAAAACAGGCAATGTCAATTTTCCTTGCAACTAAACAATGGCAGTTAATAATTAAAAATATTAATCAATTAACAATCCCATTGTAATAATAGTATAAAACTTAAAACCTTCTTGATTAAAAGTTTTAAATGCCAGATGGTTTTAACTTTTTCAATTTCGTTGAAATGTTTTTTAGTCAATTAGTTTTTTAGTCATTGAGCTTGTGGGAAATGATTAATGGCAATTAAATCAATGTTTAGTTTGCATTAGAATCTAACAGCTTCTTAAAGTAAAAGTTCAGGGTCTAGGCTTATAGGCAAATAAATACAGTACAATCCAAAAATGTGCACCTTGCTGCCATTGGCCAATGCTACTTGAAGGTCAACAAGTGGGATTTTATAATTGTACTTTTGTAACTTAGTATAGATGTTTTTTGCATGTTACACTAGTATATTATGCTTGTGCCTTTTTCAAAGGGGCAGAACAAATTGTAAAGTAATCTTTACTACAGTAATTATTTAGTATCATGTAATGTGATGATTAAAATCCTCACCTAAAAACATCATCTTTGCATAAATGATGAATATATTCTGAAGTGGTACCTATATGATAGAACTTGGATTCATTAAGTAATAACACATTCAACTGTGTTCCTTTCAAGAAATCAAATATCTTCCTCCTCTTTTTAACCAATGATGATGTCTCCTTTGTGACATTGGCAACATTCTCTGTGTATTCTGCAGATGCATCAGGTCCAAGCGCTTGTAAGAAGTCACCATAAGCATCGATTTCACAGTCAATTGGTTTGATTTCATCAGTAAAATCGCAGAGAGTTTTTGCTGTTTTCCAGTCCATGTAAAATACACTATCGGTGTAAACATGTTCTTGTCCATTCTTTAGGAACACGATACCATGCTTTCTCATGATTTCTATTGATGGTTTGTGAAGGAACTTTTTACTTGTTGTTTGAGTAATAGGGCTTTCACTCTGAAAATAAAACCAAAAGCAATGTTTCAGTATTTTTCATTTTAAATTACTTATTGCAAATAGTTCATTAATAAAAGTAGGTTACTAATTAAATTATTAGCACAAGTCAAACAATGATATATTTATTAAGAAAAAAAAAGAAGCTTAAGCCATGTATTGTACTGTACGTCATAAAACATGACAGGCATTTGGAAATGTAGAAAACACGAGCCCCAGGCTGGTGTTTTCTACATTTCTTGAGTGTTCTCAAATGTCCGGAGTGTTTTACTACAGTATAACTCATAGCTTAGGCTTCTTTATTTGCTTTATGATATAGATTTTATACACCACGAGTAAAAACAACAAAACATGCACGATCGATAAACTGAAGCAATTTACCCGGTAATTGTGCTTCTTCTTTTTGTCTCAAACTTAGAAGCTTCCTCTACAATTTCTGCAACTTGACTCAGAATTGTTGGGAATTTCTTCATAATTTTCACTAGAGTAAAGCTGATGAAAAACGATAAAACACACTTTTTCTGTGTTGTACATGTATACTGTACACTCTGATAAAACATGGGGTTTTCACCAATCAGAGCATGTGCAGAATCCTATCTATATTATAATAGCTGACATTGATTGGTCCATGATTGATTGATTTGTTGACTGATTGACTAGTTGGCCGATTGATTGACCATTTATTTGTTGGTAGAGACAGACAGACAGACTAACAGACTGATCAACTCGCTGACTGACCAACTTATTGACTGGCGGACCAACTGACTGACCAACAAACTGTCGGAAGGGTTGGTCAAATGATTGACTGATGCCATAACTGTAAATAACAACAACTCAAATGATACAGTGTTTTCCGTCGGCCATTGCATCAAACAGCAATTTTTCCATTTGTGACGAGTGAGTGAATAAACATGAAAGTTTTGCTGATAATTTAGTCACAACCTTGCTTGAATCTGCTTGCATACGTGAATCGAACATTGAGTAAACGGCAAAGACATACATGTCCAATACTCCAACCACATGGCCACACTGCTTCCTTACAATGACAGAAGATAAAATTATGCATGACTGTTAACAGATCAGAGAGTCTAATAACCTTAACAGATGTTTCCAGGTCACTGAGAACAAATACACCATGGGTTGTACCAATGTTAATTGGAGAAGGATGAGCCAAGGCTGTGAAGCCTGGTTTTGTAAAAGACCAGTCTCCATCACTGTTGAACAGCACAAGGCAGTCTGAAGCCACCAAAAAGATACCAGGATTCATCCGCTCAGGAAGCTCAATGAACATAGCTAGCTGGAGCTCTAACATTTGATAAGGAGGATCACCTGGCAAAGCAATGAGTGAAACAGTAACCAAGCTTGAAACACCAAAGCAATATTATTTGAGAATAGCTCCCAAGTAGCCACCTCTCCCCTTGAATGATATAAGTCAACTTGAAAATACTCCCTTTCCCTTCTTGAGATTTTAATTTGGTAATGAACAGGTTTAGAGACTTTTGGTGTTCATTACCATAAAGACTCGTGTATAAGCCACCCCCCAACTTTCAAGCATGATTTTGGAAAAAAATAAGAACTCCAAAAAAGCACTCTGTAAAAAAAGTTGGTTGTTTGTTCGGAGATGTTCACAACAATCTTGACAAAATCTAATGTTGTACATTTACAGCGACATTAATAAGTTAATCAACTCTGAAAATACTTCTCTTTAAACGATTTCCCTATTCCCTGTCACTGACAACAGTTGGCCTCATTGCTAAACCCCACAACTGAAATGAAAACGATGGAACTTAACGAAAATAAAGTGTTGCAACGTTCGCTTGGTAACCACGCACTCATGTAACGAGGGAAGTCTGGAAACCAGAGACGCCTTCAGTAAACAACATGGAAACATTCGCTTTCGATTTCGCATCAGCTGTGCGTGGATATCATGTTTATGACGACATATGGAAGCCATCAATCGAAGAAAAACTTGTTGCTAAACGAGAGTTTGATAACCCCATGGACAAACACACCGTGAAAGTAGTTAAGGGCAACGAAACGGTCAGCCATTTGCCTCGCGAGTTCTCCCGAATAGCGTGGTATTTTCTTGCATGTAGTGGAGAAATCAGTGTTGAAGTGATCGATCGCAGACGACATTGTAAGCAGCTGTACGGAGGAATGGAGATTCCATGCCAGTTGGAGTTTACCTGCTTAAACAACTTGAAACGCTTGAAAGAACTACTGGCGGGCAAGATTCGGGTTTAGAACCTGAAGATGCAAACAAACAGCTCCTTTAGGAGCCAAGACTTCTCCTGAAAGCAATGATCAACAACAGGTTTCAATATGTTTATCCTTATTCACTTAAGGTTTTCAGTTCAATTTATGACCCCTACGAGCCAATTTACTCCCTGTGAAAGCAATGGTCTTGTGTATAAGCCTCAACCACGATTTTGGCTCAAAACTTTAGCAAAAAGGTGCGGCTTATTCATGAGTCTTTATGGTATTTGAAGACTCTGGAACTAGTTAATGCACATGACTACATTATAGCATGCACATGACTACATTATAAATAAACAAATTTCATGCCGCGGGGATAGCGAATCAATAGGGAAGATATCAGTGACGTCACCCATTGTTATTAATGTACCGACCAGAAAATTATTGGCTGGTGAAACAAAGAGCTCTTTAGTTTAAATTTTTTTCAATTTTTAAAAATAACAAAAACAATGTTTGTAAACAAATATCTTCCCTATACCCAACGTTTATGCAGTCGGCAAGTTTTGACAGGAAATAGCACAACAAAGGTCTTTTGTATTAACGAACTTACCAATGGGAAGAGCGGTGAATGCTTTGCCGAGAACGCTCGCGTTTGGTAACCTCTGACTATATCCACCAGCGGGAAGCATGATTATTTTCGAATTCATTAATTTCTTCTCGCCACAAATATTTAACAAGTAGCCTATAGTGACAAGCACAGAACCGCCGTTGCCTATCTTTGGTCCAGGTGGGTCACAGAACACATGATATTCCACTCCAAGCGGCAGCTCTCCCCGGTCAAGTTTTGACTGCAGTTGAATTTCGTAGGCGTCTTTCTGGCTGTCATCGAGAGCGGTAATCACAACTATGTCCCAAAACGTGATATCTACTTCTCTTCCACGGATTGATTCAAACGTTTTAAATTTGCTTGCTGTCGATCTTCGGATATTATGGCTTGTTTGTGAGAAGCTTGGACATTGCGACGCGGACGCCATCTTGTTTTTGATCGAGTGGCTTTCTTCCCCGGCAGGGCCTTGGCACGAGAATCGTTTTTCGTGCCAAGGCCCAGACGGCTAAGAAAAATGAAGGGCTATGGGGACGAGAATCAAAATAGACTGGAGTCCAGTCCTCTTCGCGTACATTGAGAAAATGGCGGATGTGGAATCACTGTTCGACTTTGTGCACATGGAAATTGTGGCTTATTTTTCCAATAAGTCAGGAAAAAATATCGATGTATGTATTATTTGGACTTTTAAACGTTCTCACTTAAGTAAATTTATCAGAAATAAATTTTCTTGGCATGTGATGCGACAAAACATCGCATTGTAAAAATATGAAAATATTGACAACCTGGAATTGTGTTTTATACTAGAATGATGTTGTACAAAATCTTGAACGGCTTGGGTTTAGTGTCGGGCAGAGACTGGTAGAAAGGCAAGAATATTTTTTATATTTTATTTTAATGTTTTTATAACTGAATTCTTCAAATATATCACCTTAAAGTAAAGTACATGTTGTATGAATTGTGATCAGTATCCATCCACACGAAACTTGAAGCCAACCCCGCAGGGGGGGGGGGGTACTCGAAGTATACATGACGGGGTGGTGTGGGGGAGTCTGACATATTTTTCCGGGTTGAAAATTAACACGCTCAGTATTTTTTGGGGTCAAGAGATCTGTCATGTATTTTTGACGTCTTAAAGACTATTCGTGTCACATCGCTGAGCAAAATTTTTGTTGCGATTGGTGGGTCAGAAAATATTCATTCGAATTTTCAGCAACGTGGAAAATCATGCTTATTAGAAGAGTTTGTGTCATTGAATAAATTCGTGTAATTTGAGGTATTTAAGTCTTGTATTTTTCGGGTAGGAAATGATGCCAGGTGTTTTTTGGTTCTAAAATTTCTGGGTTTTTGGGATTGTAATATGAAACTCTGTTGAATCCCCTCCCCCCCTCCTCTCGTCGTGTATAATGCGAGTACCCCTCCGGGAAATCATCAACAACAACAATAATAATTAATTGTGGTATTCCCATGCATGTACATAGTACATGGTATTATCTAAAGAATAAAGTACTAATACAAACTAATATATTATATTAATTGTATTGCAAGATTCTTGTATTGAGTTAAATAATATATGATTGTATATATTCCATGCACGAATTTATATAGGCAGCTGTAAGTCTGCAGATAAAGCGATCAAAATTATGAATGTTATCTAGATCATTGAAACAAGGTTATTAATTTGCTGATTACATCAATAACGTAAAGAGGAGAAAAAAGGATAAAATGTAACTTGAAGTCCACTCAAAACTTCAGGTTCCAACTCAACAACTCACAAAACGTGTTGCTCACACAAAATTTGATGCCTGTGTAAAATGCAATGTCCACAAAAAAAACTCAATGCATATTCTTGGTTTGCAAGGGACCTCATCGATGCCATGTTGGATGACACAACAAAAGATTTCTGGTTAGCCTCTTTTGTTTGGCCATCCAACATGGCTGCCACGCTGATTGTCATTTGACTCACTCAGGATTGGTTGCAAACCAGCAATTTAAAACTTGATGTACGCATGAAATGCATCGTCCACATAAACTTAACTTTCACTGCTTACCTTCCATGTGGTGTAAGTCTTTTTCATAGTGAGGAAAAGTGTATAATGAGTTCAGGATAATATTTAAATGTCTGGTGAATTCAAAAAACTTATTTTATGTTTTACCGATTAATCTGTAGGTTCACAAAAGATTCTCCTCGCTTCAAAGACGAGCTTGAGATTATGAAGTATATCTGTAAAGATTTCTGGACTGCTGTTTATAAAAAGCAAATTGATAATTTGAGAACAAACCATCAGGTAGTATTGATGATACATGTGCTGTATTGTACACATTAAATTCGTTGCCAAAATTACTGTAACTGAAACATTTGCTTAAGTGAAATTGCCAGAGGATATTTGTTGGTGGTTGGGTGGTTTACTCCGTTTGGACCCCGTCTTGTCCTCCCTAGTTAGTGGAGGGAGGGATAGTTAGGTCTGGAGCTATGGCACTGTTTGTGCATTTTGAAAAATCTGTCCTGCCTCCTCCCCCCTCCCTACCCATCTTCCAACTTAACTGTGAAAAGGCCTTCTTCATAATAGCTCCATTTTAGTGTTAGCACTTTGTGGTGATTGTGACTGTGTCAGCAAGTTGTTTTAAAACAACCTCTAGTCTTGTGTGCATTGCCGAAGGTTGTATTTAGCGAAGTGAGCGGCGTAGACGGAGTCTACAAACAAACTGATTTGGTGGTGAGTAGTGTAGTGTAGATGGGGATTGCTTCGCTTGCAGACTTGCTCTTTGCCACTGACATTGCTTGGAAGTTTGACCCAACAGTGAGCCTTCTCAAAGGCAAAGTTGCATTGTGCATTCAAGTAGAAGCAGTGATTTCAATAAAATTTGAAGTAGACAGCCAGTTTGAGTAGACTAGCTGGCTGACTGTTTTTTAAGAAATCATGTTCTTTAAGTTCTTCAAAAAGTATGTGATGCTTTTGTTGGCCATCAGTGCTTATTGAAAGCAAAAATTCAGTACTTGCTGATTTCTCATTTAAAATTACAATGTGAGTTGTCCATTTTCTTTTGTAGGGCACATATGTGCTTCAAGACAACAACTTTCAGCTTTTAACACAGATGTCAGATGGCAAGCAATATACTGAGGATGCCCCTAAGGTAAATATTATTGATTCAATTGCTTATTAACCCTTATTGTGTTGGAGAAACAGATTTTAATTAAGTTTGGGAATTTTAAGAAAGGTCAGTGAATTTGGGTGCACCAAAGCCTTCATTGTCTTTAAGGAGTGCAAAGACTTGATGCGAAGTAAATCAGTTTGTGACGTCAACCCAGGAATAGACACATGCCCCTTCAGACTCTGTCGTGCAACAGATGGTGCACAGTTTTTCGTAACTTTTGAATGCTATAAATAGTCAGCATTTGTTAAAAAGGAGAAACGAAAGGTGTTATGTGTTTCGAACTGGTACAAAACTTTATTTTAGCGAAAAATAATTTTTGGGGTCAGGTGCACTTTAAGGAGCGTAGGAATAATTGGTTCAAAGGGTGTTGGCTTATATTCAATTTGTTCTTGCAGTTTTTAGCATTTCCAAGTGGCCTTATACGAGGAGCTCTTTCAAACCTTGGCCTTAACTGTTCAGTTTCTGCTGATGTGCTATCTATGCCTAAATGTAAGTATATATTTAACAATTATCCTGCAAAATCGTGTGGAATATTACCTGATACTTAGCCCACAAGGCCGTAGACCGAGTCGGCTAAAATCAAACGATATTCCACGAGATTGAGCAGGATAATTGTTTTACTATTCAGCAAATTGTCAGCGAAGCGCATTTTACATCTAGAAAAGTTGCCATTATGTGGTTCTTTGCAAGACTTCGGCTGAATTATCGTTACTTAACGTATATCACAGGATAACTGTCAAGAACAGATGACGGATAACAATTGCTTCATGACCATACATGGGCAATATGACAATTTGTTGAATAATAATTGGTTATATATTCATTTTCTACAGTCAGGATAAGCTAATGTTGTCTTTGACATATCCTTGCAGATAATTTAAGTATCCAGAGGCAACAAGTTTTAGATTAATTTTTGTTGTCTGGTTTAGTTATTATAATCAACTTCATATTTGATGCCTTCAGGTATTTATTGTGAAATAGCAAAAATTGCTGAAACTAACATAAATTTTAGTTTTGTTTCTAATTTGCTATAAAAGTTGGTGCTAACTTTGGTTTTCTGATTCTTTTGTACAGGTAAATTTCAAATCGTTATTCCTAAATCTTAGAACATGGAAGAACAGAAAAGGAGACTCTAAGGCTGGGAATAAACAAGTTGATGCTGAAGATCTGTAATGCAAATTAGCAAGAGATGGTCCATCAAAGAAGCCTAAACAAGATCACCTATTTATTTTTACGTAACAATTAGATTAGGAGCTCCAGATATCTATCACGAGATAGAAGTCGAGAGCGAATAATCTAATTGTTTCATTATAAATCGACTAGACGTTAAGAACTCGAAGTGAAACTACTGTAAGTGGGGCCACCCAGACAAAGTTATCCAATCACAGGGCATAATGAGAGTATCAGATTTAAGAAAAGTTTATTCTTTACAAAATGTATAAGAAATATAGTTGTACGTTCAAGGTACTGTCAGGTTTTGTTTGTGTAAGACTCGACGTGTGAAAAGCGTCGCTTTCCAGCTCAATTGTTACATGTAAATAAACAGAACGCAAACTATATCATTGTGTTTGAAATATAGGGGTAAACTCCCCATGGGCCAACGGCAACAACAGAAATTGCGACAACACTAGCAAGTAGCTCAAGGTTAACCCTCTGTAAACCCTAATGGAACAACAACAATAACAACAACAATTTATTGAGGTATTTCCATATGCAAGCGAAGAGGAATTCCAGTTTCCTTCCCGAATGTTCTCACTCAACAGGCGCTCGTCTGCTCATCCCAGTGCAGACCCACCAACGATTAGGTCACAGCACTACCAGTCAAAGTACCCGGGAAATACTTCCGTTGTTCCCTAGAGAATAGGAGATATAAATCACAATAACATTGGCTAAGCATTGCTTTTTATGTATTGATCAAATTTCCTCCACCCTGAATTTGTGAGGAAACAGGAATTGCGCTTTATAACTGTTCATAATTTTATTAGGTTTCAATAGGACTCAAGTTTTCCACTGCGTGTACCTGCGTTCTCTTTGGTGGTGATAAGATTTGCGCGCAAGTCATCCCGATTCTTCCTCGCTTGGCCAGGCAGCGCAAGTCAATTGGGTTTCTTTGCAACTTGCGTCCACTTGCCGCTTTCCGTTTGATTACTTTTGCAGTTGATAAACACCACGCTGTCACGCTTAACGACAAAGAAATGGTCTGTCAAAGTGAAAACGAAAGAAAAATAACAAAAAGTTGGCCCGTTACACCTTTCTTAGTTTTTTGTTTTTTTCCTTGAATAGGGTGTCATTTTTCGGGTTTGGGCCTTAAATAGGGTATCAAATTACTTTTTTCTTTATTCAGGGTTAAGAACCTTCGCGGCTAACACACCTATCTGAAATTTAAAGGAGTATCCCCTCGGGTTTAGACAATTTCTCATTGACGCGGAATGCACCAAAATCTTGTGGCGACTGTAAACTTTATCACCTTTGGGGTTTTGTAAGTAAAAATTTTCGTGTCTTCTCTTTGTAGTTCGCATGATTCGCAAGCATCCGTTGGCAAATTTAAAGATATTGAGAAATAACATTGCAGTTTCTTCAGTTTACCCACCAATGTTTGCAAGTATCTTCAGATGCAAAGATAAGATGATTATTTCTTGCCACCAAAACAATAATGGTCATTGTTAAAATACAGTTAGCAGTTTCACTCTTGCTAGAAAGTACAATGCTTACAAGTTAGTGAATCTGTTTCTTTCCGCCGTTTGATACATTATACCTCGCGCGTCAATAATTTCACGAGGTTCAACTTTTTGTGTCCTGAATTGGTTTCAGACTCAATGTTATTTTGTAAGAACATAGGATAAAAAGTATCTTTTAGTAAATTTGTGTAGCTTCAGGGGGAAACTCTACAGAAACTCATGATTTCAAAATAGAATGTGATTTTTCCTGGTTTAAGGCGATTACTTTCCATTCCATTTTACGCCGTTCTGGGTCGCTTACACGCTGCCGTGCTGATTGGGACCAAGTTTTTCTCTTTTGCGGTCGAATGCCCGCCGCCACGCAATACACCAGGTGCCTCAAAAAGCTTACTTGTTTTTATTGAATTTTTACGCTTGCAAATGACTTGTATATAACGTGCATAATCTTAAGTTAAACATAATCCCCTCAGGTGTTCATTGATGCTGCCCTCTGCATCTGGTGTATTTTAGGAATCAAAACGGCTTCGGCTGCTGTTACTGCAGCTGCCGGAACAGCTTATTTTTTCCGGAACTTCAATTTTCGTGAGAGAGGACATGAATTGTTGTGTATAAACTTTTTTAACCCGGATGGAAGCATGGGGTTTTGGCTGTAAATCTGGCGAGACGTGTTTGGCCCTGATTCAAGAATGGTAAGAAAACTTCAATATTACTGTCATTATGCGAGTTCTCCGTGTGATAGCAAAGTAGCGGTAAAAACACGGTTGCGACAAATGTTGAACAGTGTATCATGTGATGTTGAATGTTGAAATATGCCATTCAGCACGTTGAGCTTTGTTAAACGTTGTTGAACGAAAATAGAGCTCGGCTCTATTCCGTTCAACAAGTTGCCGTTTTTTGAACGACTTGGGAAAACGCAAAAACGTTTCAACAAGTCGCAACGATGTTCAACATTTGTTGATCAACAAAAGTTGAAAGATGTTGAAACGTGTATCATTGGCTTTAGAACAGAATTGACCTGTTGACCGGTTTTCGCAGTGCTTTGGTCCAGGGGTGGATCTAGGGGGAGGGTGCAGGGGGTGCGCACCCCCTCCTGAGATGACCTGCGGCTTTCTGTTTTCGTCACCTATCAGTTACGTCAATCCTTAGTGGTGCACCCCCTCCTGAGAAAAATCCTGGATCCGCCCCTGTGGTCTACACAGAGTCGAACAGAGTCAATAAAACCTGGCATCTGACGCACATCGGAGAATTTTGAAGGCAATTTGGCGAAAATGTTGTCGACGACGAGGGAAGGAGGGAGGGAGCGGATTGGTGTTTGCCTCTAATGGACCTGGTAGCTTATCCACGGGAAGGGGGGGGGGGGGGGGGATAGCATCGAACAGTCCGGCTATTCCAATCCCTTCGAGTAGAGCCATTCAAATCCCCAAAAGTAGTCATTTTCTCTGTTTCAAGCAATTTTATTATTATTGTTGTTTTTTAATTTTAGTTTTTCTGAACACTTCCTGTCTCCACCACCGACAGGCAGATTGAATCGCCAACGTTAAATCCCCCGTCAGGGGTGGAGCGACAAAGGCGAATTTCAGGTAGCTCACATCATGAAAGTTAAACATGTTTGTAGCAAAAGCCTTCTGGCTCTGCAAGTTCATTGCTAAGCAATTTAAACTGCATCTTCTGAGAACAGCTTAATTTTTTTAGATTTTGATTAGATTTAGATCTTTAGATTAACCCTGTAATACTATGGCAATTTTTGCCATTTCGCTAAAAACGTCACAGTACCTTAATCAAAATGACAAGATTTGATCAAGATAGTTCATGTTCTTGGAGCAGAACATTAAAACACCAAGTCAATGTTATTTATTAAAACAGGGTCGAACGAAACCTGGATTGACTTTTACCTCCTATTTAATATTTTGCATTTATTGTTTTTCGTGTTGTTTCTATATTGTCATGAAATATTGGCAATTCCAAACATAGATTTGCCATTTCAAGTTAGCCTTTTTGCAGAAAACGAGTAAGACACGAGAACGCACGCGCAGAACTATTGTTCCGACGTCAGTCTTGTTAGCATTGTCATCCAGTCGAAGGAACAAGCAACAGCTAGTTAATGACGAAACCCCGCCTCCCAGACGGGAATGAGCCCGCGGTATTTGTCCCTGAAGTTGCTAAGCAGCATTACCTGTTTGCCTGCTCACTTTAGTTTTTGATTGGATGAAATAAGTCGGAAACTCTTCGAGTACTTGAACGAAGATTTTCCTAAACTGGTACTTACTTTCCCGCTCACTCACTCACGCACTCACCCAATTTGTGCATTAAGGTGGATTTCCACTGTCCCGTCATTTTCCGTACGTTAACGGGCGTGAATTTAACTGGCTTTACCTGCGTAAAATAAAAAAAGAAGAAGTGAATGAACGTCTCGCGTCTGTAGAAAAAGTTAAACCACCTTCAACTTTTCTTCTACTTTGAAGTGGATTTCCACTGTCGCGTATTTTTTTACGTGCGTTTACTTGCGTAAAAAAATTTAGAGACAATGTATGAACGACTTGCGTAAACGTGTACGCAAGTTTTCCATACATCGTCTCTAATTCTATTTACGCACGTAAAAAATTACGCGACAGTGGAAATCCACCTTTATTTTGCCCACGTAAAGCCAGTTAGATTTACGCCCGTTAACGTACGGAAAATTACGCGACAGTGGAAATACATTTTAATCCAATTTATCCACGAGCTGGTTCTTAGGAGTCATTTTTGATTAGCGTTAAACAGTTGTGTGCATGAAAACCATTGTGTCACTTTTCTTTGTACGTTCACTGTTTCTGTCGCTTTCTTTGTTAACATAATCGTTTTTACTTTCACCCTTCAGAGAGGAAGACCTCTTTAAGCTGCTCGGAAGTGAGTACCTTCTTGAGCTTGATTTGAAAGACGAGTTTCTAGATAAGGGTTCTCCACTCACTCTGCAAAGAAGACTACGCACAATATAGCGAAAGGTTGCGATCATCTCGCTGTTTCGGAAAGCGTACACGACCGGGTTGAGTGCACTGTTGCTATAGTGACAGAATTTGACAAGCTGAAGCACACGGTCAATCCTTCGGGTTGTAGGAAGGTATTGTGGGTAATATGTACCGATCATGGTTACGACAAACAGCGGGAGCCAGGCGACGACAAAAAGTCCGGCAATGAAAGCCAGCGTGACAGACAGTTTTAGATCCCTTTTGTAAGCTTGCCTCACAGCTCGATGCCTGGAAATTTTCCGTCTTCCCGCCTGGGAACGAGCAAAACGGTAAATGAATAAATAAGCGGAGAAAATGACAACGAAAGGAACGAAGAAGCACGTGGTAGCCACAAGAAGCGTGTAAACCTCTTGCCAGCGGTGGAACTGCACGGGTTGTAAACTTGCCACCACCGCCGCATAAAACCAAGGAATCGCAATCGTAACGTAATACACTCTCATGGAGAGCGTTCTGTGACGTAACGGTCGTACGATGGCGTGACAGCGTTCCACACTGAGCGCTGTAAGGTGAAGTATGGATGCTCCACCAATGAAGATATCAAACGTGATGTAGAAATGATACGAAGTCGGGCTGATGAGGTGTTGCTTGTGGGATGATGTGAAAATGTACAACCAGCAGGGAATAGACACAAAACCTACAAGAATATCGCTTACAGCCAAACCCATTATTAACGTGTTTGTAGCTGTGCGCAGGCGTTTGTTGATGGAAAACGCAGACAGGATGAGTCCATTTCCAGTTATAATGACCAGCAACAAGAGTACGTACAGCGCAACCACAATTCCTAGCTCGAGTTGTGAAATTTTAGTCAAGTAGGCGGACGAATTTGCGGTCTCTGTACTGTTTTCCAGACTCATTTCAGTCTTGAATAATGGAATTTCCTGTCGGATGTTACACAAAATTACGATGCGCTCATGTTAACAATCCTGCAACAAAAAGACCAGCAATTATATATATTATATGAAATAAAAATATCAGTACGAGAGAAAATGACACGATTGGCAGGGAGAATCATCGTAATTACGTCGCATTGAAATCTTGGGTTAAATCAAATGCGTAAAGCTGTTCAAAGCCTCTCATCCTGTGTCTCAAGTACAAGTGTGCTTAATGTCGTGACAGTTGCAGCTTTCTCACGAGTCTTATATTGCCGTATAACTGTGAGGAAGAAGTTTTCTCTGTTGACGAACCAATGCAGCAATTTTTGAGAAAACATCAATTAATCATTACTACCGTACGTACTTGGCCACTACTGCATGTGTTACTGTCTAACAGATAAATAGATTAGAAAGGAAAGCCATCCTGGATCATTCGTATGAAAAGAGGGTAATGAATAAATTTATAGCTAACAAAATAAAGTTTTACAAGCCCCTTTGAGCGATTAACCTGTTTTCTTTTTACTGACATATGTATGTTCGCTTTTTTCAATTCTAGTTCTATTTTCAAATACAAATCACCACGAGAAATTTAAATACAATTTAGTTATTGGGTAACAGGCAAAGTTGTCGTGCACAATATCTATTATTTAAATTTCATCTCAACTAAAGCCAAAATGTGATAAGGATGAATTTATCAAGAAAGGTTTCTGATTGTGGCAAGCTCTCTCGTAAACCTTCTTTCTTGATGAAAAAATGGTACGAATGAACAATATCAAGCTTCTTTTATAAAAAGACCCACGCAATAAATTTCTAACCTTACCAGTAAGTTCTAGAATTTTGAAATTATTTAAAAAAATATTAATTTTATATCAATACTAAATGATATATTAAACACGAGAGACAGTGTTTCATCACATTTCCAAACACCGAGAAGAGAGCTGAAAATACGACGCTCAGCGGAGTAATTTTGACGAACTACGAGACTATAATGTGATGAAACACTCTCTCGAGTGTTAGTATTATCTTCTCAATCAAAACTAAAACTATGGAAAAATCGAAGGCATAAAATCGTAAAAATCTATGCTTATTTAAATTAGATTTCCAAACGGCCGTCACGGTTCTGACCTCCTTTAATTTGTTTTAAATTGATGAATTATTAATGAGTTTGAGAGCAAATCATCGAAGATAAAAAGTCAAAAATGTGAAATTGAAGTTCACTTTCACGATTTCGATTGTAAGGCAGCTGGCCAAAGCGAAGCATGTTTACAAAGAGGTTATTTGAAATAATGAACTTATTTTGACAGACAGACAGACAGACAGGTTTTTTTATTCACACTTCACAACTGACGGTGTGCAGCACGTGAAACGCGCGGTAAATCTGCGGAACTTCTGTATACGCATCAGAGAGGTGTATAGTTGTTTCTGAACACCCTCTGTTTTCCTTGTGGTAGCTTCTAGAACAAAGCACGGTGCTCTTAACGCATGCGTAGCAGATTAGTCTACGTTACTGGTCACGAGTTTGCGTTCCTCTTGGCCAGCGGTCGGGAATGATTGACTGGAACCTCACGTGTTCCTTTTATTCCGTAGAATAGAGGGTCCTAGGTCGCATGCGCCCCAAGTCCGTTGTGGGGCCATTTCATAATAAATATTTGCGCTCCATTCTCGACATTCTCGACATCTCTCATGTGGTAAATAAATCGTAAAACATGAAACTGCGGAAAATCTCATCTCATTTGAAGGTCTGTTACTTTAAGGAAACTGTCTTATTTATTTATGCTGTCATTCTTTTTTATTATTGAAAGAAAAGCAGCTTCCATCTATGTCGCGGTGTTTGCACCGCGACATCATGTGTGGTATCATGGTGGTATCATGGTGGTATCATGTTAGAACACTTGCAAGAAGAACAAAAGTATCATGTTACCGTTGTAAAGAAAAAGCTAAAGCTACTTTACACGAACGTGTTTTCCAGTCGACACGGTTTCAAGACAACGAAACCACATCGAAAACGGTACGTTTTCGAACTGTTTAAATGGAGCCTACCTAACCGTTTCAACCCAAGTGCTTTGATGAGCAAGCGCTGCACTCTGTCCGAAGTTCAACACGTTTACTCTTCGAGAGGAGCCAGTTGCGCCCCATAATACGTAATCATTTTCAAATCGGAAGCGTCGATAGGTTAGCGTGCGGACGAGGTTGATTTAATTGTATTTGTATGGTGTAAATAAATTCCATTTGGTATAGAGTCCAGTTAAAGTCTTCTTCCGGTAAATAGATGTGGCGAAAGTGCTGTTTGGGCAGCGTTTAACAAGAATGCCCAGAAACGGAATCTCTTTGTCTTCAACGGTGAATTTGATGCTACTGCGACGGCTGTTGATGTACTTTAAAAACTGATTAGCAGTGTCTTTGCTGTCAAACATGGAAATGGAATTCATTTACACCACGCAAATACAAAATCAACCTCATCCGCACGCTAACCTAACGATGCTTCCGTATTTGCTCAACCACTTCATTGTTGCAATCCTCGGTCGAGGATCTTAAAAGGCGTTTGTTGCAAAATGGTTACCCTCAGGGCATCATCACCTTCAACATCAGTCATGTACTGAACAAGAACAAGAACAAGCCAAATGATCTCATTGCAACAGTCCCCCCAAAAGATATTATCATTTCATTACCTTAAATAGGTTTCCAAAGCTATCAAATTACAAAGCGTCTAAAATCTTGTGTAAATCGCTTCTATTCTTTTGTTAATGTCAAAGTTATTTTTCAAAACACACGGCGCATCAAATCCCACTTCCCATACAACGACCATCTCAATCGATCATAATTATCCAGAGTTATTTATAAACCTAGTTGCTCGGAAAAAACAAACGAAGATTTCACGACAGTAAAGCGGAACATTTCAAAGCCCTTTCCAAACGTGATCACTCTTCTGCTATTGCTGACCACGTAAAAACAACTGGTCACGACATCAAATGGGACCATTTTGATATTTTGGCGTCCGGAAAAACTGACTACCATTTTAAGGTTAAGGATACCTTGTTTATTCAGGAGTTACCGCCAGCATTGAATGTCAATGTCAGTAGTGAAAAGCTTTTACTTTATTATAATTAGGACAGCTTTTCCATCGTTTCATTTGTCAGTAAGTTTCCTTTTGAAACATTTAAATTTCTACTGCAGATGTTTTCTGTCTAGGTTCCAGACCCCCATTGTTACAGTATAAATAGCTTGCTCAATTTTAACGGCTACACTTTTGAAAACGTACGTGAGGTATTAGTTATTTCTTATTTTATTTAATTTTACGCAGTTTCACTCTGCCTCTTCAGAAATAAGTGAACAAAACATAGAGTCAAGACAAATTTTGTACTAAGCGCAAGCGTGGAGATAAATATTTTTATATAAAACGACATTCTTTAGCGGTACAACCGAATGTTTTTCATTGGTTTTTTTTTTGCAACAAGGCAAGAAAAGACTCAAATACGCGGTACGCGATTGCTTCAGAAGTTCTTTCACCAAAACAGTGGCAATGAAAGAGTTTAAGCTAGAGCAAAACCGAGGTTTGCAGATCTACATGTTATCTTTAGAATCAGAACTGCAAAACGGAATCGAGAATACGGTACTCAGATTTTCAACTAAAACATTTTCGTTTTGGCTGTTTAAGCCAGTTGTTTCGGTCCAATATGTGAATTCACTAGCGCATAATTGCTGAAATTGTTCTTATTTTATATTAGAATATAGCCCTGTATGCTCACCATGGAATCTCAGCGGGCTTTATTTTTAATAGAACATGGGCAAAACCTATAGAAGCCCGATACCCCGGATGTAGTTTATGTTGCGTTGCGAATTGAAAAAAATGGCGGCGACAATCTTTTAAAGTTGTCTTTTTATTTTCTTTATTATGGCTGCTAAAACTACTAATGAAATCAGTTCAGGTGACTGGGAGAGACGAAAATGTGGACGAGCTATTGAGCAACGAGTGCCAGAAATATGAACAAGGAGGCCGCCTGCGCGCGTAAACTTGGTGATTTTTTTAGGATTTTTCTATATTCTAAACCAGCTAGAAGATGGGTTTCCCAATGTCCTATAAGAAAATAATGCCCGCTTGAGGTCTAGAAAAGCAGCTGAATGCCCTCGCCTAACGGCTCGGGCATCCACTGGCAGCTTTTCTAGACCTCAAGCGGGCATTATTTTCTTATAGAACATGGATACCCATCTTCTAGTAGGTAAATAACAGTTTTCAGTTCAGCTTACCTTAAAATGATGGAGCCCGATCATGTGCTAGTGCTGCGAAGAACAAATTAAACAAAGCAGCTGTCCACAGCGTATTTAATGTGTTTTTCTCACTTCCTTGGTCGTAATCTGAGTTGTAAACACAACTTGACAGGCTCTGACACTTAATCACTGCCACTTCAACAAAACGCTCCTTCCGTTTTTCCTAGAAAGTGTCCACGCACATTCGATGCGATAATGTTGATTTATCGATGAGACGCATTCAAATCAAAGGTAAACACAGAGTAACTGCTGACGCTTTGAAATATCAAGACTTTGAAGTCTAAAGTTTTCGCCAGGTGTTGTCATTAATCACTGGGAAGCGATTAGGTTAAGTGCGTGCATGCGTGGGCTTTATAAAACTGAAAGCTGTTTTCCTCTTATTGTGCAATTATCGTACTATCTCATAAATCAGCCGCAAAGAGCGACGTGACGTATTCAAGATGTTTCGATCAAGCACAATGGCTAAAAAAGAAAGACTTCCTACTAGGTTGCCTGTAGGTTGCTTTCGTACGTCAAATGCACTTTTTAACCAAGTTCACGCTTTTCGCAAGATGTACGAAAACCACGAAGTCTACACGAAAAAATAATTGCTCAATGCATGTAGACTGATAGATATCACAGCGCAGATAGGTCCACAAGAATATCTACAAGTCCATTACGAATAAATGGTATTTGTCAGAGCGCCGTTAAGGATTTTTTGCACCTGAATGCAAGACAAAGACAAATGGATGAAGATTCTAGTTTCCACAAACATTTATTAACTGCTTCCTAACCGGACCTAAAAACCAAAGTCTGCGGACTAGCCTAACTCCGGCCCATCAGGCGGGATACAAGTCCATCGAGGGTTACCCCCAGCGTTAAATTCTCCGGTATCCATTTATACATCTGGGCAAAGAGAGGCGCTGTGAGAATAAAGAGTATTGTTCGAGAGCACAGGGCTAGATCCCGATTCGGAGTCCAGCGTATTAATTAGGCCACTGCGCCTCCCGCAAGCATAAAGGAAATAACGTGGTTAAGTCTATGGCTAAAGAGTTTAGCCATTCAAAAGAAAGCTATTGAGCAGTATTTATATGTTGCTTTATTGCATGATGCTGTCTACTGATGTACAAGGTGGTTCTAACTTTCAAGTCTCGCCCGACAATGGATCAAACCCTCAGCATTGTGCGACCATTCAAATAAAAGCTATTGAGCAGTATTTATATGTTGCTCTGTTGTATGATGCTGTCTACTGATGTACAAGGTGGTTCTAACTTTCAAGTCTCGCCCGACAATGGATCAAACCCTCAGTATTGTGCGACCATTCAAATAAAAGCTATTGAGCAGTATTTATATTTTGCTCTGTTGTATGATGCTGTCTACTGACGTACAAGGTGGTTCTAGCTTTCAAGTCCCTCCCTTCAATAGATCAAACCCTATTGTGTAACCATTCAAATAAAAGCTATCGCCAAACACTTGCTTGTCAAGGTTTTGAAAACGGGTTTTCAATATCGATTTTCAAGTTTGGGATTTTGGCAAAGCAGCTTACATGAATGAAACGTCATAGGGTGCTTATATGTCAACTTTCACGGCACCGAAATTAAATACACATTTAGCGTTATTTTAAAGTATATTTATCATTGCCAACGATTTACCAAAAAAATTGAATTATACCAAACTACAATCGAAGACCAATATCTGGCGTAAATTTCACATCGATCTGAGGCAAGGAAGCCTGTTACAGTGAAAAAGGCTAATTGAAAGTGTTTGGTACGGTCCGGATTAATATGAAGCCTGCATCCATCAAATGGTTCAAAATACACAACAATGTCCCTCGGGACGGGTGAGCCACCCCTTCCCCGGCACCCCCACAAATTAAAACAGCCTTCGCACAACCTTTGAGCACCCATATATATTTCCTGCCACATCTTGATTATTACAGTGCTGTACTGGCCTTAGTAATAAACTCGAGAAACTACAAAATAGGACGGCATGTAAAAATAACAGGTTCTGATATGGGATGTCAGATCTTCCCAGATTCTCCGTACCCTCTAAGCAATTTCCGCGTTGCCTTCTACCTCTGTTTCAAAACGAGTCTTGGTGCACATCCTTTCAAATGGAATTAAATAAGTTTGATTTCGAGACAAAAGATGTGCGACTAAGACTCATTTCCACATGAAAGGTTGTGCACCAAGACTCGTCTTGAAACACAGGAAAACAGTATCCCGTAAATGGCCTATTTGGACAAGCCTCGCTGAAAGACGTGTTCAAAACAGTAATGGCCTTGTACCCGAATACCTGTCTGACAAATTCACCAGTCTACGTACCATTCACAGACAATCTACGGAGCGGCCAACATAACCTGTTTATGCTGAGGCCTAACACGTAGGCTCAAAAAGAGTTTCAGATATAGGGCGAAGTCGTATGTAATAATTTGTCAGCTGAGGCTAAATAGGCCACTACCCTAAACAGTTTTTATTCTGCTAAAGGAAACAAGAACTGACTTTTTAGAATTTAATGTAAAATACATAAGTAATCTTATGATTCTTGTCGAAAGTGTTTCGAAGATCTGGGCTCGACTTATGAGAACGCGGGAGGAATATTTTATAAAGATTCCTTTTATACCTGGTCCACGACCGAACTCTTGAAGTACTCCTCGCGTGCAGTTGCTTTTCGCCATGATATTCAATAAAGGAAGTTAATATGCTATTTCAGTATCAAAACTGCGTTCTTGTCAATTCTGTTCCGGCGCCTGAAAAGGCTACTTAATTAAAAAGGTTCACAAAAACCATTCGTCGTATAAAAGTAACAAAATAGGGCAAAAAATTTTACTTCCGATTTAAATTTAAAAAAATTCCCGCACCGGGTGCAGTTAAATAATACTTGCGATTAGTGCATTTTTATATGAAATTCAAATTCCGTTGAATGGTTACTGGTTTTGAGAATAAGGTTAAGATTACCAAATCAAGTACAGCAAACATCTTATAGAATATTTACACTATTTTGTTCTAGAAAAAAAATTGAATTAACTAGACCTAAAATGTTCTACTTCGCTAATAAATTGGCTCCTATTATTTCCTGTAGTCCCACCAAACCATTCAGTTAGCTTTTTTCCGCTACATAAAAGCATAAGTGAAAATGAAATAAAACCGTTATGAACTCCAAGTATGTAATGATGTAGACAGCAACAAATATCACACAAGAATTTTCTGTAGAACTGATATAAGAATGATAAAGAATAAGAATGATTCGCCTGCTATTAATGAGTTCTGTGTCATTTGCCGATCGAGTGCTGAACCATAAAATAAAACCATTAGTTTTTGGTTTCCTGTAATCTAGGTGTACCCGGTTGAATCCAGTAATTTACAGAAGCAATAGTCAAATCATTCTGTTAATTCTTCGCAGATAAATTTGGTATATAACCGCTTTTTTACCTTCCAACCCCGTTTAACTTATAAGCGATGCTTTTATCTAGACGATTTTAACAAATGTTCAGAAGTGAACCGAAGAATCAAAATATATATCTTAGCGATTAAGCATTGAGCAACACTCTCACGTGAAGCTCTTTTCAAAATGAAATTCGGGGTTTAACTCGGTGTAAAAACCTGTGACTTTTCTCTTTGTTTTTGAGCTATTGTTTTCTGTTCTATATTGTCTCGAGGTTCGTTGTTGTCTTGTTCGTTTTTTGTTTTACGTCACTGGTGAGCTCCACAGCTTTTTACGCCGAGGATGAGCCGAAATTCGGGATGTTATATTCAGGTTCAAGTTTAATAGGGTACAGAGTTCTCTTTCACAGTTTCAATTCTGGCGCATGCTGAGCCATCTATACCCCCGTATAGTAGTTCTGCTACAGTGACCGGCTGTTCAAATGCAATCTAGAATTCCCTGCTGCTTATAATTCTGCTACCAAACTTATCGAATTCAGATAAGATAAAGGAAACACATGGAAATCATCGTTTGCTATTTCAAAATATAGCTAACTCTATCTATTGTGCTCAATATTGTAGAATAAAAGGTTCAGTGATTTCAGTATCGAGCAGCGAAACAGCAATCATCGAAAATGACGGCTCGTGGAAAGACGAAATAAATCCAAAAGATACTGAAATTTGCACTTTTAGGCTCTGCTGAGTGCAGTATAAATCATTCCACTGATGAAGGGCCATTGCCCGAAACGTCTGGAAATTGAATTCAAACATTGGCACTTTTATTAACATCGAACCCATTTATTTATGTAGTAACAAGTGCCACGCAGCCTACGAAGTATAAATCAATCTATTTTGCATTGGAAACATTTACGTCCAGGATATATAGCGTACGTGTCGATTCTAGCGCTATGTTTCGCAGGGCGCGATCGAAGTTCCCTGTAGCCTTATATGATTTAAAATCTTACCTCGTGTCACGCTGATGGTCCGTGGAGTTCTTGAAGCACTGTTTTCGATGTGGACGTGAATCAGCTGCTTGCAGAATATTTTATTATTAAGCTGCTTCCTCAATTGCCCTTGCCGTTTTTAGCTAAGAAAACAAGCAATTTAATGCACCGCAATCAATCATTCCACCGTTGTAAAATGTCTTGCCTAGGAAATACGCACATACATAGAATAGATCTTTAATTTATCATCGATCGTGGTAATAGAGAAGCTGTGGCGGCCGCGAAAACGAACAGACAGTTCCAATTGAAAGACGGAGGTTGTTGAAGCAGTCGTCACTGTCCAAATGTAAATAGAATGATGACCCCTTACTGATGAATTTGATTCAAAAGCCAGACTGCTAAGCTCTCCTTTTAAATACTGGCTCTTATTTTATTGAATGAGCACAAGAGGGCAGTTTCCTAATAGCTGCTGCTCCATTTTGGGAAAAACAAACTGCGAAAACCGTAGCCAGATTTTCCAAATATGTCTAAATTCATAAAGCAGTTTAGTTTCGCTATCAGAAATCATTCTCCCTGAATTCCAAATTGGTTGTCCTGTGATTTGTTGAGTGGTTTCGAGTGCTTTTTTACAAACAAATAAATTAATGACGTGCTTCCTTCATTTACAAATATATAGGTTTTTAGTTTCTCGAGATCATCCAATGCGTAATCGGTTTACTGCACGATTGTTTCGGCCCACCGACGTAATGTTTCATACTGCGTCTACGTCATAGCACAGTTCAATAAATTGCATGAGAAGCTGTCTTATGCTTACCTAAATCTCAGCCTAGAATGTCTCAGGAGCTTATCCAAATCGTGAATTTTAATAAGTAATGTCTAGTTAAAGGTCATGGTTTATGCAGAAAATTTGTAATCCGTCGCAATCTTCTCCATCCTTAAACTTCTTTGGTATTTTCCTTCCTTTTCGATCTGAGGAAGCGCCGCGGAGAGCGTGAACATCAATGTCAATAAAAGTGTTTTACATCAGGGTTTGAATATCCTTGTCGTTATGTTTGTATATTTAAATGAACTAAAAAACGCTTAAAAGCTAAAGAAGGATGTCTTCAAATAAGGAAGATTGAGATGGATTGTAATTGACAACTTAAGAATTTGTGCTCTCCTTTTGAAAATGGATCATCCATAACAGAGTTCCTTTAAAATACAACGCTGATCCTAACAACTTTACCAGCCACTCATTGACAAATTTATACCGGATTTGCGTGCTGCTTTCAACGCGTGCTTTCCAGAGAGAGGCTAAACTCTAGTTACGCTAGCTTTAGTTTGCTTAACAGCAACTAGAATTTTGACGACGCCGAACGAAAACGAAAGAAAGCATTGCCAGGTTTAGTAACGTTTGTTTAACACAGTATATTAACAAACAGATCTTACAATAAATTATACACTAGCAAGTTTATCGGGCCTTGACAAACAAATTCGCACCGACTTTTCATTTTTATCGTTACAACTTTAAAAATGAGAAGAAGAGTAAACAGAAAATTAGTATTTCTCCTGAAATATGAAACTATAGCTCGCGGTTCGTCCAGTAGCTGCATTTATCTTCTTACACGATTGCGCAACGCCCACTCCCGCAAAACTGTGTCAATAAACTATTAATTAGGAGTAGACAAAAGTTTTTGAGACCATCAAAATGAGCATAGAAAACTCCTCTTACTATTTTCTACATACACTGTGTCTGGTGAACTTGGTAAAAATTAATCTTTACTACAAAACAGAACTCGAATGTAAAAGCAAATTAGCCGGTTGGTAAAACTGTAAAATGATTATTTTACGTCAAATTAACTTCATGAACATATACTTGCTACGTTCGTGAGGCAAGCGTGGCCTAGTGGTTAGGGCACTGGGTATGTAATCCGGAGGTCCCAGAGTCCTTCGTCCTCTCTGCCACTAAAATGGATTTGTCTTCGGTGGTCGGCCGAATTCAACTCCTTCACGCTTTGTAAATAACAAACTTGTATTCTTTCTGCCAGGTGGGATCTTTCCCAACAGACCATTTTGGAGATGCTGTTTTCCTCTGTTCTAAGACCAGTCTTGGTGCACAACCTTTCATATGGAAATGAGTTTTTCTCACACTTCTTTTTTGTCGTCAATAAAACTCATTTCCATATCCATATAGGTCAGTGCACCAAGACTCGTTTTGAAACGGAGGAAGAAGGGAACTCGGAAATGGCTTATTGGCACAGCAATGCTAAATGCATCGAAACTTAAGAATACAAATTTGCCTTTCTCGCCCGAAAGGTGTGAGATGTAGTCAGTATTGTGGAACTTCTTGTTTGAGGAAGGAAGTTTTACAGATTTTAATGAAGTATTTCCCTTTACATGTGATAAACTGCTGCGCGTAGATCGTCCGGACCCCATTTTCAAATTAAAAAACCCGCTCATTAACATTTTTCACTTAACGACAAAGTGACAGTTAAGTGACAGTAGTCTCAAAAAGTCTGTAAGTTTTTCTGCGTTTTCTCTATTCTTCTCCTACCTTCAACATTTGTCAAATTGCAGTCAGCCCAGGCACAGAGAACCAGAAAGAACTGAAACTATCTAGCGTTGGTGTAATCTTTCTAAACAAAATACAATCAGGCCCAGTGGGCAGTTGTTAAATGCCCGGAATTCCAGTGATTATTCGTAAGCTACTTTGTAAATGTTTTGTACGGTACCACACCCACTGCCAATGTCTAGCAATTCTCCATCAAGCTGCCGCCTTTATTAATGTGCTATTTGATATAGGGGGTGGTCGTACATGTAATTGCTTCTTTTCCTATGTGTGGGATTATACTTCAGTTTAAACCACGCATTACTACGGACCACGGATGTATATTTGTCTGAAGGGGGACCCGCATTCCGTATATAGGCATGCCTCGGTTGTGTTGTATTATTATACAAGCCAAACAAATTATTGACAAGTGAAGAAGTAAAGAAATTTCCGCACAATTGCATGTTCTCGCGCCTTGGAAGAAACCCACAAGGACGAAAAAGTCTACAGTGCAACTGTTGCAACGTACAAATAACCATATGCTTCATTCTATTGAATTTTACAGAAAAAAACGAAAACGAAAAGATGAAAATTGCTGATGAAAATGTTGTTTTGCACCGGCAGTTGTCGGTTGTGTAGCAAAACCTAATACTTTTTATTAAGGGTCCGAAAAGCCAAAATCGAGAACTATTACAGGCGAGTGAATCCGCAGATTCCCCGTATGAAATAAATTTAGAATACCTTATTACCCAATACTTTCTATCCTCGATCGACATTTGAAACATAATGTTGTTTTAAAAAAGCAGTAATTTGTTGCAAAGAAAAAACATAGAACTTAGCTTGAACGTGGAAAACAAATCACTACCTTCAACTTGAATAAAAAGTTATAAAACAAAATTACAAATTTTCCATTTTTATGGAGTAAAGACTCTATTTCAATAATTTTCAAATCAAGACTTTTTATTGATTTTTTCTAAGATCGATTCTGGTTCAATGTTGTGAGAGGCAAGGCAATCAGTTTTTCATAACATTAACACCAAGGCGTTCTCAGCGCTAAAAGATCATATTTTTAAATACTATCGATTTTTTAAATAGTTTCAGCAAGGGATTAAGATCCTTTTCGTAGTTGTATACGGCTCCTCAAATTGAAACTCTGAATTGTTACTGGGGTTGAATATAATTATAATTATTATTATTATTATTATTATTATTATTATTATTATCATGACGTTTAGTTTATAAGTGATACACGAGTAGAATTTTATTAAAATTTGAGAAATTTGAATCAATGTTTTTTACAAGTAAGGCCCGGTTCAGACGCCGATCTATTCATGAGCCGAACCTAATTCCTCAGTTGAATTAAGTACATGAAAAGATCGGCGTCTGAATCAATTTTGAACGGCTATTTCAATTTGGAACGGCCCATCCGTTCTTCCCGTCTGGTTTGGCAGAGAATTTCTCCTTTGGAACGCCTTTGAACGGCTTTGATTCAGACGTCGTACTTTTCATGCGCCGATCCTAATGCATAAATTATTATAATGTGCTGCTGGCCATATTGACTGGTTTTACGGGAACTGTATTAGGAACGGCCAAAAAAACGGCGTCTGAATCAACAGGCGTACTTTTGTTAATTTGGATCGGTCCAAATTTGAATTGAGTTCGGCTCATGAAAAGTTCGGCGTCTGAACCGAGCCTAAGAAACATAAATATATGACGTTATTCACAAATGCACAAACGAAAATTGTAAACAATCTTAAGCTTTTTAACTGTGTGTTCAGCAAGACCACGATTTCTTCCAGGCTATAAAAGCGAAAGGGAGGCGCGGTGACCTAATGATTACTGGGCTGCTAGACTCCTGATCGAACGGTCCGAGTTCGTCCCTTGGCCGGTGCACTGCGCTGTGCTCTTTGAAAAGACACTTTACTCTCAAAGTGCCTCTCTCCACCAGGTGTATAAATGGGTGCCAGCAAAATTTAATTTTGGGGAGAAATACTCTCTGACGCTTCATGCTACGGAAGCCGGGATAAGCTCCGGCCTGATGGGCTACTAGACTGACGTGTGCAGACTTTACCTACCTTACAACAGCGGAAGCAAGTTAAAAAAATTAAAGAGCCAGAATTAATAACTACCAAAAAGTACTGAAAAATGAATAAAACGTTAGTCCTTGCAATTAAGTTAACAATGGAAAACGTTTGGTATCTTTGAATGCGTTCACCTTTTTGATATAAATTATTTTTCTTCGTTTTAGACTGCATGCGGCTTTTTGGATTATTAAAATCTAGAGCTGAAAGCATGCAAGCTATTTTTAATTTCCTTCGGTAATACATGACATTCCAGTCATCGTTTAATAAATCTCCATGCTTTTGATCCTGGTTCTGCTATTAATCGAGGACAGAGATTTGCATTAAATAAAAGCCGTGGGAAATGAATCTATCAGTACCATTATACTCGAAAACTGATACAGTGTCAGACCCTGCTGTGCGACAACGGAAATTCATATTGAGGAAAAGCCATGAGAAATGAATAAATACTATTATATTGAACACTGAAATAATGCCAGTCTAGATCTCCGGTAACTGTAACTTGCGCTACGATAATACTGAGTCGGGCTATTAAATCGTACCGGCTTTGACACATTAACACGATGTGAAAACTTGGCCGGCGTGAACAACCTTGAATGAGCGCTGTCTGTGGCTAGAACATTTATTGCCTTATTTTTGTTTAGACTGAATTTATATTGATTATCTATTGGCTTTGTATTACTTTCTTTTCAACGACAGAAAAATTAGCATGTTAATGTTTAGTCTTTTTTGGATTCACTACCAACTTTAATTTTCAATGCAATATAAAACTCAAATTGGAAGTCCGAAAGTGCACGAGCTTTTTTTCGAGGAACATCTTTCTCATTTTATGAAATGCAGCAACTCAGTTTGTCTATATTTATTTCTCCAAACGTCAACTATGACTGAACGAGAGTTTTACATAAAGATCCATAAAAGCTAATGGCGGATTGATGAAGAATAAACTTGAAAACGAATATAGCATATTATTCAAAAATCGAATTTTGAAACTAATGAAGAAAACGTTCTAAAACTGAACTACCAAAATATGACGCAGATCGAAAACGAAGTTTTGACGAAATTAATTTTTGTGCTTCCTACCTTTTTGGCGCAAATTTAATGCTTGCTTGCTACTGACAGATGCTACTGAGACGGCACTGGCCTCGAGGGCTGTGTAACGTTAAAATATGGAGTTGATCTTGCACTGTATGAATATTTATCCTTTTGAAAATTTTCAGCCCGTGTTAATTGCATCCGGGACTGTATCACCGGATTTAAATCCTAGAAAAACCGCGTTGTAATTACCGAGGCACAAAAGCCGGTGGAAGTTGTGTGGAATTGATCATCACAAATGGAAGCCACATTTATTAAAATGAACTGAACGGCAAGGACTTTAAGATATGCCGGACTTTAATCCTGTTTAAGTTTCCGCCATTTACATAAAGCACTTCGTGTAACTTTTGTGCCACAGATAAATTCCGTCACGAGAAATTCCGTTCCAGTATTTTATCAGTCATCCGATAATTGTGACGTGATATTTTTGAGTTTGGACTTTATATGCAGCATATCGCTTTTAAAGTAGCTACGTCACGATATTTTGAGTTATTTCTTCGACCGACCTTATTAAGATTGAGGAAAACTAAAAATAATAGTTTGCCCAGGAACAAAACACCAAAGGAGTGATGCTAAACCAAAAAGAAACAAGGATGACTGAGGATGGAGAAGATTGAAACGGATTGGAAATGACGAAAATCAATTTTTAGGGATTTTTTTAGTTTGAAAGTTCATAAAACAATAACGGAGGGATAAAACGAATCCCAGACACTCTTTTTAATCCAATATTTATACATGAATTTCCATATAAACGTTTTGGTGTTCATGCACAGTATTTTCCCAATTATACGCCCCCAGTGGCTTATTCAAAACACGGCTTATAGACCCGACGTTTATTAGAACCCAGCGTTTAAATATGGGTATTTTCTAATTTGTTTTGAAAGCATCACAATCTACTGATTTTACTCAAAGCTTACTGAATTTCAGGCAAAGTTTGACGAAACGTTAACCAATATGGCACCATTTGATAAGACGTAACCATTGCGAATGCTGAACTTTGTGCCGAGGTTTGTGAACCTAAATTGCTTTGCAAGGATCATTGGGAAATTTTGTTTACTTGTTTAGGACATGCTTTTACAGGTTTTATCAAAGATACATGACTGCCTTAAGCACGTTCTGCACGGTTTTCTAGGGAAAATATGTTTTAGCTAAAAGGAAACGGTTTAATGACACCAAGCCAACCTTTTCCTGAATAACACTATATACTTAATGCACTGGGAACTTCCGAAACATTTCCGTTTCACCGCCGCACCAGCCTTGCAAGAGGACACGGAATCCTGATTTTAGTAATTTGGACTTTGGACGGGGATTGTGATTTTCTAATACCGGATCCACCCACGTAAAAGATAAAAGGAAAAGAGAGTGTCATTTACACAGTACACAATACTGGACAAAACACTTAGCTACCAGGTTGATTATTGTAATTTTGGTGCTACCGAAATCATACGGAGTACCGGCCGGAAATATATACATATATTATGTTTAAGAGTGTGGCCATTTTCTTTAAATGTATATATAATTTTGGTACATTTCTGCTAAAGTAATTTATTATTTTGAAATTTCATTTTAGTTGAAAATAAATTTGTGCATTTTAGGAACTGAAATTGCATTAAAACCCATTGGCCTGAAAGATTTTGGTTGTCCATCCCCACGAACGGATTATTTGTTTGTCCTTGATTCGGAGTCCAACACGAATATTTGCGCAAAAACATTTTTGAAAATAATTTTTACAAATGCATTTTTTATTTTGAACAAAATAATTGGTTTCAATGTTTCTATTTCATATTCTGGCCAGATTGAAACGAAAAAAAATTGAAATAGACTCTGATTTTCATGTGAATATGACAGAACATTGTTGATCGAATCTACGTTAAATACATCGAAAAAATTAATCCAGCATCGCCGGGTTTTTGCCTTTCAATACCGTGACATTTCACTTCAGGATAGGTCAAGGGGTAAGTACTCCAGAACAGCTGAGATCGCACCCTTGCAGCTTTTGAAATTTTCTGGTTTCCCTGCAACCCAATCGTAATTTTCCATTCTCGTCCCCAGAGCCCGCGCTTCTTTAGGTCAGCATCAAGGATCGCGACCTCTGGTCGCCTCCAAACGGCATGTACTAAAACCAGGAACACCGGAACACCAGAAAACCACAAAACATGGAACACCGGAACACCTACGGAACACCCCGGAACACCAGAAATACCATAAAATGTCAATAAATTTCTGGTCTTCCGGGGTGTTCCGGGGGTGTTCCGGTGTTCCGTGTTTTGTGGTGTTCCGGTGTTCCGGTGTTCCAGTCTTCCTGGTTTTAGTACATGCCTCTCCAAACACGAAGTCCGCGATTCGCGGACTTATATTGTCAAATCTGACAGAATGCGTTTGGCTTAAAACTGCAAAACCAGTGCTCTGTGTATGGTCACAATTTGGGGGCGGCCAGGGTAGGTACGTTATATATGCGGAAATTATTATGTACCCAATATAATATTACGTAATCAATCTGAAACCTTACCCTAACCCTAACCCATATAAACTGTTATGTACTCTAAAGCGATATCCCATAATTATAATCTGTTATGTCGTCTAAAGCGATTGAAATATATCTATTTGTTTGATACATAATGGGTACATGATTATTTCCCCATACATCACGTATGTACAGCTGCCAGAGGTCCCGATTAGAGAGTCTTCTGTTTACTGTTATAGAAAACAAATCGATAAAAGGAAACTGTTGGCACTAAATGCTTTAGTTTGTAGCCTGTTTACGAAGAGAATTTATAGGAAAATTTCAGAAAAAGAAAAAGGGAAGTTTTGGAACAAGAACATCTATACCAATTCGTTTACCTCAGAAAAGTCATGGATTTATTGTAGCTTGCAGTTAACCTTTATGTAAATTAAAAGCACTGCATTTGTTTTGTATTATTTGCTGCCAAAAGGGGAGGGCTTCCAAGGCTCGCTGGACTGCGAACCAACTGCATGATCCAACCAATAACGGCTTCAAGGGGAGTTTTTCCATAAGCAATGTTACGAGTTATTTGTCGAAACAAACTTGCAAGGAAATTGTCACGCAATAAGTGGAACAGCTCCCCAATTATAAATGAAAAAACCCTCTTACCTGCGGCGTTTATCACATTGACAAGTTCTGCGCTCGTTGATCAATTCAAGGCGTTTGTCTGCAGGATCCTGCAAGGAAGACAGCCAGTTCAAATATGACGATGTAATGGGTTTCTTTCCAAATAACTCTTCTTTGTTAATTTGTTGCACCGCCTCAGGAACGTCTGAGATGCGTTTGCGGAAAGAATATTTAATTAAGGGAGGGGCTCTGTCAGTATGAATGAAGTTAT
Source organism: Blastomussa wellsi (assembly GCA_947652115.1). Taxonomy (NCBI): domain Eukaryota; kingdom Metazoa; phylum Cnidaria; class Anthozoa; order Scleractinia; family Plerogyridae; genus Blastomussa; species Blastomussa wellsi. Next base: position 533,787 of record OX393565.1, on the reverse strand, counting down.
CAGTTGGTAAATGTACAGAATTGCAAAGGAAATCTTGAAATCATATTTTATCAGGGTAGAAAAACACCCAAGAAAGCAAAGGACTGAGACATAAACAATGATGGCTTCGAATGAGGAAGATAGAGAAGGATTGTAATTGACAAAAAGTCAATCTTGAAAAAAAGGCTAAACAATACTTTCCGTGACAGAGCTCCTATAAGCAATCTGCGCTGTGAGATGGATGATCGATATTGTCATTCTAAAAAGAAACTTACCCATACACCGTAAGCTATTTTGGTAATATTTTAATAAGCCGTGCTTATCGACGAAGCACTCTAACGGTTTTCACTGACGGAAATTTTGCAATGACATTTGACTCCGGGATATTGTATACTTCCAAACCTTAAGGCATTTTCAACTTCGCTCGCAAACAATCAAGGTTGAGATGAATATCATGGTGGGTTTGTCACATAGCAAGATAGCAAGTGTAATTAAGTCCGACTTTTATCGTTTAAAACAGTTCAGTTGCTTACACTGTTATCATTGTTTCCGTTGAGACAACAAAAAGAAATGAATGAAACTGAGATAAATAAAAATTAGCAATTAGATATTATGTTAGAATCATTTTTGTGAGCATGCAATATAACATTCAAATCGCTTGATGCACGGTTAACAACAGCTTGGTTGCTCACATGCAAGCATGTTTTAGTAATTTTTTCCTTCAGTTTTTTAATTTGTTGTGCATAATAAAATACGTCTAACGTCAAATTTGGTAGAAATACTTGCTCATTTCAGATCAATATATTAAACGAAAAAACGATGGGAATCAAACAAATTATTCTTCCAGTTATAAAACATTAATTTTCATCACGTTTTGGTTTTCGAAAAGAAGTAAACATTGAAACAAAACTTTTACACATAACTGCGAAAATCATATATTAATAAGCCCTGAATCTAGTTGCTCAAAAACCATTACCTTTGCCGCCGCAACAAAAGTATTGAAAGAATTGAACTCTCTCCAAAAATTAAAATTATAAAGAAAGGCAAAGGTCGACTGAATAAATTATAACAAGTAATCTACTATAGCTGATGGCTCTTATGATACCGCGACCATGTAATAGCTTTTGTGGAATGTGTAATAAATTATTCCGCCGGAAAACTATCAAGAACTTTGTTTATTTAGCTTCTCTATCTTTATCCGTTTTTTTTTTTATGGAAAAGAAGCAAAAATTAAAAAAAAAAATTCCAAGTGACTGACAACATCGTGCATTAAACCCTAAAAAACTGTCGCATTCGCGACCATAACAAATGCCAAAAGATTTAAAGCATGTTTTCAAAAATTGTAAAGAAATTAAGGCAACATTTCGCCTGAATAAATTTTAAGAGATAATCTACCAGAAGATTACTGAAATCGATAACACTTTAGAAAGTCGCTTCGTATAATAGCTGATGGCTTTTATGATGCCGCGTGGAGTAATAGCTTAAGTGGAATCTATAATAAATGATTGCAATGTATCAAGAATTTTCGCTTTATTTGATAAGCTTCTTATCCATTTTTATCCGGTTCTGAGTGTTGTGCTTAAACTGAGTCCCTGATATCTCTCTTGTGCGTGCGGGGAGCATTCAGGGACTGGTGAAGAGAACCGCTGGCCAACGTATGCATGGCCTACATGCATAATCCTACGAACTACTAAAATCTTTCGCACTTTCTCGTTTTGTTGCTCTAGCGAAGTAAACCTTTGTAACAACTGAACATGCAAACGAACAACTGCAAACAAACAAAGAAGCATACAAACAAGTAAACAAACAAACAAACAAACAAGGAAACAACAAACAAACAGCAAAGCGTGCGAACTGTAATATTAAAGTGCACCTAGCCCCAATTTTGTTCTTAACACTGAATAATTTTTCTCAATTTTTGTAGTAAAGTAGTGGAAAAAGTTTTGATTTTGCTCAAATCTATGATTTTTTAGAACTTTTCGAAGTTTGAAAAATTGCTCCAAAATTGCTGCCATCTTGGTTCAAGTCCGAGTAATTGGGGGCTTGGGGCTAGTATTTGCTATGACGTAGAAAGGAGAACGACAGCTTGGTCAGTCTCATTCACTACTGTTAATTGATTGAGAGGATCTGAGAGAGATAAAGAATGCCAAGCAACTGACAAAAGAATATACGAGGCTGAAAATCGTAAACAACACGGGAAGCAGTCGCATGTCGCATGTCGCATGTCGCATGTCCAGTACTGCTACTGTACTTATATATTTGTCCTATACTGCCTGGTTGTTTGTCTGGCTATCTAATTGTCTGTCTTGTCTGTCCATCTGTTTTTGTCTTTGTTATTTCCCTGCTTGTCCTACTGTTTGTCTGTAGCAATTTTATACATCAACTATATTTTAAGAATATATTTTTAATATCTTTATATATACTTTATTTAATTCTACTGTTTGTCTGCAGCAATTTTATACATTAATGATATCTTAAGAATATATTTTTAATATTTTTATATATACTTTATTTAATCTTATATTATATCCATTTTATTAATTTATAGTGTCCACAATTAGCTTTTAGCTAAATACCCTGACACTCAAATAAAGTTTATGTATGTATGTATGTATGTGGTTCTCCATTCTTCGTTACAGCTCTACTCACCCCAGGTCCCATGAGGACGCGGACTTCAGCCAAATATTTCTCGACTTCAACCCCACATAAAAAATATAGGAGTCACACAAATCATTGACTTTGCGCCAATGTACTTCACATAGTATAAAAATTTCTTCCAGCTCCAATTAAATTTGGGGGTTAGGTAAACTTTAAGGATATTTGCTGGACGCGTTAAAGGAGGATGTGCACTTGTCAAAATAGTGATTTCCAATCCATTTCATTCTTCTCCATTCTCTGCCATTTTTGTTCCTTTCTAGTTAAGTATCATTCCTTTGTGCTTTTCTTCCTTGAAAAACTATTATTTTAGGTTTCCTACATTTTAAGGGTAATTTAGGTTGTCGAAAAACTGACTCAAAATATCGTGACCTATATGGCTTAGTTTATATTTTCGAAATCTTTGGCGTTTTCATAGACCCACCTTCTTGAAAAAATCGCACCCAGCAAAACATGTTGCTGATATATTTTTGTTAAATCTCTCAACCTAATACATATCATAGAGGGCGTAAGTTTCTAAAGAAACTGTGGTGCTGCGTCGGTGGGAAGTATAAGAATATAATTTGGTTTTATCAACTGGGCTGATAATGTCAATTGGCCACCGTAAAGAGATTCAAGAGCTGACTTTTCGAGCGTTAGCCCTTCGTCCGCATAGTCAAGTTTCAAGAAAATCGTTGGAGCAGAATTGCGGAAATCTTATAATCTCCTATGTTCAGCTTTATCATTGTATTTTCTATACTTGATGCTCTTTGACAAAACAAAGCCACGAACCCAAATTTCTGTGAGAAGCCTCACCATTGTTTGCTAAGTCAGAGTGCCAAGCCGATTGTCGATCGTCCAAACTGTTAAAAAGTATTCACTAGTTCCGTAAACATTATAAAATGGTCGTTAACTCCTCAGACCTTCAAAGTTGCCTTTTACAACATTTTTCGAAAACTATACCCCTGTTTTATAGCATACTTTCTCTGCATGAATTTCAAGATATTACAATAATTTTGCATCAATTTTTGCTGCTATACCGTGCTGCGAATTTGAGAATTGCAGTTGTAATTGTAAGCTCAGACTCTGCGACTGATTTCTGGCAAAGTAGAGATGAGCAGTTTTGTTTATGCAATTTTGAGTACGAAATGAGGTACAGCACATTAATAGATTTCAGGCTAGATTTTGTATCAACAATTTAAACATATTGCTTACGATTAGTTAAAAAGCTTGCAAACCATGCATGAGGGAGCCCTCGGATCACATACTTATTCAGTGTTTCTAGGAGAATATGGTAATTGACTGTATCAAAGGCCTTTGCAATTTGCGGTCATTCAGAGTTAAGAGTCTTAACACTGAGCGGTAGCTTTAGACTAAGTGTCCTTCTCTCTAACTACAAGAGTTCACCGAGAGGTTGCAAGAATTCTCAAGAGTATCATCACATGGGCTGAAATGGGTCAACAAACCGCCCAAGGGAGAAAGGTCTATTGGCCTCAAAAATTCCACCATTAATATGTTTATTCAAAATATCACAATTAAGCCAGAAAAGAAAACCGATGTGGCAACACGATCAGAATAGTTCTTACCTTCAAAGATCAGAATGCCGCTAATGCAGTCCGTAGGCAAATACGTCACTTTACGGCCAATTTTTGTGAGCAAAAAGCCGAAAGAAATTAAGCCGAGTATTGTAAGTCAGCATTGCGTTGTTTACAAATTTACATGTGATCTATGTGATGCAGATTATGTTGGTTATACAGCCCGACACCTTCATCAACGCATTGCTGAATTCGGCTATCGGTAAACGGGTTTATCACGGTGTAAGAACCTGTGACTTTTTTCTTTGTTTTTGAGCTATTGTTTCTGTGTTCTGTATTGTTTCGAGGTTCTTTGTTGTCTTGTTTGTTGTTTGTTTTACGTCATTCGTGAGTTTCACAGGTTCTTACACCGAGGATGAGCCCGGTAAACACCTTTTAGAAGTGCACGGTGACAAAAATCTTCTTAATGAGGACCAATTTCTTGTTGTCAAGAAGTACTACGAGAAATTTGACTGCCTCGTTTACGAAATGCTGTTCATCAAAGAACTGAGGCCTAGCCTTAACACTCAGAGTGGCTCATTATACATTAGTGCTAAACTCTTTGTTTAGCATATCTGTGTCACCTTTCTTCTTGATGAATTATTGTTTTTCTTGTATTTCAGTATAGAATACTATAATATTCATACTGTCTTTTTTCACTTGATTAAGTGACGTCCGAGAACCCCCGAGAACGTCGAAACGTCGTGTATTTTTTAACCGTTTTTTTAAAAATTTCTCAAATGTTTTTAAAAAAAGTTTTATCGCAATTTTTTATAGCTAAATATTATTATTATTATTATTATTTGCCTTCGTGTTGTTATCAATATAAAAACTAAATCCTCTATAAGAAACAAGTTCAAGCATTGTTATAAATAATTATTGCAATAGATTTTACGACCTCACAGTTTCTTTTACAATTTTTACTGCCCGATCAAACCGTTTAGAACGAAACAGGAAACACTTTCAAGAGTCAAGAAAGCTTTTTATTTGAAATTTGCTTTCCAACTTGGCTTTCCAAATTAAGGAACCAAAAATCGGGCACAGAAAATACAGATGTACATGTCTACGTTTACTCGATTTGATTTCGATGTCCGATCCTTTTTTGCCGTTAATAGAGTTTGCCATACAATTTGTTCGAACACTCCTCAATGCAATGAGATTGATTTTGACATTTTTAAATGGATAACTAATGCTATAGCCCTGGATAACTAATGCTATATGCTATATTTAAATCAATCAAAACTAAACAAAATATGTATAAAACCCACTTTCTCTCTGGCAATCCAAGTAAGATGGCTGAATATAAAAAGTATGCAAATAAGTTAAACTGGCTTAAAAATATAAGCAAAAAAACCTACTTTTCTCAACGTTTTGACCTCTGCAAAAATAACATGAAAGAAGCTTGGAAATTAATTGGTGTGTTGGTTAAGCGTAAGTCAAAGGGTCAAATCCCCATATCAAAGATCGTACGAAATAACAGGGTCTATACTAATAGTGCTGAAATTGCAGACCAGTTTAATAAACATTTTGTCAATGTTGGACCAAATTTGGCTAAAGAAATCAATAATTGTAAAGGGAGTCCTACACAATATATAAAATCAACTCCTATTGATAGTTTTGTTTTGTTTTGTTTACGGAAACTCAGGTCTGCTCACTATTTAAATGCTTAAATGACCGTAAATCATCCCTAGATATTCCTAATAAGATGATTAAAATTGCTGCTGAGCCACTGTCAGTACCCTTAACATACATTTATAATCTATCTATTGAAACTGGAATTGTGCCCGATATATTGAAAGTTTCACAAGTTACTCCTGTTTATAAATGTGGAGATTCTACATACCCGGGTAATTATCGCCCTATAGCAACTCTCTCCCCATTCAGTAAAGTACTTGAACGCCTAGTCTATAACCAACTATACTCCTTCATAGAAAAGCACCAAATCTTATATAAATATCAATTTGGATTTAGAAAAGGATATTCCACTGAACAGGCTATTCTTGAAATAACAGATAACTTGAAGCTAGCTATAGATAGAAAACAGATAACTTGTGGACTGTTTCTTGACTTATCAAAGGCTTTCGACACAGTAAATCATGACATCCTTCTATCTAAGCTCTTCTTATATGGCATTCGTGGACTTCCAGGTAGATGGTTTAAAAGTTATCTGGAACACCGTACACAATATGTGAAAATTGAATCTGTTAAATCTGGATACGAAAATATTACATGTGGCATACCCCAGGGTTCAACTCTGGGCCCACTGCTGTTTCTACTTTATGTAAATGACTTACCAAACTGTACTAACAAACTCTCAGTGCGGAGCTTCGCGGATGATACGAATTTATTCTTTACTGGTAATTGTTTACAACATCTTGAATCTGTTATGAACAATGAAATGAAACAAATTTATAAATATTGTGCCCTAAATAAGCTGTCAATTAACTTTTCAAAGACAAACTATATGTTAATTTCGTCGTCTAGATGCCAACCAATAATAACTATTGACAATATAGAGCAAAAAGATTATATTAAATACCTGGGGGTCTATATTGACAAGCATCTTAATTGGCAGCCTCAAATACAACATATAAACAATAAGATAATAAAAAATATTGGAATCCTTACAAAATTAAGATATCACTTGAATTTTAGCATACTCAAACAAATATACTATGCTTTAATCTATCCATATTTAACTATGGTGTTCCGGGTGTTCCGGTGTTCCGTGTTCCGGGGTGTTCCAGATGTTCCGGTGTTCCGCGTTTCGGGGTGTTCCGGTGTTCCAGTGTTCCTTGTTCTAGTACATGACGTCACAAGGCTGATGTGGATCAGAAATCTCATATACATTGCCTATCAGATAGCTGCCTAGCTCCATTCGCAGACTTATTAAGTAACCAAAATAAATTACTTTAAGCAAAAATGGTCACTTGTCTCAAAAATCGCTTTTTTAAAACTCGAAATAAATAAATTACCCATCCATTCTCAGTAAAGGCGCGCGCCAAAGTTTACGTTGAAAACTTGAGCGGTCTTTCTTAGCGCTGAGTACTGAGCAATTTGGACCGCGTGGCCGGTGAATCAATCCAAATGCTATCACAGCCTACCACAAAGCTAAGTGGACACCTAAACGGCGCTAAGCTCAAAAGATTGTAGATTGTATATGACTGCAATCTCCTTTGACAGTGCGAAATACATAACGTGAACTGAATATGTTACAAGTAATTTTTCGTTTCAGTTAATTTTATTTTTAACTAGGTTATTTTTTTAACTGGGTAATTTAGTTTTAAACTAGGTGATATTTTATTTTTATCTATAAAAAAGTCATCCATCCCTCCCCTACTACCTCTCATCTTTCCTTCCCCCCCCCCCCAACTTACATGATCTCTTTAAGCCCCAAAATATTGATCCCAATGCCACCATATCTCAAAAACAAAGTTCTTTCTATCTTTTGCAATTTTTGCAACACCACCAAGATGTTTTAAGCAAACAGGAATTTTCGTCGGAGGAAATCACATAAAAGTAAACATTTCGCAAAAAAGAAAACATTTAAAATTCAAGTTTAAAAGAGATTCACGCTCTCCAATTCAAAAGCGTTTTCAAAAGTCTAACTCCACTCATTGGTTTGCTGTCAATCATTAGAAGATCAAAAGATGTCGCTACCCTGAGAACAGCGTAAAACAGGTGACTAAAAATCAAACAATCTATTTTCTACACATTTAATTAAAAATAAATTCAAATGGAGATTTATTTGACTATTTTCTCTTTATCTCAGTCATTAAGGTGCGATTCAAAGGAAAATAATAAAAATATATATATAGATTACCGACAATTCAGTAAGATTTTATCTTGTGCAAAGAAATTAAACGAAGATCGAAAATTGGATTATTCTTTCGTGTCTGTTTCAAACGTCCTTACTGCAGTAAGAGTTCTTGAGATCTTATAGATGGTCCTTGACAATCACAATAAGTTTCCGAAAGCGGAACAAATAAAACTAAAGAACTATCGCGTGGTTTGTCAATCTGCTTCAAACGAAAGCCAGACCGAAGGTTAATTATTGTGCACCGCGGAGATCCGACCCGAAAACTCAAATTTTACACTGTCAAGTTGAGGTTGTCTTCAACTCCTCCAAAAAAATGAAACTGACTTCATTGACTGTCCGAGCAACATTCTCAAATCCTGCCCTAGGTACCTTGAAGAATATACTACTTAGATTAATCTCGCATAGGATATCAATTTTCTTTTCTTTTAAAATCTGCTTGCGGTATGTGGTATGCAGGATGGGGGATCTGCCTTGGAGAATAATTTTCTCGGGAGGTATAGAAGGAGAGGAAATACTCGGATTAAAAAGAATTTTCCCCCGATTTCTCTCCATCCCCACAACCCTTTTAAATATACCTACGCAGGTAGCTCAGATAACTGCAAGCGTCCGTGATTCATTTGAATTTTCATTGTTCACTTTAATGTAAGGAATAAGAAGCCAATCTGTCGAGTAAGCATTCCGGGGATACTTCCTATAGCGTATTACACGAGAAGCCCCGTCAGAAAAGGGGCTCTTATTAAGTTCACGCTAGAGGTAAAGGGTAGGAATTTGACGCGTTGAAGTTTTGGGGTGAAGAGTAGCAAACACTGCTATTGAGAAATTTAGAAGGACCTTTCGAAATATCTCTAATAGACCCACCGATTGTTTGGTGCACGACCTTTCATATCATTATGGAAATGGAAATACAGATACAGTCCAAAGGACGTCTGCTTAGCAGGCTACTGTTCATATGGACAAGCAGCATTTACCGATTGAAATAAGAGCAATAAAGCCTATAAGAAACGATTCAGTTGGATACTTGCTTCCACGATAAGCAGAGAAGGGTGGAGATCAGATTGGAGATACTGAATGGTTGTTAATTCGAGAGTAAACCAGAACCAATAACTGAAGTGGCTTTTCAGTCTGTTGGCTCTCAGGAAATGATATCTCGGCCAATGAAGCAAAACGAAAACAGCGTTATAAGCCAATAAAACTCGAAAACAAAGGCGATAACACGAGAGTATCTTCATTGGTATTTATATTTATTTCCTGATTAGATGAAAACAATTTGCAATTAAAACAGCAAGATTGTTCTGATTGGTTAAAACGTTACAGCATGTTATACGACTGCACGACTTTTTAAGTTTGGTTTAGAACTTATCGAACTAAAAGGAAACACGACTGTCAATCATATCGTAACCGTCGACCGGTTAGCTCAGTTCGGAGGTCTCGGGTTCGATTCCCTGACCGGACCAACACTAATGGTCAGTGAACTGAGCAGTACAGGCTGCCTTTGCAATTACTTCTGTAAATGATTACATGTTTTAGTATTCTCGGATCGGATAAGACGATAAACCTTAGGCCTCATCTCCAACATCTTGGACGTTACAGTAAGCCGGGGACGTTAAAGAACTTACACCATAATCGAAGTTCCCGGTGTTGTTGTCTTGTCTTGTTGTAATGTGAAGGATGGGGTGGGAAAATGCTTCGAGGTGCTAGCTGTTAAAACTACTCAAAAATCAAGTCCGTCCAAGGGGGAAAGTTGCAGTGATACTATCCCTATGTTAAGCACCAACCCGTGAAATGAGGCCAGGGGCCGGTTTCTCGAAAGGCCCTGAAACTTTTCGGGCCCGTAAAGCCATTTTTAGTTAGCTGTATCTAAAAAGTAGAGAAGTGTATAGGCCTGAAACCTTGCATGAAGGGAACCAATGTTCATATCAAAAACATGTGAATAAAACAGCTCTGTGCAATCATAAGTTTTGAGATTTTGCTATGGCTTTACGAGCACGAAAAGTTTCCGGGACCTTCGAGAAACCGGCCCCAGACTACAACACCGGGAACCTCTTTCCCTACTCTTTGCGAGAAGTGCGTGGGTTCTTTAGCGTCCCCTGCTTACGGTAACACTGAAGATCCAGGAGACGGGACCTACGAGAAGTCTAGAACGTCTAACAATTTGCAGACGTCTTGGAAAGGAAGCACATTCTCTTCGATCTTCAGTTATTTGAAGACCCTGAATGTTGGTGCGGTCTGGGGTGTGAATCCGTGAACTTTCGCACAGCAGTCCGGCGCTCTACCAACTGAGCTAACCAGGCGAATATCAGTGCTCAGAAGAGATAACGGTAATTTTTTCGTTTTCCTTGTATTTTTTCACTATAATCATTCTAGTAGATCATCAGCCGAAAAGATCATCATCATTATCATCATCATCATCATCATTATCATCATCATCACCATGATTTTTGAATATTTTTCATTTTTCATTTTTGAATATTATAATTGTGTCCAAGTTTGAAAGATTGGTTGTCCTGGTTGATTACCTTGCATACCTGCAATTGTTAGTTCTGGTTTTACCACAAGGTAATATATTCTAGTTGACTATCAAGAGATAGAAATCTCGAGTTCATAACCTTATCGTTAAATGTAGTTATTAATTACTTAATGAATCTCTGTGGAAATATGACCGTATGCGACTTTTGGGTCAAATAAATGATGTCTCTTGAACGCGGGAAGATCTACTTACTAGTGCTAATTTATTAAGGGGTGAAACCCCTGACTACCAAACAGTTGCTATGGATGATTTCTAGTCATCATATCTTGGGTTCCTTTTCAATCCTGGGATTAGTTTTTCGCCATGCTTGTTCTATTGGAAGCTGCTTTCACTTTTGGCAGTTTTGACCATATTTGGATAGTCACGTGTCCAGAACATAGAAACGCCAAAAACTCGCACAGCTTACATCTTTCTCGGTTGAAACCAGTTATAAACCAGTTAGAGTGCATTCAGATGCAAAATCTGTAGTGTGGACTTGTTGAGATTCGCTATGGCTTCATAACATTTTTGTGAGACGCTTAACTTTTTCAGTATTGTGAATGTCAACAAATCCATGCTACAGTTTTTTATCCATTGGCTTTGGTTTCATCCGAGAAAGAAGTAAGCTGTGCGAGTTTTTAGCGTTTCTTTATTCTCGTCACCCGAACTTCCAAATATAGTCACAAGTTCAAATGAAAGCAGTCTCCAATAGGACAAGCGGGGCAGAAAACGAGGCCCAGGATTGAAAGATAACCCAAGATGATGATGGTTACAAATCATCCTTCCATAGTTGGGGATCTTCCTCCTTCACGTTCTCAGCTAGATGCATGTAGTTTAAACTGACGAGATCATACACGTCCTATGAGACTCATGGTTATTTTCCTGACTGACATTTCCATTTCTGGAGGATCCTTGCCCAGCATTCCGGTACGAGGACTTGGCAAAAGACGCCCCTGTTTTCATCAGGGGGACCTGAAGAGCGTACTCCTTGCAAAGAAGCTTATAACCAATGTAACGAAAAGTGTTAATCATCTCGCGGTTCCTGTAGGCGTACACGAAGGGATTTATCGCACTGTTGCTATAATGACAGAACTTGACAAACTTCAGGAGGCGATCAATCCCCAGAGGGGAGGGGAGATGCTGTGGGTAATAGGTTGCTATTACAGTGACGACAAACAGGGGTAACCAAGCTATGACGAACACCACAGTTATCAGTGCAACTGTAGCCGACAGTCTGATTTCGTTATTATAAGCTTTTTTGGGCATGCGATGGCGTGTGAGTATGCCCGCTGGTCTTGATCGAGCGTACACGTAAATGGTGACGTAGGCAACGAGGATGATTATAAAAGGAACGAAAAAGCATGTTGTGGTCATGAGGATTGTGTAAACCTCTGTCCAGCGTTCGAACTGCACCGGTTGTAAGCTGGCGATGAGTGCCGCGTACAGCCAAGGGACTGCGATCATTGCATAAAATACTATCATAGAGAGAGTTCTGTGACGTAACGGCCTTACGATTGCGTGACAGCGCTCCATACTTATAGACGTTAATTGCAGAATGGAAGCACTTCCGATGAAGATATCAAAGGTGATGTAGAACTGATATACTGCGTTAGTATATGGACGCTCTTTGTACTGGCACAAAAAGATGTAAATCCAACACGGAATGGAAACTAATCCAACCAGCATGTCACTAAGCGACAGACTAACAATGAATGTGTTAGTCACGGTCCTTAACTTCCGGTTCACTGCAAATGAAGTTAGAATGAGTCCATTTCCGGTTATTATTGTCACCACGAGTAAACAATATAACACTGTTATGACAACAAGCTCAGTGACTTTCATGTTTTCAATCGCTACTGGAGTTGTGTTTGTACTCCTAGTCGTGTTTTGTCCTTCCATGGTATAAATGCTCTTGTTTAATACAGGCTTGTTGCTTTTTTGGTGGCTGCAATTGGCGCCCAAAACCTAGAGAAGTAACAGGAAAATAACAAGGATGTTAGTCAACCAGCTTGATAGGCTTGCTGCTCTAGAGAAATATTGGTCGAGACCAATCGATATGATCTTTAAAATAAACGCGGGTCCGTGACACGTACATGCTAAGGTTGAACTTCACTTCATGAATAAATGAGCACTATTTTACTCTTCATAGGCCTTAATGAACATTTTTCAGTTCAAGCACTTGTGAAGCATTTAAAAAAAGAGCTCCGTCACTATATTTTGAGTCATTTTTTTGCGACGAACCAAATTCCGACCCCTTAAATGAAGGTAACCTCTTAATAATTGTCTACTAAAGAAGAAAACCCCCAAAAGAGGTGTTACTAAACCAAAAGGAACAACTGGGATGGGAGAGATTGAGACGGACGGAAAATGACGAAATTAGAGAAATTTAGGCTTTATTTTTTAAATTGCACAAATGATGACTAACAGTAATCGAGGATTAACAGGCGTTCGTTTGTCTATATGTTCATTAGATGGCAGTCTGAATCAAGCCATTTCCAGCTTAATAGCTTGCCATACAGTAAACACAATTAAGTAAGGTGTTTAAGATGACAACTATATGTAAATTGCACTCTCTTTCTTTCAGTACAAGTTAAAACTTGAAAATCACCTCAGAGAGGTCGAAACGTCACTTTTTACATTTAGCGTTTCGAAGAAATTTCAAATATGTTAAGCTAGGAATTGTTCTTGTTAATTTTGCTCTTCATCGAAGCCTATTAGCATTACAGAAAAAAAAATTACGATCGCTTTTTATCGTTTGCTTGGTTTAAGTGACATTTTTCAATGGAACCGCGACTTGCTGAACACATCAAGAAAACGGGGTTGGTTTAATTTGAGAAACTGGGTGTAAACTGACAGTGGTTGTCGGAAAGTTCGAATAATTGATAGAAGAGTTCGAGAAATCGAGACATACTACTCTATATAGCTACTCAGAATATAATGATATTCTACTCGCCAGTGCAGCGTTCTGTAAACATAACATATAGAGTGACAAAGGACGTACGAACTTTTTACCAAATTAAAAGACCATTGTAGGCCATTGAACAAAATTGTAAAGAAACAACTAGTTCACTGGTTGATTGGAGATACATTATATTGAAAATTATCACAAGGTTGAAGATTATCATAAATTAGAGTGATCTCTCGGTAGCTCGCAAAACAGTTATATATATGCTCCTGGCTTCAGAATCGGAAACTGATAACTCGCTACGGGTAAAAGAGCAATATCTTGACCTAAAAAGTTAAGTAATTGATTGCTTATTTTCGATCCTTTCCAGTGGCCCCCCTTATTGGCGAAAATTTAAGGCCCGAAGGGCCTGAAAATCTTTGGGGCCCCTACCTTAATTTATGCACCCCTTCCCCCTTAGAAAGAAGTCTGGATCCGCCACATCTTTCTTTGTGGGGATGTATGTTGCATAATCTTAATACGACTAGAAATGTGATACAGAATCCGGAATAGTTACAATATGACTGATAAAGCAGCGAGCTGCAGGATTGCAGAAAATTTAATTCGAGCTATGAGTGAGCCATGAGACAAATGCGTCCTTCTGTTCTTGATAATGAGATGTTAACATAGTTATTTCTGCAATCCCGAATTTTGGGGAAATAAATAAGGCTTTTGATGTAGATCTGGCTACTTGTTTATCACTAATTCTGCAGACAGTGAAACGGAATATTTTTCTCACGTTGTCTCTAACCTTAGCCGCAACTTTGGAAATTTTTAGACCTTGTTAATCTTACTGTTACGTTCTTTTTAATAAGCTAAACTATCCATCGTCTGGGCTGAAAATTAATATTTAAAAGTACGTTGATCTGATCGTCGACATTACCTGTCCGGTGACATTAAATCTTCCGCACACTTCGAGTATAAGTACTAAGATATCTATTTATTTAACAACAAATTTCGATTAAGCTTATTCAGCTGATTTTACTTGGCTTTGACGTCGTACGCGTGCGATCACTGTTTGGGTAGAAAATATTATAGAAAGAGATATTATTGTTGAACTTGCTCCGCTACTAAACCTTGTCTTAAATATATTTCAAAGTCCATCACTAATTTGTATTAACGGTGTCGTGGAAAAAATGCCGAATGAAGATAAGAAAGGTGCAGGAAAATGGTTGGACAGGCACATTTTGTGACTAAGAGATCAATGCTTAAAAATTAAACACATATTGTATACTGTAACTCAGGCGGTGCTTCGGAACGGGTGATATCGCTTTTTATTCCCGACGTATGATTTTCTTAAGATTTTGAAAAATATCAGTATAAATAATATGTTTCCTCAATTACAAAGCTTGTAGCACGTAAATAAAGTTTATCCTTGCATATCCTTGCTGAAAGATTTTTATATATAAGGAATGCATGAGAAAATCTTTATAAAATCTGTGACAGTTCTTTTACTGTTGTCAGAGGCGACAAATCTGACACTGTTATCGCGAACAAAGACACATGAAAGCAGTGCCTATGTCCTTCAGTTTCTTTCGTAAAAATGCCATGGGCAAAACAGGACGTACATAGGCTGCGAAACAGCGATGGCGAAGGAGTATATATCAAAAATGCGCTAAGTCATAATTTCAACTTACGTCAATTGACCTGCAGGGTTCCAAACCGGCTAAACGTCCGGAGCGATCATCAGCGAGTTTTGATCGCAAACTGTCTATCCTCAAAGAGTTATTTCAGTGCAAGCAATCAAACCTTTAGCAAGAATTTAAACAGTGTCAAGCAGTATCTTTGTAGACATGCAGTCAAGACAACATCTGGTATATCACATCAATTTCTGGATTATCTAACTTGGCGTGTTTTAAGTGATCATTGAAATTTATGTTAATGCAATGGTCTTTTCCACCCTTGATTACGTTTATCTGTTAGCAGTTTCATTTTCCCTCGCGCGCAACCTGCCGCGTTTTATTATTTACAAGGGATAAAAGGATTTGCATTTAAACAATTTAAACCCTGCATCAATAAAATAGTTCACTTTGTCAAAATAGTTAACAAAGAAAACCAATTACCATACATGCGTTAGGACATTACTTCGCAACAATAAGAAGATCCATTTTCGTGTTTTCTGTTCACTGTTAGAAGCTTGGTAGCCAATCTAAGGTCAAATGGTGTACAAAACAATAATAAATTATAATAAGCATGTCTCAAAATAACAAGACAAAAGACCGACGTTTCTGGTCGACAAAAAGCCATCGAATTCGAATATACAGGGCGCAGGACCTTTTCTATTAACAAATCAGAGCATATATATAATTTTTATCTTCTCTTTTGCAAGTTTATGGACAGACCGGAGTTTCTTTTCACAACTTTGTCGATAAGCAAATACAGTCCATTATCGGCAAATGCTCGTAACGCAATTAGAAGTGCGGCAGACATAATACAAAACAGTCCTTGGATGATGTTTTAAGGTGGCTGAACACAGTTTGGAAGATTAGAGTACGTGTACTTCACGATGATCTGGCAATTAATTGCTAACAGCTGATGAGCCCATATTTGGCAAACATAATTATTATCAAATACCACTGAAGTGGAAGTCTATTTCTGAAGTTGCCTTTTTAAAGTGGCCCGTTTCCATGGCAACGGAAGAGATAAAATGCGGCCTTAAAAATTTAGTTTTTCTCGTTTTGCGGAAAATCCACTCATTAGATTTTGGAATAAAATTGTCCACATGTTAATGAGATTGTGGTATCTCTATGGCATGAACTTTACGCGATTCTGACAGACAGCTCTTTATTTTATTTACAAAAATTACGTTCTATTTAAGCATGACTGCTGATTTCCTCTGTCAGATTTTCATGTTTATACTTTAGGTGTGTTAGTCATAATATTGTCAAAAATCATCAATTTCTAATGACAATTTTTGAACACACTGCGCATGCGCCGGCCGTATTTTACCCCTCTTGGCAATATGCACAACTGTTGACCACATTTTACGAGCTAGTGAGGCCTATTTAAAGATATATTTTCTGCCAAGTTTGTCATCATGTTTGCTTTTATGATCGAAGCCACGCCAAGTTGGGTCATATCGCTGAACACCCAGAGAAACTGTGTTCAGCCACCTTAAAAAAGGATATTCGGCGAAATGCATCTACGGGCCGATCTTATACTGGCCTCATAAACAGAATGGTTCAGTCGTTCCCAAGTTTGCTTAACAATGCTTCTCTAACAACTTGTAACGTCGGGCATAAATTTACAGTCAAAGTTAAAAAAGGACACTGGGAAACGAGATATTTAATGCATGCAATTTCAGAAGAAACTCAGTAGTGTTCTATTGGAAATTCGCAAATCTGATTGGTTACCCCATTGCTTTAATTTACCAACTAGAAGATGGTTTTCTATGTTCTATATTTAGAAAATAATGCATGCTTGAGGTCTAGAAAAGTTATTCAACTGCTTGTCCAGATCTCAAAAGTGTGCAAGGCACAGAACTTGCAAGAGTAATGAGCACGTAACATCGGTGAAGTGAAGGTTTATTTGTAAATGTACGACGCAAACGATCCAGTAATCCGATGAAAAATCGATGAAAATTCATGTAGGTGGCGTGAAACGCGGGAAAACATGCGCGAGCGAACAATTTGTTTTGGTTTTTACTTCTGATTGGTTGAAAAACGAGATTTTTCAACCAATCACTGGGAGTGGCAATGCAAACCACAGCAAACACGAATTACTTTCGACGCTCAATTGGGATCTGCTTCATTTAAGGGTTAGGTACATTATGCCGGCATAAGTTTGGGCATAATGGCATAGTCAGAGCATCGGGCATAATGCCGGCATAATGGCCAAGTTTATAGCATAATTTTAGCATAATGCTACAAAAACTAATATTTTCTCTATATTTTCAGTGAAAATGTGAGAAAAAAAATCGAATTTGCCTCCTGCCTGATTATTCATCTCTTTCTAAGGCTTGGTTACTGGTTTAGAGGCCTGGTTACAGCATTATACCAGGTCCATCAGGCTTGCCGTCATCCTGACAAAAATCACAACATGGCAAGTCCTAAGGGAGATTTTGCGTTTTTAGCTTTGGGGACTTGTTTGGGTGGTACCGTGGATTCAAGGGCGAAATTTCAGCCGGCATCACACGAGCATAATGGTCTCGACTGACACGAGCATAATTTTCGACATAATGGCACGATTTTTAGAGTGACGCTAAAAAGCATAATGGTCAAATTTACGAGCATAATGTATCTAACCCTTCTCCATTTCCAATAGCCCACGTTCAATGTATCAAATTTCTGGCACGACTTTCAGGTATAAAAATGCTCATATTGACATATTCCTTTGTCTGTTAATCGGTCCTCAAGAGAGTTGATACAAAAAAAACAAATATGTAAGTTTAACTAGAAAGCTTCGGTGTCATGGTTGAATTTTGATATATCGAACGTAGCCTTTTCATAGTCCTTTGTTCGACTACCAAAATATTCTGACAAACCTAGCCTGGCTGAAATAATTACGCCTTGGGGTTTGGGCAGATGGTTTCACCATGAAATTCGATGAACTACGAGCAGTTGGGGACAGGCTTCCGTCAACCAACTTATATTTTGACGCTGTATGGAAGGCGTATGCTTACACCATAGGTAAAATTCAATGTTGAGCGAAGCTGACTTATCTGTTTTTCCCATGAACGCGCGATCTACTTCAGTTCATTTCAATCAGAAATCACATTCAACAGGAAAGTTTTATTAAACGGCGTGTTTGTAAATATTAAAAAGAGAGCGAGTTCTTTAATTAACATAACCTTCCTATACATGTTGTACTTTAACTAAACTACCATTATTTCAGGGGGAAAAGCTGGATAGCCACGATAGTTCAAATGATGATGGTTCATCCTTTAAATAATTGGGTCTGTTGCTCAGCATTGTGATGTAAGAAACGTAATCTAGTCTATTGATTCAGAACAACTTAAACGTTTTATGTTACTTTATATTATAGTGGCCGACCTATTAAAGCAAATGAAAGACTCAAAAATGGCTTTTAGGAGCACTGCACAGTTTCTCAGTGCAGTTTATTTGTATTGATGGCGGTTTTGTGGGGCTAATTAGCTCAAACCACAAGGAAACAAATGGGTGGATTTAACTGTTAATCTTCTCACGAATCAAAGATAAATCGATCGAGTTAGCTAGCTAGTTTTTTTGTGCATGAAATGCAATATCTCACCGAGAGAAGACAAAAGAACAGACACCTCAATTAAAATAATTTATCCTTTTGCAATTTATCATATTAGCTAGCTTTCTGCGGATAAAACAATAAATGGAGTGAGGTACATGTATATAGTGCATAACATTATCTGGAAATCGTTTTTAAAGAACGTTATATAAAGACGGTCATTGCAATTGACCCTTGTAAATTAAATTTAAGAAGTTTTTTTAGTCAAAGACGATAGTATGTTATGGCTGAACCGCAATGGGTAAAGAGGCCTTACCTGGTTCAAATTCTGGATTTCAGAGTACGGGTCGATCTTTTCACCGATTCAGTAGACGCGACGGTTTTAACCTCTTCGTTGGTGAAAGCAAGTTGCACTGCATGCTATCTAGCGTTATCTTTAAATAATAATTCTCAACTACATCGGCATTTTGATGAAGTAAGAAAACGTAGCTTGAATAGGTCAAGATGGCATGATTGCATTGTTTCGAAACATTCTTGTGTAATTCATTTTTGTTGACCTCAATTATTCAAATCGAACTGATTTTTTAAGGGCCACGGTGCCACTTTAATAGCACTGAATAAACAAGATGGCAGAACCTAATATTACAATGGTGAAACTTTGTTTAAACAAGATTTAAAACATAATAGTCTTCGAGTGAGTTGCATGAAACAGATCAAATCACGAACCAACTTACAATCTTTTTGTGGTCCTCGTTATTAAATAAAAAAGATTAAATCTAGTAGCAGAACAAGTGAAATCTACTGAACGGAAAAAACATTAGATTTATATTTGAAGCAAGTTATAAAGACAACTTATATCAGCTGCTAGCTAAGTAAACTCGCGCTGTTTCTTATAAAAATTTGTGTTTCAGAGTGTTTAAATTTTCGCGTCAAACCGTGTTGGAACTGTAAACAAAAATTCTCGAGAAAGAGGTTTTTGTGCTTTTAAATCCGTTTAGTCTAGACGAAACCATTACGCTTAAAGTGTGTACAGTCTATAACTAGCGACTTTTTAAAATTGTAATCTTTGTTCATATTTATTATTCTTGCTACTACCATTTTAGTTTCGGAAAAGAGTTAAAAGGAAAGCTATTCATATGGAAATAAGCGTGTTTTGCATAAGAAGATACAGGTAAAACACATTTTCATTTGAATGGTTTCGCACTTCGACTCGTTTTGACACTGGGGCAAAGGAGAACTCGGAAATGGCGTTTGACGTCATTTTTTCATGCGTCTGTCGTGACATTGTAAAAGTACTGTGGATCCACGGTGTGATAGCGAGTGCAGTCAACAGACTCAAAATTTCCCATTCTCTGGCTTTTGGCCTGTCCCTCTTGTTGGACTAAACTTTTGTAGTCATCCTGATGTTTTTGTGGGAATATTTTAATATTAACTATTTCATGGGTATATTTCTCTTATTTTGGGTACATATATACGCTTCAACTTTAAAAGCTTTGGGAGTTTTGGGGATATTTAGTTTTCAAGCAACTAAAACGTATTTATTCAAGGATATCCGCATATAAAAAAAATTATTCTTGACTCGGTAGCATGCAGTTGTGCTTAAGTCAATTATATTATAACTTTGAAAAACTTGCTTTGTTCACCAATCGCTTGCTAACTAAGGTTGTTATCAATTAAAATCAGACCTTCACCGAATTTAGGACGAATTTAGGAAGACTTCGCTCAGGCAAGTGTTCATTGAATTGGTTGTACATAACTTGGTCTAAAACTGTGAATCTTGCTAAAAACTACAACGAGAAAAACAAACGTTTCCATCTGTATTCGCTCTATTTTCATTAAGGAAACTAGGTTAACACTCTCAGGCTGATTTCAGCTGTTTTACGTGCCAGTAAAGCCAATGTTTTGCGACTAACAGTTTGTTTTAGCCTGACGGAAACTCGCACGTTTAAGTTCTTATTACTCGCACCTTTGGAATCCTTTGTTCTCAATTCATCACTGAAAATTCAATTTCAAACACTTTCTCAAACTGAAACTCTGACTTTGTAGATCATCATATGTATGTATATCATACCTTTATTTGCATGGTTAACGAGGCTTGTTAGGCCTCAAGCAATACTATGCTAATATGCCCAGAATTTTTCCGCCCCAACCTAAACATCACAACAGACTAGACCACTCCATGTCCTACTGTTTGCGATAAGTGTATTAACGTCCCCAGCTGACGGTAACGTTGAAGATGCTGGAGACTGGGCCTGCGGTAGATAACTTCCGCTCGGGATTTCGAAACGACAGTAACCAACAACAGATAATTTTTCAGATTAAAATCGCGCAAATATGGCCTCGTCCATCCGAAAAGCTTGGTTACCATTGATCATAGCTAATGATAACATCGGCCGTTTACGAAAGAGGAATCTTTCAAGTATGCTACCCAAAAATTTAATCCTGATATACCTAGATATACCTAAAAATTCTAACATTTCTTGAAGCCAGTGTTTCTCCTGTGTTAATAAATCAATTACTTACACTTACCAGAAGAATAACTGTCGCATTTCGCCCTGGATGGCCGTAAAACATTCGAATTTGTAACATTGTTCTTAGTTCTTTAATTTAGGCCATTAAGGAAAATAATCCTTTGCGTCACCAGAAGAATGAACCACCCACTGATAGTTTTCGGCTTAAAGACCAGTAAAAATCGTACAGTTAATACCATATTTATTTTAATGTTTAATAATGCGCACGTACCTGTTCGATACATGCAATACAAGATGTTATATATTGCCATCCATTGTTAACACTTGAAGCATTTCTACTTTAAAATGCAATAGGCCATTTCCGAGTTCGCTTGAGCCTCTATTTCAAGAAGTCGACGTGCATTGGGGTAGGACCAGGGTTCTTTTATATGTCTGAAAATTGTCCCAGAACCTTTGAACAAAAACTTCGCTTTTTACGTTGTTTTTTAACAATGCACTTTGGAGGACTTGGGTGTATATGAACGAATACCTTTATAAACAAATTCTCTGACCTTTCTGTTCCAGTAACAAACCGCGTTGATGTGGTACCAGTAAACAAATCGAACAGTATGTAAGAGATTAATTTAACGCTTTTTATAGCTTATTTTTCTTAACATTTCTCGAGCGATACTAGCCTGAGAACAGGCTCGCAGTGAAGAACATTTTCAAATTCGGCTCCCTTTGCTCGTCGGCGAATTTTTCTCTCAAACGAACCTGTTCGCGGGCTAGAGACATACTGGAATTTTAACATAGTTTTTTTGCTTTATTTTTGGTTTCATTTTTTTCTCTGAAAGAGAAATGTAAGAGGAAATATATTGGGTCAACGGAGGTTATATACTAAATTATTAAAAAAACTAGCTCTGGTATATTGCATTTCCTGAGTTTTGATTCGTTTAGAGGAAATAGTATCTGAGCTCATATACCATTGACCTACCACTTCCGGTTTTTTCGCGGAATAAAAGAATACATTTTTCGTAATGTTTGTACAATATATTTTGGACGTTTTTAATAAAACAATCATTCCACTCGCGCTTGTTGGATATGAGATGGTTATAGCCAACTCGGCGCTAGGAGCCTCGTTGGTTATCTACTACCATAGCTGATTGACCAATCAGAGCGCGCGCATTGATTTGGTTATTATATAACATCTCATATCCAACGCGCGCTCGTGGAATAATTGTTAATTAACTGAATCACCTGGGTCAGATGTAGAGAGGGGAAAGGGGTGGGAGCGGTCGTTTTCCTTCGTAGAACAGGCAAAAAATTTGCCATAGAGCCCAGAGTTCTGTTTCACGAGGGTCCTGTAGTCCTGGTCCTGGTTGTTCAAAAAGTGGATAACGCTATCCACTGGATAAATCATCATCCAGTGGATAGCATAGTTTGTTTTGCCAACACTTATCCACTGGATAGTGATTTATCCGGTGGATAGCGTTATCTACCCTTTGAACAACAGGGGCCTGGAGCACGTGTCCTTATTTTAGGGGAAGGGGCACTGGGAACTAAACCAGTTGAGATCCGCAAGGCAGGACAGATACCAATAATAATGCATTTAGGGATTTGCATTTAATGATGCTTTTAATCCAAAAAATAGCGATATAAAAGTATATATAATTACAGTCAAGGCTAAACCTTTCCGAAATTGATTGCTACTGAAAATTAATTAAAATAGACTGTTAAACCGGGGAATGGTGGACATTTATGCAAAAGCCTACAGATATGTCCAGGATTGACCCTAATTAAATGCACGCCAATTTCAATAAGCGTCACGACGTGTCCCCTTGCTCTTTGCTCCATCTTCAACATCACTCAGCTCTAAGATTACAGACAATTGACATCATAAAGTGTCCCCTAAACTCTTACTCACTCAAGTAAATATAAACAGTAATATTTACCTTAACTAAGCTTTACCTTATTGTTTTAAATAGGTAGAACATCCTTAAACTTAATGGGACATTCGTGTTAGATATCAAAATTCGGCATTCATCTAATTAGGGTCAATCTTGGACATAAGTGAAAGCCTACCTTGGAAAATTTTCTTAATACCACCAGTCTTCAACATGTAGATAGTGAGAACACTCCAATTGCATTGTACAGTAACGTCACGTTGCTTAGCAACGTTTGTAACGAACCTCTGTTGAAAGATTCCAGTTATGTTACTATTTCAGGTTATTCTTTCCTTGCCTATATACACCTAATCGTAATAGCGTTGTCATATAAAACACGAATCTCAAAAATGCAAAACTGAATGAATTAGCTTAATCGTTATTTACAATAGCATCCATAGTTCACAGGAATAACAATATTATATTTGCAGAAACATATACTGTGAAAAAGAAATATCAAATTAAACATGTTTTAATTGATACTGTACTGATGACTTCGTTGAGAATTATTACCGTAAGAAATATAGTTTGTTTTACTTTTTTCCATTTTCTGTTTTGTATTACAACGTTGTTGCAATTAGGTGCATACCGTAGCCACTTATCAATAATTTCTAGAAAAGTAGCTCAACTCTCATTGGATACTCCGCAATTCAATCTTTGCTTATTCGCTGAACATAGGAACATAGGACAACGAATTAAGTTGCCCAACTTCTTTCTACAAAACTATACTATATTTGTGTGCCCATATCTTCTCACAGTTTGGATAAAAAACATCTGGACAAATTCGTTTTCCGTTGTTGATACAAATTCCAGAATCTTATTCCCGCGATCAGTTCTACGCGCGAGTTGCCATGTTTATGTGCATGTTTTGTTTTGACAAAAGGTCAGTCAATGTGATTACATCTTAAAACAGCCAATGAAGATTGTCAATGAATAAAATTTAATATTTCGGCAAAAGCTGAGAAACAATGATTTGCAAACAGTCGGTAACGTTGTTAGAACATCCATTTTGCACCACAATTGCTTTCTAATAATTAATTCAGGCATTCCAGTGTATGAATCTGAAGACATCTGGCTTCTTTTCATGTTTCTTCTGAAATGTGGAATTCTGAACATGCAAAATAGCATAACGTTGATCACGTGATCAATTAAGAGTGAGAAGATCTGGGAAGGAAAGTAATAGAACTAATAGCTGACCCATTGAACTGCACGTAGTGTCCATGACCTCATGTGTCAGTGCGCATGCCCACATCACTCCAAGCATGCGTTCTGGTGGGTGTACCAGGGGCAAGAATCTTTGTCTCTTCGTACGAATGGTGTCTGCTGCGCAGAAGCATCACCACTATTACAACAGTGATGAATATGGTAACCAGGGCTACACCACTGACCGCCAATACGATCACCATTTGTTCGGAGGAGTCATCTTGATTGCTCTGTACAACATTTGTGCCTTAAAGAAACAAATTTTGAAGCAAGAATTAATTACAACCTGTGACGACTACGTATGGAATATACATACGGACCATCTGTTACATCATCATGCATTGTCATTGTTATAGCTTGCCCCAGCATGCCTTGGGGGGCGTAATAAACGTGGCGTCCATCTTTGATTGCGTTGTACTTTCCTTGTGACCCAACATGGTGTCAGAAGTGGGATTCCAACTGATTTAACAATCTTCCCGGAACTCAGGAATCAGGATAAATTTGAATATGGCGTCCTCGTCAGGACAGGGAGTCGCAGCGGTCATGCTCCCGCGGTTTTCGACCACGGGAGATCCACGAAGAAATTGTGAAAAGTTCATTCAGATGTTCAAAGATTGGTGCGAGCTCAATGGATGGTATGATAGCGAGCCCCCACCCGAAGTACCAGAAGAAGGAGCTGATCCCGTGCCTGTTGAGCCAAAGTGGCTCGCAAAAGGTAAAGCTTTGGCAGCTTTCCGATCCGCCATTGCGGGTAACGAAGAACTCGAAAACCTTGTACACGGCTTTCAACTATCAGAGGAAGAAGCAAAGGAACCTAGCGTTATACTCAAACACTTACAGGAACACTTCATGGCTAGCGAAGGAGTTCTAACGGAAAGAACAAAGTTCGTCCAAATGAAACAGGAAGACCAAGAATCGGTGACAGCCTGGGAAGGACGAGTTAAACAACAAGGTAGGCGACTTGAGTACTGTGATAAATGTGAAGAACAGTTACTGAGAGATAAATTCATATCAGGGATCAACAACGAGAGGCTGATGTCAAAACTACTAGATAAGGGCCACAGAGATAAAGCAACTAAAGACATAGTCTCATTTAAGACAATGTTACAGGTAGCTAAGAACTTTGAGCAATGTGAGAAGACTAAAGCAATAATGCAGCAAGCCAAAGGCCCCACAGAACAAGTAAACTACACCGGTACTAAGTCGCCCTCAAAGTCAGAGCAAAACTGGGGTCAGGGTAACTACAAAGGCACAAAGACACCCCCAAAGTCTGAGCAAAACCTGGGTCAAGATTTGTCTTACCGTCAGCGTAAAACCGACACCTGTCAGTATTGTGCAGGTCCGCCACACCCTCGCTCTGTATGCTCAGCTTCAAACAAGCGATGCTCTAGGAAGGGCTGTGGAAGAATCGGACACTTTGCCCGCGCATGCCGAATGGGAGCACCCCCCTTAGCCAGTTCTACCCAGGCACACCATCTTGATGCCAGTTTAGGGGTGGAGTATGAAACTGACCTCTTTGAAGTTGATGTCAAACCAGAAAAGTATGCCCAAAGTGTCTACAGCACTTCACAAAATCATGACGGGGTGGTAGGCCGTAAATTCTTCAGCCATTTGAAACTTGGTGTGACCAAAGACCTAACCAAATCGATCAGGGTGCAGTTAGATACCGCCTCCACTTGCAACACACTGCCAGAGAAACTTGCTCAATCATTGATCCCTTGTGGGCAGAAGATCACAAACTACCTCACCCCTAGTAAAGCAACCTTATTCATCTATGACAACTCTAAACTCACACCTATGGGTAAGTTAGAGTTACTAGCTGAAACCACAGAAGGGTACCACCTCCTCACATTTCATGTTTTGAGAGACTCACATATACAAGGGAAGCCACCCCTCCTGTCTGGCTCGGACTGTGTAAAGCTGGGACTGGTTAAGATCCGTGCAGATGAAATCCATTCAATTGGAACATCACGTGGCACTACAACACTCCAGAAACCCCACCCTACGCCCCCAGTGCAACTGCCAACGCCTGAGAACTTGCACGCCAGAGACATGCCTAAACCGAAGCAATCGTAAACATGCCCAAACCTGCAGACGCACATGCTGTTCAGCGTTATTTGGGCATGCTCAATGTCCTTGCCAGATTTTGTCCAAAATTGAGTGATGTGGTCAAGCCTTTAAGAGAGTTAACCCACAAAGATGTCACCTTCCAGTGGACAGACTCACATGACAAAGCTTTTGCCGAGTCTAAGGAACTCATTGGCCATGCCCCTGTTTTATGTTATTTTAATCCAAAATTGCCTGTAACCCTTCAGGTGGATGCGTCAGGTGTTGGCGTGGGTGGAGCGCTCTTGCAAAATGATCAACCAGTGGCCTTTTACTCCAACACTCTAACAGAAACTGAACAGAGATACGCTGTCATGGAAAAGGAATGTCTTGCTATATGCTTGGCTTTTGCGAAATGGGACAGTCTGCTTTATGGAAAGTCAGATATCACAGTACAAACGGATCATCAGCCACTAGAGAGTATCTTCAAGAAACCTCTCAACAAGGCACCACGGCGACTGCAAGCCATGCGCATGAGACTCCAACGATGGTCATTTGAAGTCAAGTATAAGAAAGGGTCACAACAAGTCATAGCCGACACCCTGTCCAGGGCTCCTCTCCCCCAGCTTTCCACAGCAAATCTTTCCGGGAACAGATATTTCGAGTGGAATTAGAAGCAATGGCTTTGGACAATTCTGGTATCTCCAAGGTTACTCAGGAAAAATTGCAGGAGCAGACTGCTATGGATCCAGTAATGCAAAAGCTATCTCTTCTCATAATAACGGGCTGGCCAACTACCAAAACAGGTGTGGATCCATTGGTGCGACCTTACTATACTTTCAAAGATGAACTCTCTGTGGCAGATGGCATAGTGTATAAAGGCCAGCAAGCAGTCATTCCAAGCTCAATGAGACCAGTTATGCTTGAGAAAATCCACAAAACGCATTTTGGAGTAGGGTCCTGCATTCGAAGAGCCAAAGTGTCCCTCTTCTGGCCAGGCATGACTTCAGATATTAAGAACAAGTGCATGTCATGCCCACTGTGTGCTCAGTATGCTAGTCAAGCACCAAAAGAACCCATGCTCAGCCATGATATTCCTGACAGCCCATGGTCCATGGTTAGCCAAGATATCCTCATGTGGGAAGGAAAGTGGCATCTGGTAACGACGTGCCATTACAGTGATTGGGTTGAAATCGATTTTCTGCCCAACACACTCACTTCAACAGTAGTGCAGCTGACCAAAGCCCACTTTGCAAGATTCGGGATACCTGAGCGCTTAATCACGGACAATGGTCCACAGTTCATCAGCACTGAGTACAAGCAGTTTGTTTCTGAATATGGATTTGAACATGTAACTTCATCCCCATACTGGCCACAAGGAAATGGTAAAGCTGAAGCGGCTGTGAAGATTGTCAAGGGCATGTATCAGAAGAACAAGGATATCAATTTAGCACTCCTCGATTACAGAAATACCCCTCAGCAGGGCCAGGCACATTCGCCTGCTCAAAGGCTCATATCCCGACGCACGAGGGGCATACTTCCAATGACACCCGTGCTTCTCCAACCTGAAGTCGCACATCCTGCTGCAGTCAAAACTGAAATTGGTGCCCGTCGAAACAGAGCAAAACAATATTATGACAGAAATCTGGGAGGAGAGCCACATGAAGAAATTCACCCTGGCCAGTGGGTTTATGCCAAACCCAACCCTAAGCACAAGCATTCTGCCTGGCCTCATGGCATTGTACAGAAGGTGTCCTCACCCAGGTCATACACTGTTGTTACTTCTAATGGGGGAGAGATGCGCAGAAATAAAACGCAGATCAGGCTGGCCGCAGCCCCACCACCTGATGCGAAGACCTATATGTCTCAGCAACCAAGTGCATCCAGTGAGGATGACCAGCCATTAAGGAAACCACTGCCCACCATAAGTGTGCCGATGACTCCTCTTCAGAATCAGCAGCAACCATCACAACAGCTCAGCAAGGACCCTCGTCAGACCGATAATCCAGTACCAGCAGTCCAGAACGGACATACAGACTTGCGGCTTCACAGAACCATACCACCACATCAAAGGCCAACTGGCGTTCGGGGAACACCTCAGTTCACGGAAAGGTCAGTCAACAGTGAAGCAGAGAGCACTACCACACCAGCCAACGAAGTGAGGACTCGTTCTGGCAGAGTTGTGAAAGCACCAGACCGTCTGGATCTGTAAGAGACTTCATGGACTCCAAAGTGTGGAGTCAACGAGACATTGAAAGAACTTGAACATTTGATGAACGATCTAGTTGAACATTGCCCTGAAACGTTCCCGTTTAAATTGTGGCAACACTATGTTGGAACAGTTAGGAGAAACTTGTTGACACCCCATTAATGCTTTTTTTTTTCCTCACTGTTGTGGTTATATTGTTTTGTTTTGTTTTTTTTTTCACAAAAGGGGGGATGTTACATCATCATGCATTGTCATTGTTATAGCTTGCCCCAGCATGCCTTGGGGGGCGTAATAAACGTGGCGTCCATCTTTGATTGCGTTGTACTTTCCTTGTGACCCAACACATCCATCTGTCCGTCCGTTCGTCGTTTCTGCTTTCCTTCTTCGTTCGTTCGTTGGTTAGTTCGTTCATTACTTCTTCCCTCCCTCCCGTGAGCTCCGTCCCTCCATCCCTCCCTTCCTCCCAACCTCTCGCCCCCACCTTGTTCTTTCCCTCCCACACTCATCCCTTTCATCGACAATAAGCCATTTCCGAGTCCTCTTTTGCCTCAGCGTCAAGACGGGTCTAAGTGCGAAACCATTTATATGAAAATGTGTTTTACCTGCATCTTCATTCTCATGAAAAACGAGCTCATTTCCATAAGGATAGTTTCGCACTTAGACTCGTTATGAAACAGAGGGAAATGGGGACTCGGAAATGGCCTATTCCTTTTTCTTTTAGTTTAGTCTCAGAGTGTGACACAGTTTTGGCGTGTGAAACACGCTTTCTGGCACATTCTACCCTCCGCCATGTTTATTGTTCAATTGCCTTTCAAACAGGCTATTTAAAAACAGTTTGAACTTATAATTAGTCATGACAGCTAACAGCTGCCAAGAAAGGGATCTAACAGGGAATGTGTATTGTTGAACAATGAATCGCAAGAAAACCTTGTTTTACTGCTGTATCTTGGATCTGGAATGGGCCAATCCTCAGATGGACTGGTGCCGATCCTGTGTCATATTGTTCGACTGAGCGTCTTCTCCTTGAGGCCGAGTTACAAGCCGCACAGTGATCAATGCATGTGGAGCTTGCTGTTCGAGCGAAACAGACCACCACGTCACAATGGAAATACACACGATCGTTTTCCTGGAATTTGAACGCGTCGATTTGAAACGTCTGGACCGAAGAGTTTTGACACGTATGAATAGTGGTGTTGTCGACATCAAGGTTCGGGCATCTAAGAAAAAACGAAACAAGAGAATTCTTAAAGCAAAATTTATTCAAATAAAATAAGGCGTAAAAGAAAAGCAGGGGTTTCTGTTCTAAAATCCCCGTTATATTTACTTGTTGTACAAAGTTGGATGTTGGAAGTTTCGCTCCGTTCAATGTTGGGGTTGTCAACTGGGCAAAGGTGCGTATTTTTAGCACCTGTGCCCATCTTTGTAGCTGCTGATGTCGCTGCGACGTGAACCCTTGTGTGTCATGATCACCTTAAACACTTTGCCCGTGACTCAATGTATCATTTATTTTGGTGTCGCGCTCGATCGAAACAAGCAGTGAAAGCCGCAAAACCAAAAGCCAAGAGATACTGAGGGGGAGCCCCCTCAGACCTCTCGCGGCTTCGTGGCTTTCACTGCTCGAGCGCGCCACCAAAATAACCTGCTAGGCAAATTGTGTTCTTTGTTACGCTTCCTTCCTTTAGCAGCTTTAAGAATTAAAACAAAACTACCCTCCAGTGATGAGGATGACATAGTGCCGTGATGTTTATTACATTGGACTCCCTGTGCTGAGTTTTTGGGCAAGAAACTTTAATCTCACAATGTCGCTCTCCACCCAGTTCTATAAATGGATCTGCGTTGGGCTTGCTGCCCATCAAGGGGCATGAGGCACAAGGCTTGTACACAGAATTTACCTACCCTCCAGCGATGAATTCACGCAGATCAGTTGTTTCTGTGTTGGTTGTCGGAGTGGCATAACATCTGTCTAGCAGCAGGTCCAGTTTTTCATCACTAGAGGTAACCCCCACTTTAAAGTATAACGTCGTACCCACGTCAACAGGTTGGTCCCCCTGGGTAAGTTCGTCATTATGATTACCGTCGAGGAAAGTGAGCATTGAAAAGTTCAACTGGCCGTACTCTGGGAAAGAAGAGCAACGTATTAGACAGAACATGTGCAGCCTTGGTAACAGCCATATGCGCCGTCCCCCCAACCCCACAACTTGCATTTTAATCTTTTTAATAAGTCCCCTGATCCTTTTTTCAGCCCTCTCATTATCAAGGATGGTCAATCATTACAACTTGAGAAAAAAGGCAGCTTTTATACGTTTTCGTGATTCATCTACCAAGTTTAATTTTATTTTTACTATCCTTTTAAATGCGCAAGTACTTGACACTAAAACTTTAGTTTGAGAAGATTCCCGTCAATATAGCCTGGGCTGCACCTGTTTGAAACGACTCCTTGTACCAGGCTTTACTCATAACAGTTACCTGTGACACCTAGCGTGAAGTTGACGTTTGGCGTGTAGCTGCTGGAAAGAGTTACGTTTCTGTTATACACACACGTAGCATTGAATTCTACGTCCTCCGAGTAAACGACGCGCGAATCGCCGTCCACTTCCGCCTTGCCGTGCACAGTATTCTGGTAATACAAATGATGTCCACGAATCCACCGCACCGTTCCACACGTGCCAACACCGATGCTGACAGTCATGTCCGTGTTCGGAATCACAGCGAACGTGCATCCAGGAGTCCTTTGACCCACATACAGCTCTTTAATCTCTGGTCCCAGGCTAGATTTAGAGATCGAGATTATCATACGATGCTCATCACAACTCACGGTCAAAGCTGAAAAGAGGAACCAAAATAACAAAGAAGCTAAACTAAAAAATAGCTTCAAGTAATTTTTTTTACTGATGGTAACCTGAAGGACAGAAAACACTGGCGATACCTGATAATAGAAGTATGAGCGGCCACACAGCAAGTGCAACCAAACTGCAAGCCCACAAGCAGACAAGAAGCAAAAACTAACAGCGTGTTGACACATTTCATAGTTTTAGTAACCAAACATGAATCATGAGTATTAAAGGGTTGGTGTTTAACATAGGGATAACCTCATTGCACTTTTCCACCTTGGACAGATTTTTCCAAGAAAAAATTGAGTACGAGTATGAGAATCCCCACCTCGTGTCCCGTACACACCAACTCTTAGGCACGTTGGTGAGGCGTTGGTTTCTATCAGGTGAATCCTGACGGCTATTGCTAATCTTGTAGCAGGGAATTCCTGTTCAGTGAGATTATTGCCGTTGTCGGGTGCATTCGAGAAATCCTGAAACAAAGTTGAAATCATCGCAGTTTATATGCATTCAACTTAAGCAGTTGAGGAGAAAAAAAGAGCCTTTTCGACCGCGAAAGTACATATCAACTGCGTGAGATAATCTTTCATTTGTTGAAATCTCAAACATATGAAATTTAATTTCATAGTTGGAATAGATTGGACAGGGCTCGTATTAATTAACAGGGATTATACAATTAGGCACATGATAGAGTACGGGCATGTATTGAGAGGTCTGAGATCGAGCTTAATGGATATCGCTACTATGATGAAATTTGGATGTCTCCAATCTACGCCATTAGGGAGCTTAAGCAAACAACGACGGCAACGTCAACGAGAGCGTTGCAAAACAAAAGATTTAATGAGCAGTACAATAGCTCTGCACGTGCGTTATAATTTTTTGTACATTTCTCTGCCGTCCTCTGCAAAACATCAACGTGAAATGACCAAATTCTGAGTACTTTGGAGAACTTGAACCTCGACGGCTAAATTTTCGTTTTTCTATTTGAAAGTGAACGCCGTCCTTATATTTTCTACAAGAATTGCGTTTGAAAAAGATAAACAGACCGAATACATCAAGGCAATTGCGAAATTCGTGCGTAAAATATAAATTCATTTTTAAGCAGGCTTCGTCCTAGCCGTTGCCGTCGTCATTGCTTAAGCTCTCTATTTTAAAGCATTAAACAGTAGTCTGCATGAGAAGAAAAATGCCGCTTACTTTTTTTGAAATATATTTTTTCGTTACAGAGATATTCAAGTTTTAAAAATATGTAAATTAGCTAAATGATGACGTCATAGACTCGACCAAATTTTAATCAAATAAATAAAGAAAAAATATCTCACCCAGTTTGTATCAGAAATGTTTGATTCTTTGCATCATGACTCTACTAGGTGAGTTTTGCAATATGCGATCATGGCAATATGCATGGCAATATTCTGGCCATTTTTGGCCGTCAATTTTGATATTTCTAGATGACTCCAGATATACATGATTTCACAACCACATTTATGTGTTAGGTAGGTTTTTTCGCCTGGTTTAATTTTTCAGGGCTAAAAATCACTCAAATACTTAAAGAAAATTCGAAGTGACTGGAAAAGAGTGTGTTGCCATGGAAACAAGATTTAGTTACAACCATAGCTGTGTTGCCTGAAGAACTATTACTGTGCCAAGTTTCAACTGTCTCTGTGAAAATGGGACCGAGATAGCCCTATGTTTTGCTTAATATAAAATTGGGTTGGGTAGATGACGTCATCAATCCCCTAATTTGCATATTTTACCAACTTTTTAAACTTAAATATCTCGGGAACGACTACAGATATTTGAAAACGAAAAACGGCATTTTTAATCTCACATGAAGCACTACATGATTCCCTTCAAACAGCAAAGTGTAAACATTTGATCATAGTAGCACATTAACTTCAGGAACTATTATGAGCTTGGGTAAAGTCTTCGGTGATGGGGTGAATGAAGGAGACCGTTGGGTCTTAATATAAGTCAGTCTAATAGAGCGTTTTCATTCACGTCACCAGTGGCCATATTGGATTACTGAAACAAAAGATGATGTTTGCATCAAAATAGAGTTCAATTCCCGGAGGAATGATTTCTTACACCAACATGGCCGTTGTTTCTTTGTTTGTGAACACCAATATGGCTGCCGTGACGGATGTGAAAACGCTCGACCCTTTTGGAGGCTGAACGAACACATGCTACAAATAATCCAGTTTTCTGTGTAGCTTGCTCCGCACGGAGGCAACAAAACAAAAACATGTCTGACTGGTTGAAGTAACTTTGTTTTGGAGATTTACATTCTTTTATCCAACATTGCGAAGTTTGCCCCATGTGACGCCATTCGTTGCAAAAGACCCATCCCCGGACAGCTACAAGTCAGTGGAGGCATGGGGAAGAGTTTTCAATATTATTGATTATTTTAGGGAACTGATAGAGCAATGTTTATTTCGGGTCAAAAATTTATATGATAAGAGTTTTGTTTACCTTAGGTAAGTTGCTGTTGTCAAGGAAGTAAGACCACGCAGGTCTACTTTTAGAAAACGACAGCCTGTATTTCGTCGGGTAGGTATCCACTGAATCGTTCTTAAAGCCTTGTAATCCGATCCCACATATGTCATAATTATGGCCTAAATCTACCTCAAGATACTCGTCGGGCGGGGTCTGACTGGTGCACCAGGCTCTGTCATTGTCTAAGACCGCGTCGCTTGGTGAGTGACCTGGGTCGGTTGACGTAGCTGTGTAACTGACGTCGCTGATTATATCATTAAAGCAATTTCCTTTAAAAATGAAGAAGCAATAACACGTGATTTCTCTTGTTTGGTAATATGGTAATAAAAATAAAACAATTTTTACCGTGGGCTGTATTCTTATCGAACTTATACAGGAGGCTTTTGAAATTCGCTAATCTCATTAGTTCTCTTATCATTTTTCTTTTCGCACGTAGAACATGATCACGCATACGTTGACTTTTGAAACTATCCATATTTTACTAGTATCTAGCTTTAGCCAAGCCTAGAAGGGAAGCGCCATAATACCCGCGTACGAAACTACTCAAAAAAGATGCCGTAACCGAAATGAATTAGAACAATTCATCTACAACCGCAGCAATTCCGCTCAGGATGACCATAAAAACTTGCAAAACCCTAGCTGTCATAGCCACAGGAAAGAAATTCGGACATGAGCCCGCTAATGATAATGATAACGACAACATCAATGATGATGATGAACATAGCATAACACTGCACACATTCCACGTAAAATTAAAAAAAGAACTAAACTAATAAAATACAGAACATTTATTGAGGACACAATACTGATAAGATAGATGGGACATCTATAACACTCCCAATTTCCAGTGTATACGAATTTTAAAGCTTCGGTGCTGTGCTGGCCGGTAAATGAACGATACATTACCGCAAGAAATTAAGCACAACCTCCTCACCATAATTTCTCAGTATACAGTTTATCAGAATAATTTCTAAGTACACTGACCAATCAATGGAATAAAAATACTGACCAAATGCAAGGAACCATCAAACTGCATTAAAGAAGCACTGTGACAGGACGTTTTCAAGATTATGACAAAGTATTTTCGCTCATATACAAAATGCTCTTATATAAAATATCAAAACGAAGACTCAAGTAACTTTAATTAATGAGTCAGTCAGTTAATTAAGCTATCTTCTCAAACCACATAGGCGGAACTGGAAAAGTCAGTCAAACTTTTTCAAGTTGAGATTTGAAGCTCCTGATGGTATCACAATGATGTCACTCTTTTTATCATTACACTGGCGTAGTAATTTGAAAAATAAACGGGCCGCGTTTTTAGGCTCTTAGCTGATATCTTACCTGACACCAAAATGTTTTTCTCTGTGAGCATCGCAAACATCGCCATCCAAACCAGTTGTGCCATGTTAATTTCTCATATTACAGTAGAACTCAAACGACTTGTTGACTATGATGAAAAAAGAAAAGAAATCATCATACCCTTAACTGGATAACAAAAGGGCAAGACTGTAGCCCATTGATGTCTTTAGCCAGAATCTCGAGCTTTTAGAATTGTGCTATCTCAGAAATTTCAAATTTTGTCATTTTATTTTCAGGGTTCTTAATAAATTGCTTAGCAGTGGAGGACTAACTACTAATTGAATAGCATTTCCTTCCATTCGATGATTCTTATAGTCACTTCTGATCATTCTGACCGGATCAAGAATCACTATTAGGCAGTGTGATCCAGATCATGATACGAGTGCTAATTCTGCATAGTTTATATGTCGATCACTATTTAATTTTCTAAGATAACAATTTAGAGAATCTACAGCACTGAAAGCATTGAAATACATTTTGTCCCTTATCTTGAGTCCACGAAGTCTGAAGACGGAAAACATCATTTTTTTTTTCTACATATCATTCATTGCCAAGTAGAATTACAAACGTAAAGTACAAACGCAACGGGTAATCTCGTGTGTAAATAACTTACATTTGGAAAGACAGCAACAACATTTGTTTTTCTTCTGCATTATAATGTAATTCACCTTTGTTTATAGCAACGAACTTCTCGAAAGTTCGATACCTGATTCCCTTAAATCTTGGCACTTACATAATCTAGCGTTCAATGTACAAGCATGGGCCAGTCTCTTACGTCAAAAGAATGTTGATCGCACATTGGTCGAGAAAACTACCTGACTAGAAGTCTCTTCGGATGTTCATGGCTCGGCTGCAGCGACCTGCGTTAAGATATTTTTAGCTTCATAAAAGGTTGCGACATAGGGCCTGATTACATGAGCCGGCTGGCCCGGTTTGCCGGGATGGGTTTCTTTCTCGGCTAACCGGGCTGGCCCGGTTGTCATGTAATCGCGAAGTTGATTTTTGTTGCGTTTAACAGACGTACCGAGATCTCGGCAAACTGAAACAAGCCCTGCTAACCGGGCCAGCCCGGTCCATGTAATCAGGCCCATAGAACATGCCTGGTATTTTAAGCAGCTGTTATCTTTCATAACTGACCATAATTTAAATAGACGGTAAAAAAGTGCTTTGAGGTACTGATTGCTTCACGTTCTCAAAACGGCTTTACTTTTCTAAGTGTCTAATACTTTGGTTATTTACTACGAACTAGAAAGTGAAACCTCCAGGGGTTATTAATTCGATGAAGGAAATGCACTAGTTGTTTTTTAAAGCTACAGCAGCACTTTCATCGATGAATGCCAAAGGAAATACATGTAGGACTTGCTTTACTTAAATCTTTAGGCCGGTGTTAGCGCGATTTTGCCTGCGGGAGGCACTTAAAGAATTCTCCGGGAGGCACTGAATGTGCAGTCTTGGCTTTTTATGACTCCTCTTAATTTTCCTAGTTTCTACCATTCCTAGTTTCTACCATGAACTACAGTAAAAGTAACGTTTTTCCACGCAGAATTTTGTCGTTATAAGAGTTAAGAGCCCTTGCTTATTACACGGCTAATAAATACACTTATAAGCTTGATCCATAACGCACTCGGCATTGCTGGTCTTACATAGTTCTATTAGTATTGGATCGGATAATCTTATATTGCACTCTTCTTAAAGTCACGCATGCAATGGAAGCGACTCTTATCAAACAGCTCGCTTTGAATTTTAGCTTATGCGGTCAATGATCAATGAACTTCACTTCAGCTTGAGTACATTCGTGGATTCAATATGTCCTGTTTGGCGGGAAGTTGTTGATGATGAGGATTTTCTATTAGATTTACCTCTATTTAGCGGATATTATCTACTTCCCTAAGAGTGACTGCTTTATTGAAACCATCTCTTTTTTGAGCTATTTTAAGCAAGGCCGGCGCTTAAGTATTTACAACAACCGATACCAATTCCGAAAATAAAACTAAAATGTGCGTGGTTTTTAAATTAACGTTTTATTTGGTTTATTTATTACTATTATTATTGTTATTTTTTGCAAACAAAATGGGCTGGGTCACACCGCATAGTCACTGGGGAAATCAAAATATTCACTGGGTACTGGGGAGACTAAATTTCCGCTGGGTAGGGAAAATAATCCACTGGGTAGTGTTTCAGTGAGTCTGTTACAGAGGGGTGTATTAGAGATGCCACCTCGTTAAATATTTTAAAAAGAATTTAATTAACCTATTTAAGGAACTTTAAGGTTTTATTTATTCATTATTCTATTTTTTATGTCTATGTTAATACTATTAAGTAATTTATTCATGTATATTTTTACCTTGTGGCTGAAAAGCCCCTATGGGGCAGCTCCAATAAATGTAGGTACGTATGTATAAATTTCAAATTTCATCATTTAATAGACAGCTTGCGAACAAGACGAATCAGTATCGCCGATTTTTGAGAGCGTTAAGGAGACCTGATCATGAAAGGACCTCAAATGGCTTGCTAAGATATCCTGTGACATCTGCACTCGTTAGTGGAAGGGACTATTCCACGATATAAGCTATTTTATAGGAGTAAACAAATTACTACCAGGGTGCATTACTCTTCGAAACATAATAAAAGAAACACTTTAATAAATTAGCAGGAGTAACAGCCAGGCTTGTCTGGCATGGATTGTTCGAAAGCATGCATAAGCAATAGTTACAAAACAAATTTGAGTTAGAACCATTAATTTAGCTTTGCTAACGACTAATTCCGGTCATTGACACTCAGTAACTGTCACACATTCGATTGGTAGGAAGAAAATTTTTATCTTCAGTATGTATCCGCTCTGTCTGATCAATGATAAAACTTTGCACAAGCGACTGACAGGCTAATCCTGTTTCGACAGCGGATGTTTCCCAAGCGATCAGTAACTTCCACATCTGTACCGACAACGGACGTCGACATTTTCACTAGTTCTGTTATCAAGGCGATTTATGCATTTTATTTCCTTAACCATTATACTGACAACAATGATATCTTAAGTGCAAATCCGGAGGGAAACACAAGCTTCCGAGTTTTGAACATAAAAAGAGTATATTTAAAATTACGGTATTAAATATTTCGAAATATTGATATTAAATCAGTATTTGCACTCCTTTTAAGAATTCTTACATTTGATTTGCTCTTTGAAGTTTTAACATTCTCGCACAGCATGACCTCGAGCGCGCTTCTGGCGAAATTCAATAGAATCGTCATTATTCCCTTGAGAAAATAAATGATACAAGGGTCCTTAAATCTTCAGTTAAGCCAGTGATACACGGTTCAACATTTGTTGAGCAACAAATGTTGCGACAAATGTTGAACAGTGTATCATGTGATGTTGAATGTTGAAATATGCCATTCAACATGTTGAACTTTGTTGAACGTTGTTGAACGAAAATAGAGCTCGGCGCTATTCCGTTCAACAAGTTGCCGTTTGTTGGACGACTTGGGAAAACGCAAAAACATGTCAACAAGTCGCAACGATGTTCAACATTTGTTGATCAACAAAAGTTGAAAGATGTTGAACCGTGTATCATTGGCTTTATTCCATACGTTTAGGTTGTTAGAGAACCCATCTACGCTTTGCCTTCCCAGTGCGTTTCAGTTGCCTTTTAAGGGTTGAGTTTAAAATGTTAGGCACACGAAGACACCGCTTTCAGAAGCTGTAAAGTTAAAAATTGCGGCGGTTAACTGCATGATTAAACTAATTCAGTTTCATGATGGATGATGCGAGCAACATAATCTACAATATCTTCAAAGTATCATTCTCAGCAGAAAAATCCAGTATGATACAATATTTAGTTTTTGCTAACCAGTTTCATACCCAGTAAACAAAAAGTAAAACATCATTCGTACTGAATCGGTTATTTAAAACAAACTAATTCATTGGCACGGCTATATATACAATTGTTTCCTTGCATAAAACAGCATTTGAACCTATTTTATGGTAATGATTATCATGCAATGCAGTTCTTCGTTTGTAGATGAGCCGGGAATCTGAACAATAAATTCAAGTACTAGTTCAAATCCAATTCAAGTACTAGTTCAAAAGCCATTAGATGGTAATACTTTTTTTTGCACAAAGGTTTTATATAGTTCGTGTTATTTATAAAGAATTTCGCGTATTTTTCACTTACCAATTGCTCGTTATTGGTGGGCATGAATTTCACGCGTTGCTTGTTTTTACTCGAACCGGGCTAAGATTAGATCGTTTCTCAGTTAACCGTCTTAATACAAATCGTAATAAAAGCCTTCTAATGTTTTAATGCACACTTCAGTTCATGATTGAGTTTTTGTAGTGAATGAAGCATCTTAAAATGTAGTATAAATCAGTGAACTTGTTAAATTTCCCAAGTATTCATTCGCGTTAAATGTTCGCGACTTTCACGAGACGAAAGGTCAAAACGAACACTTATGGTGCTAAAACCTACTCCATCGATACCATAATGAAATCTTTCTGTTTTGACCAAACGCTTCATGTGTGAACACTAATTTCATTTAAGCAACGTCTTTGAGTTCCATGTGGTGCTATGGCCTTTTTTCACTTACCTTTCTTTAACAGAGTGCCAGTGTTTTTTGGATTGAGTTTGACCTTCTTCAGTAAACAGCTAAGTCTTGGCCAAGTTTCCTTCTAGAAATATTTTAGATGCATGTTTGATTGAAAACGTCACAAGACACAATGTGCATGATATGCTTCACTACCGTTGACTAAATTAGACAGCCTTTGTTTAACACGGTTGGTATGAAACGTTAAATCAGCGTGAATTTGCAAGAAAGTCCATTAGCTGTTCATGCTCATTTTATGCTTGTTGGCGAATCTAGTCAAACACAAAGGGTAGTCTACTTTTCTACGTCTTTGCAAGGAAATAATGTTTCAGTGCTTTTAGCGTTTGATTGCGGCTTTCTTTTCTTTTTTTGCCGCTAGGCCAAACAGATGAACCGGAACTTGGCTTTGAGAAAGCGACGCCATTGTTAAAGATCTTCATAACAAAAGCAAACAAAAACAACAGAAAACAAGCAAAAATTATGTATACGTGAAAACTGCAAAGGACCGCGAACGATAATGCTGCTAGTTTGTGTTACAGTTTATTTTTGGCTGATTAGGTCTCTTGCAGATCCTACGTAAACTAGCAGCATTATCGTTCGCGGTCCTTTGCAGTTTTCACGTCTACTTATAGTATTTTTTGGGGCCGTAGGTCTTAACAGATCCGATATGCTGTGCCTTTTAAGCATGGTTTTGTTCATGCGTTTCAATGTTCAAATTGTTTTATCCATCTACATTTTGAATTTGCGAGACAGGAATTCGACACTTTGCTTGCTTTCTCCCTGAAGCACGTGATGTGGCAGCGCGTGATTCGGGGGGTGGGCGGGTTCAAAGTGCGGAACTTGATAGGGCATGGGCTTTGTTGCATTTTATTTGAGCTGGCTCTGTTGGCTGGTTTCATTTAGAATTGCTACACCGTGCTGACGAGTTCCAACAAGAACGAAACAGCTGTCCACGGTTGCAACCCTGCTTTGTCGGTTTCTATCTAGTTGTTGTCTCGCAAAGTCAACTTTTTCACGTAGTATCAGCCTTGCAGTGATTTGCTTGTGTTTAAAAAAATTATGTGTTTTTGCGAGTGCTCAACATCTCCAAGATTTCTTTTTTACATTTTAAATCCATAAATAAATGAGTTTACTAACTGTGCAACGGTGTATTCTTAACAACTGCGACATAGAGCTATTAAACCCGCTGTAGCTTCTCCAGCCCTAGCTATATTTCTGATCTTTGAAATTTAAAATTCCTGACCCGATCCGGCACTTCAGTAAAACGAGCAAAATCCAAACGCCGGTCCAAAAATATGGATATTGAAATCCATACTTCACTCCATTTACAGGTCGATATTTACATTCAAAATCTGAACAAGTTCTTCCTGTATGAGGGTCTCCGACCGATGGGGTACCGTTTGAACCTCGGATCGGAGCCAAACCCCAGAGCGTTTGAAGAATTTTTATGAGAGTCTTACGGCAGGGCACTAAATAAATTTCGTGTCATTAATTTTTGCGGGAACCTCTTTCGAAAGTCTTTCACGGTGTTTTTGCAATAGCGAAATTTGATAAAAGTTACCCAGAAAGAATAATATTTTCGAATGAAGTATTTTGGAATTTGATCCACATCGACGTTTAATGTCAAAGCTGCCGAATGACACTTTTAAAAACACGTCCACAGTAATCAGAGTAATTTGTGCTTTGAAATTGCACATGTATCGCATTTGCCATAGGCATACGGGCACTTTCCGACTTGGAGGGGCTGTAAACTCCCTGCCCGAAAAAAATACACAATTTCCGAATGTGTTAGAATGTATAACCGCCCATAATAACCGCCCAAAAATTGCAAGTGCTGCTGCCCGAAACCTGAGCATTTTGCACGAAAAATGTTGAAAATTTTCCAAACTGGGGGGAGCTGCAGCCCCCCCCCCCCCCCGGCTCCGGCTCGTACGCCTATGGCATTTACAAACCCACAGGAAAGAATTTTAAAAAGCGTCCGAGTATGTTATATCCAGTTACTTGAAATTAATGGACAGGAATAGAAGAAAATGACTACTCAATGATTTTATACCATTTGAACCGATTTTTACCTCGCGAGAGTTAAATGCCAAACTCCGATTTTACACGAAAACAAAAGGATCTTCAATTGCTTTACTAATTTCGGACGGCTGCAAAACTGATATATTCTAATTCACGCTTTTAAGCCGCCATTAAATTACCTCAAATGGGTAAAAGGTTTTGCATATCCGGCGGTTTGTGTTTTCGTTTCACTAATAACAGCTGTCGCTGATCTAAATATCCTTTCTCCAAATAACATTTTCATTGTAAAGGTTTGCCGATCCCTTCAACTATATATATATATATATACTGATTTGGGTGGAATTTTTCAGCTCATA
Organism: Blastomussa wellsi; assembly: GCA_947652115.1. NCBI lineage: Eukaryota > Metazoa > Cnidaria > Anthozoa > Scleractinia > Plerogyridae > Blastomussa > Blastomussa wellsi. The sequence continues at coordinate 491,677 of OX393565.1, read as the reverse complement.
GTTAAGGTGTATTGTAAACTCGCGCTTGGAGATGATTCAAAAGTCAATCATATTTTTATCGAGAAAAGTTAATTTCAAGTCAAAATTTCATAGTGAAAAAAAAATGCCGGCAGAGGAAAAGTATTATCATATAGAAAATCTGTCGATAGCATTGATGTCATGAAATAATATTTTTTTAATAATGCCGTGAGCAGTTGTCATTTCGTGGGAGCACCTTGTCAAATTGCAGCGAGTAAGGAAGCTTCGCGGATATCAGAAAATGTTAGAATAAGAATAAACTGTATGTGCGCGCGATCGTGTTCTATCCGCGATAGGAAAACAGTGGAAAACCAATCAGATTATCGGAATTCCAATGTTTCTACAACTTACTTGTATCCATCCCTCTCCTCTGTACTGGAGCAAGCTTCGCTGCCTGTTTCTTTCAAATGTGATGAAAAAGTAGAATTGATTTGTTTTTTCGATATTCCTTTGTGTGCAACCCTAAAGGAGACCTTGTTGGCTAAACATATTGGCGTTTTGCCCAAAACAGCCTGAGCTCGAGTGAGACTAAACCTCCTAAGCAAGACAAAGAGCAACCTCGTCTCTTTCTTATGGGATTCTCCCCCCTCTCATGGCCTGTGTACCGGACTGCTAACAGAGTACTGAACCAGTTTCTTTGTTTCGATCCTTCTCTAAGACAGTGAAGCACATTTGTAAGTGTATTCCTTGGTTATCTCTTTGATTTTCCTTGCCAAAAATAACTCATTTGCTCTTGTATACTGGAAAATAGCTTTAAATATATTTTTTTCTCTTTTTAACAAAGACAAGGTCTTGACACTTTTTAATGGGTTCGCATTCTTTGATGCTTTTGTATCGCTAGGGATTATCTAATTTCCTTCAGTTTATTCCTTTCAACCGATTTGCTTCCCGTTTGACAATCACGTGTTGACAAAATCCAGTTTTGGCAAAATCAACAAAATTCACCGCGGTATAATCCCCCCTAGAATAAGAAAAGAAGGTTTTCAAGTTCGAGCAGCGCGAGTGACGGCTAACAAGCTGACAATTAAAATTATCTCTCCTTTAAGTGTCTTGAAACACAATTAGGCTGACAAATTTTCGTATTTGTTTCATTTACCGATGAATCAAAAGAAAGATGATAATTCTATTTTAAGGAGTACAAACCTTTCTACTGACGCATTCACTCACGTACTGAGCCGTGTAGCGAGAAAATCACGATGTATGAGCCATCGGTTGGAGAGCAGGTTGCTCGGGACACTTTCATCTATATCTTGATGTTACTCATTCTCGTGGGAAACTCTCTGATAATTGCGGCGTTTGTAAAATCCTCCAGGCTACGGACGGGCTCGAATGTTTTCATAGTTGGACTGGCGGCTTCAGACTGGCTGGTAGGTGCAATTGCCGTACCGTTGTATACTGTGACTTTGAGGAGAGAGAATTCCAGTCCTCTGTTGAGCAGGTTCTACATATCTCTGGATATATTCAGTGGCACAGCATCAGTTTTTCATTTGATATCCGTGACACTGGAGCGTTATATCGCCATCTCAAAACCATTCGTGCATCGAGCTCTTCTCCTCGACTCGTATTACTGTGTTTTGGGCGCGGTGTGGATTTTGTCGCTGTTTTTGTCTTGCCTCGATTTCACGCTGACACCCAGCGTCCACAGGAACTACCCTTTGTATGTCCTCTTAACGGTGTTTTCCTTGGCTGTGCTGGCCATTCCTCTGTTAAATGGGCTCATTTTCAAGATCGCCAGGTCATTAATTCACAACACAGTGGAGCCTGCAGTGGAAATGAGCCGAACCAGAGTAAGCCTACAAAGGAGAATTCGTCGGGAGCGAAGAACAGCTTCGACGCTGGCAATGATGTCTGGGGTATTCTTTCTCACCTGGCTCCCTCATGTCATAGGCGCTTACGTGTTCACGTTTCAGTGTTTTCCCTGCGATTTGGCCCTCGTGGATATAGGGCGCATTGGTTCATTTATCAAGTGTATGCAGTACAGTAACAGCGCGCTAAATCCCTTTGTGTTTGCCTTTCGTGATGCCGAGATGAGAATGACAATCAAGACTCTAACGCGAAGCTTAAGTTGCTGGAATGACGTACAACCTTCACCACCACAAGCTGCAACGATGCCATCACTGGCGCGCACAAGCTAAACCACGAACTCGCACGGTAGATTGCTAAAGCAGGACCCTCGTCATCCACGCCTTGTTTTTGTTGACATATGCATGCGGGATTTTCTGTTTTATAATTCAGGTGGAGAGTGTATAAGTGAAAAAGATACCTGTGAAACTACAAGAGGTTATTTAACAGCCAAGAGTTTCAGTCGAATGTATTAAAACCGATTTTGCTTCACAAAACAACCTTCATAATAATGAAATCTAAAACTGAAGATTTCTTGATTTGTATTTCAAGGCGTGTGTAACTAGGGAACTGCTGTAATGCTCGGGTTTCGACAAAGGGTGAACAAACTCCTTACCTCCTATTGTGATTCTCGTGCTTATGAATTGAAAATTACCTTTTAGTTATCTCGGTGCCTTTTATACATAGCATTGACCGGTTAAGCTAAGCGACTGAAATAAGTTTATTCAAAAATTTAATTAACTGAGCTTTACAATCAACCTGAACTGATTTATTAAATGCGTTGGTAATCTTTTCAATACATCTTGGAGGTGGAAATGGAAATGCAGATGAATCACACACGCCCATGCGATATAAGGGACCAGATTTTCTTATATGCTTATTAATATTCTTCTGAAGTTCTGAACTTGTATGAAGCTGCTGTACAAATGCAGAAAAAGAAAAATACTATGGAGTAACTTCAACTATAATCAGCACATGCGTTTAATAAACAAATAAACTTATCAAGTGTCTGAATATTTAGCCTCAAAAAATAATTGAGCGCACTGGAAGATTATTATGGATCACAAACCATTAACCTGGTGAACAACCAAGCTTCACCAGGTCTGTTACAAAGGGGTATTACCATATTTACGTTCCATGGTATATGAGCTCATGATACACCACGTCGTCTATACGTAAGCCAATCAAAACTCGGGGATTGCAATATGCCATGGCTAGTGTTTAATGATATTCAGTATTTGTTAATACAAGAAAACGATCAGGGGAGAATGTCGTACGATTTAAAACAAGAGAATATTATCTTGTTTAAAACTATCGTTTAAAATTTATTACAAGTCCAAGAGGAAAGTGGTAATAGTCTTTTAGAAAGTATAGCCAAACTGAACAGCATTACACGAGGGCCCTATTATACCGGGTTTTACCCCCCCTCCTAACCCTAACCCTAACCCCCTCCCCCGTACCCCTCGCCTAAACAATTGCTCTTCTGAATTATTTCAGTTGAAAATAGGGGTTTCTTCATGGTAACAGGTTACAAAGTCTTCATTTTCAAAACACCAATTGACTTTGCTTAGTGAACTTGGCTCCATATTATAGTAAGCTTCCCGGCATCTCATTTAGTTTCAGGATCTTTATATTAAAGTTATACTATGATGAAATTCGCATCGGTTCTATGAAGTCCCTTTCAAAAATTACCAAATAGTCTGCAAGAGAAGAAAAGCATCGCTTACTTTTTTAATAACTGTTTTCTTTCCAGAAATGATCTAGGTGATAGATAGACCAAATTTTAATCCAGTATATTAACAAATGAGGAATGCCCCATATATATCTTAACTACTTTTTATCGACTCACATAAAAGATGGCAACTACATTTGACGAGCGCAACGCATACTGGTCCATCATGGGTAAATGAAGTTATATGCGGTCCACACCTACTTTAATAATGTGATGCCGAAATTCATGGCTGATTACAGGACATACAATAATGTGATGCCGAAATTCATGGCTGATTACAGGACATACAATGCGACGATTTCTCTCTCGAGAAACAAACAAGCCATTTCTTCTTTTAGCCTTAGCTCAAATGACCAGACTCACCAAACACGCTAGACCTGTTTCACTTTTCTTTAATGCACAAATCAGAGTGGACAGTCCACTAAGGCAACAAGTATCCCAAGCTCCTTGACAGTCAGGCACATTATTTTATGATACTGGTTAATAATAATAATAGCAGTGGGAAGCGGTAGGAACAGGATATCTAATTGTTTAAGACCATGACTTTTTTTTACATTGGGAGTATTACAGTCAAACCAAGTGAAGCGTACTCCCTAGTGTACATTAATGAATTGATTATTGGAAAATTGAACCCGTTATTCGTTTCAAATATTGCATTCGGTTTGAAAAGGCGCGGATTAATGCTTAAATCAAAAGTCGATTTTTGATTGGACTAGGCGAACGCTATGGAACGATATGGAACCTTGACTTGAAATATTCAATTCTTTCTACCATTTACACGAACAAGTTTTCTGCAAGTTTTACGAGATGTAAATAGCCAAGAAAAGCTCTCGCCTAGTCCAATCAAAAATCGCCTTTTGATTTGAGAAACGAATAACGGGTTCAGTTTTCCAATCAATTCATTAATGTACTCTAGGGGGTACGCTTCACTTGGTTCGACTGTAATCAGACGTCAACACAACCTGTTTTGGGAACTAAATGTTGTTTCAGTATGGAATATTTGCCTAATGGGTGTGCTTCAAAACGAGTCCTTGTGCAATGAAAATCAGTTTAATTTGCATAATGAGGGTGAGGGTGCAATTGAAAAAGTTTCCCATAAGAGTTTCTTGGCGCAAATACTGGTTATCACATTTACGGAAAATAGTAGTGGTGTCACGAGTGAATGAATGCATTGGTCAATATCATAGCAAAATAAACATTTATTTATCTATTCATGTATTAATATCAAATTTTGCTTGTGGAAACTGTATGATAAAGCGAAATTGTATTGTATTGCTGTAGGTTATGTTACTGGAAGTGTTTAAATTACCTTCAACAAATTTCTAAGGGATTTCTTTGGTTTCGACAAGATCCGCGTGAAATATAATACTGAACTTTCCAGATGTAAACAATAACAACGGTGTGGCTGACTAGGGCCCTTTAATAGGATAAATATTGTATTGTATCGTATTGTATTTTATCGTGTGTCCGTCTGCCCTCGGTTAAATTAGAATCATCTTCATTTTCATCTGCATCTGCAGCATCTGCTGCAGCTGCTTCTTCTTTTTCTTCTTCTTCAACTTCCACTCAACTTCCACCAGTATGGCCCAGGTTTGACAGGTTCTCGGATTCCCGGACTTGGCTTCATAACTGGGTTGGGTTTGTTGGTTTGTTCTACTCTGTTCCGAGAGGTTTTTCTCTAGGTACTCCGGTTTTCCTCTCTCCCAAAAACTAACATTTGATTTGATTTCATTCTAGTTGATTTGATTTAGTCTCCTAAATTAGTAGAGTTTCTGTGCTCAGCTAGTAAAATTTGAGAATGTTGGTTTTTGAGGATAGTGCAAAGCCGGAGCACCCGGAGAAAAACCTCTCGGAGCAAGGCCGAGAAACAACAACAAACTCAACCCACATATGACGTCGTGTCCAGGAATCGAAAGCTGGCCCCTATGGTGAGAGGCGAGCGCTCTCACAACTGTGTAAACCCTGCTCCCCCATAATTTTTATCTTGGCTGGTAAATATTCCTATGTTTGAGACTCACATAAATATGGGCTACGGACTGGAAGTAATTCCTGTATATATGCAATCTTCAGTGCATGCATGGCATTTAATTAACCTTCGCTTTCTATACGATTTCTTTTTTTTTTTCATGACAGGCGCTATATTTAGACAATTTAAGACCTGCTCTGATTATTTTAAGTTTCCTAAATAAATAGGATTGCCACTTTGCTGTAACAGCCCTCCGCCAGGTCTGTTATAAATTTCTGTACGAGAGTTAGCTAGGTAATAAAAATGACAAATTGGCATCTGAAGGCCTGAATATACCTGATAAGGTTAGTTATAAAGCTATAAATCAATTTCTATCAAACATTCCTTGACGGCTGTGGTGCCGTTCCTACAAAATTTTGAGATATTGATTTTTGTTCGTGCCGCAAATATTTGGTTTTCAACCAAGCGGACCCACTTATGTTAAATTTCTTGTCTAAACTGATACCAAGAATTCAGAGATCACAAGGAACGTGAAACAAACTGGAAAAAACACTTTACTTAAACAAGCATTGCAAATAGGCAAACACGCCATGCAAGCAATCTTTATTCCGTCATCACTGAATGGTTTTCATAGAAACGTAAATGCACTTGTACAGTGGCCTCAATTATAAAAAGGGCTAGCCGTTCATTAAAGCGAATGTCTACTGTATGTATACAAGACCGTATTGATGTGGTGTTTAGTTTACTGCAAGCTCACTACATAAACAATAAATATAAAGAATAATTTAAGAATGATGTCATTTGCTAGGGAGTAGTTGATGTCAGACTGTAGACCCCTTGCGCTGTCTGTTTTTACGACATGCTGTTTTGTTTTTACCAAAATGGAGTGAATACCTAAGATAGTCATTGTTTTGTAAACAATTTGAAAACAAATTAAAAAACCGCTTAGGGTGCTCAGCCACGCTGAATACCCCAAAACCCAGTGAGGTGTTCAACATACCTATATTTATATTTTTTGAAATAACATATTTTATCTTCATTGTTGTAAAGGTATTAACTTGATCAACTAATTCTTTTAGCTTGATAACTGGCTAGAAGCCTAGAAAGCGTTAAAATAACGTTACGTTGTCAGAAATTATGAACTTAAACAGTTGATGGATGCAAATGATATGGTGGTTATTTCCACCGTTGGCAAATTTATGTTTATTGATATCACTTCTATCTCGGTAGTATTGACCAATAGGTTCTATCTTGTACCATAACCAAGGTCTCATATTTTCGTGTTTCTGTTGTAACTTCACTTTACTAAATATAAAAAAACCTTGAACGTTTCAGGCTAGCAAGCTCAAAAGAACACAAAACAAGTTAATTATTGTTCGTCACTATGGTAACTTCAAGTCTGGTACATGTTATTGGGCTTAGTAGATGCTATTATGCCAAAGAAATTTTCGAAAGCCTCGCAGTATTTTCATTGAAATGCCGTCTGCAGCCAATGTACTCAAAACTAGATCTTACAAAGCGATTTAAATCTTTGTAGTTCGGTATGTCGCAATTGCCACGTAAAAATAACTCTTAACTGCATTTCTGCGCTCCATGTCGTCTAAAAAGAACATTAACTTATTTTCAATAAGAAGTCATGGGCTTAGTTTTTCAGTTTTAGGCGACGAGTGAAGATTTAAAACCTGGGTTACTTTTCGGAAGTTATTTTCATAGGCAATAAATTTAACAAGGCGAACGTGCAGGGATGCATACCATCAGCACTATTTAAATTCAAAACGATGATTTTCAAGGCGATTTTTATAAATTAATAGCTGTTGCCCACTATCGCAATTTTGTAGTGTTTCCTAGAACCTAGGTCAGTTGTCCTTTGCCAAAATAATTGATGGCGAGCGCTCCCTGCTCAGTGACAAATGGGCAGGAATAATGGCAGCTAAGTTCATTGAGGTTGCTTAAAACACAGACTCGGACACATACTCCATGGCCAGTACAGCTGAATGTTAATGCTCGTCCGTTATGGAAAAGAATCGTTTAAAATAGTTGATATTTTTCTGCATTTTTGGTGGTTAAACAGTACTACAATCCTACGGAATTGTTCAACTTGGTTTCTATTTAGTATGCTAATATGTCGTGATCATTTCAATGAATTTTACCTCGCGCGTGAAAACAATGCGACGTCCTTTCATTTTTTAAACAACTCCATTCTTTGTTCTTTGATTTCTTTTGTGTTTGGCCATAAAAAGAAATTGAAAGTTGTTTTAGTAAGCTGAATGTTAATGTGAAAAGAATAATTTCCCTTTCCTTCATTGATCATATGATATGAGTGCTCACTAACGACAAATAGGCAGGACGACTCAACTGTTGGAAAATTTTCGATTTTTTTGTGAGGTTATATTTTCGTGTCCTCAGCCGAATACGGGTTGGCGTCTGAAAGAATTTAATGGGTCATTTGCGCCGGCCCCTTTTGGCCCTCAAGCAAACAGTAGAAAACAGAATTTTTTTAAAAGCTGTTTTAGTGAACAGTATAGAGGCCCTCTGAGAGGTATGTCTGCATGATACCTGTAAGTATTTTTAATGTTTTCTAGTTTGATTCAAGGCTCTTTTCTTCTTCTTTTCAGCATTCAGCTCAAGCTTTCAGTTGTAGGTAAGTCAAGGTCACGTTAATCGTTCTTGTGTTGTGTTGTTTTAATCTTGTTGTTTATTTGTCTCCTCGCTGAAAGTTCGAGGCAAATCTATTTGTAAACATGCGTCAAGGCATAATTATACTGAAGATTAAGACCCGTGCTTCGTTTGTCGTGAATACATTTCGTCTATCCAGCCTTATCCTGTCGGGTCCTGTAGCAACCCTGTCAACGTTGTAAAGTAAAGAGATTGACTTGAAACCTAACCAATCTAAAGAATGCATTAGCATTTGACGTTTTATTAATTGTGACTGGAAGCGAGTAATTTTGAGTACGCGTGTTGCGGTACGTAACTGCTACAATGGCAAATTTGTTTCGGAATAAAGTATGTTTACTTGGTGTAGCTGGTATAACCTCCTGATCCTTCGATCGCACCTTCTCAAATCATTAATAATTCATCAAGTTAAAACAAAGGAAAACATAACCCTGAAAGCGGTAATCTGATCAAACGTTAACAAAATCAACAGCTGAAAGTTTATCTATTTATTTATTTTCGCTTTAATTAACTGCAGTTTTTATATTCATACCAAACTAGGCAACAGCCAACCATGGGAATTCAAGCGGTAACCTTATTAGTGTCCAACATACTTGACTTGATAGGAAAACAGCTAAATCATAAACCACACGGTGACTTCTCAGCAATTTGACATGTTCACATACTTTTTTCAAGGAAAAGAATATACATAGGCACCATTATCAATATCCTTTGGACTCACAAAGTCGTTAATAGTAACATTAAGCACTGGATGCATGCAGAGTAACCCAGATTTCCTGAACTTTCCAGATGAAACAAACATTGGTTCGAGAAATGGTGGAAGGTGGGGGGGGGGGGGGGTGGGCGGGGGAGAGAGAGCGGGGTGGGGGGTAATTGCAGTGTGCTGCCTGGATTCCGCTTTATTTTTACATTTTCTTTTGTTTCGGTTTTGTTCATGACGTTGCTAAAGTGCTACAATACAACAAAACATTCTCGAGAAAACTCGGCTTACCGCAGGCTGTTAAATACTAACACAAAGGCTACATTGACGCCGCATAGTCTGCGTGCTGTGTCGGACCCTGAGTTACACAAAATTATTAAATACTTTTCATTGTACTTCAAAAAATTACTCACTTCATAGTGAGAGGAACACATCAGTTTTCATCTAAAGAGTAGATCGTGGGAGCTTTGTTTACTTTTGTTTACTTTCTATGTGTCTATGGCAACGCCCTGTGCAGTGGCCAAATAGATGCGTCAAGTGTGTGCTCAAACGTCATTAGTGCAATTGGTGGTTCTCTTTGGATTAAGGGGGGTCGTTAAGGGGTCCTGCGCATGGTTTCATTATTTCTAGAATCGATGAAAGGAATGCAATGTTTCGTGTAACTACGACGAGCCATTTGCGTACTGTTCTTACTTGTGGAAACTTTTTAAGCTTTTTTACAAACAAGCTTTCTTGAACGAGTCGATTAAATTGTCCGTACCACTTAGTTATTGTGTAAATAGCATGAAAAACATTATTTTGCGCACTAGTAGTTTTTTGAAATGATAAATCAAATGTAGGGAAAATACTTTGCAAGGGCAAGTAAAATACTCGAAAAGCCTTATAATATGGAAAATGATTGATTCCTTCGTATTTTCATATTCACACACATTGAGGACTCAAATGTTCGTGACTTTAGCGGAACGCAATAAATGTGCCTCAAGAAAAATTACACCCTGCAGTATTCATTGAACCACACAGACATTATTTAAAACTGACAATAACATTCCAGTGATAAAATTCAATGTACTAACAGCTATAAATAGAAAGGTGTTTCATGCTCAAAGGTTCACCGATATTTCTATTGTTTGCAACAAATATTTATCACATTAACTTGGGTTTGTTAAGGTCAGTTCACCGGAGCCTCAGAGAGGTAGCAACCATTAATTGTGATGCGTGTTTACAAAGGCTTTCGCGACCGGGTTCTAACTCTTTCTTCTTCCTCTTTTAGTAGCCGGCAGCAGTTTTGGCAAATCTCGTAAGAAGAAGTGTACTCCAACTTTTGTAAGTTTCTCAATGATTTACATTTTCCATTGATTGTAAGTCAGCTCGATATGTTAGAAATGCATTCCTAACACACCCTGTCATGATTTGTTCAGTACTGAAATGATGGTCCCGCCGTTTTCAAAGCCGACCGATGGGCTAGTACTTATCTGTTGTTTTTTTCCTTGTATAATCCAGCGAAACAAATTTTGTACCTTCAACCTCATGAAGCGCTTTCTCACGGAGAGGATCCGAGCAAGCGGGTTGAACTCAGTATGTGGTGCTCCAAGACCGCTTAATGTAAAGTTTAAATGTACTAAATATTTCAGCGTCAAGAGTACGTAAAAAGCTGTGAAATGTTCTTGCGAATATGCAAGTCAGTGAAAAGAGAGATCTACAGAAAAAAACAGTTTCTTTAGAAAGTGTGCATCAAATGAAACTTACATCTGGGCTTACTTGTTTACAGCACTTGTTTGCTAATCAATCATTCACAAGCCGACTGCTTCCAGTTCATTTTTCTAAGTTACCATAGTCACCTTTTTCGCATTTTTCGTCTACAAATTGAAAATTTCAAATGCCTAATCTAAAGTTTTAACTGCAGCGAAACTTTTTTTACTTTTTAAGACAAAAAATGTGCAACAATTGTTAACTTTGAATCATTAATAACAACTGATGGACGATTTTACACAGAGTACTAAAACTCGCCTAAGCCCCGGAATTGAGATTTGATATCTGGTAAATTCAACGAAAGGGAAAAAGATACAGTAAATACTTAGTATGCAGAAGACTTCAAAGAAAACTAAATAAAGCTCTGCATGAACAAAGGTTTTATCACTAATTTGTTATTTCAACTGAAGGTAGCCGGTTGAATTGCTACAATATGCAATAACAAGTTTAAATGCAAATGTGTTTTTTTGTGCTAACGAATGGTTAATTTGAGTCAAATATTTGGCTCTCAAGACTGTTAACAAAAAATTCGTTTCTTTACCTCAAAAGAGAAATTGCTGTCAGTAAGATAGCTTTTATCCACCGCGAAGTACACTTCGATAAAGAAACATGCATATAGATTCAAACCACAACGGCGACACGTATCGCTATCTTTTATTTTAAGCTTAACAACACGAGTATCATCCCCTAGTTCAGCCAAATTGACTTATTGTCTGATCCGGCTCGAGTACCTGCACAGTACGCAGAATCTAGACGAATCTAGAGAAAAGAATCTAGACGAAAAAATTTACTCTGTTTGAAGGTTCGTGGCTAATTCTGGATGGCTTAACTGACGTTTGACGGTTAGAAAGTTTCCCATTTTCGACCCGATTGATAACATTTTTTCGACCAGTTGGCAGTTTATCCGAGACCTTCGTATTAAAAAATCTTAACATCCGTTCATAAATATGATTGATTATGTTCACGCTCTATCCTTCAGTATTTTACTGTCTCTTTTTTCTAAATAACAGAGGAGGCAAATCGGAAATTCTTACCCGTGTATGATAGCGTTCTCCCTTTTCCCCAGTGGGTAAACAGACATACCAACGTTAGTGTTTTAAAGTCCTGTTGAATGTGTTTAATCTGTCGAAGTCATAGCTAGATATGGCTTTAAAGTAGTAGGTTATTCTGACCCCTGAGGCTATGCGTTTTGTTAATAACTGCAATGGCTTGTTTATGCTTCTTTAGCCTTCGCAAAACTGAACTGTATTTACTGCTGATTTTTCTGCAATTCTGTCTCGCGAAATCTGCATGCCTCTAAGATTTTTGCGAAGTTCACCTCCCGCGTAACTGACAGTTATTCAAAGTTTGCGAGTACTCGCGCTAGATCTGGGTTGCTCCAAGTCGCTCGTTTGATTTGCTTCGCGGAGGGCGCAGGAGGGGTCTGAATTAAAATGGAGAGGGAGACCGCTGGATATGGAGAGCGCGCGCTGGCTTGAAAATCAAAATGGCGGCGCGGAACAGGTTCGAGCCATTCGTGCGTTTCGCGATGTTCTCGCGCTTGATTTCCAAGTGATTTTGTCTTTTCGCGCTCGATTTTTTCAACTAACTCTACCGTGTCCATCAATACAAAGAAAAATCGACCGACTTGGGGCAGGTCTAGAGTATATAGGGCCTTGCGAAAGAAACGTTAACACACACAATGACTAGAGAACCACCCAAATGAATAGTCAAATGAAGAGCTCACCAAAAACGCTCTAACAACTAAGACAACGATTCTCTCATTCAAATAATACAAACAATAAATGAACGTTTTTCTTGTTTCTCCAGGAGATTTAAGAACTGATGAAAATGTTGTGTTTGTCCATTGTCGCTGTTGTTCTGTTTGGAGCTGTTGTCCAAGGTAGGTCTTATCCTGCTATAGGCTGTATTTTTAATTTTCCTCTGAGGTGAAACAATGACGAAATGTTCTTTTAACCTTAAAGTGTTAGGCTTTGAATATGAAACTTTTTAGCTCTTTCAGTGCAAGTAATAAAACAAGAAACGCGTCTTAGTTAATATTATCTTGATTGTAGCTAATCTACAAAGTGCCCCTCTAAGTACATACATTTGCCAATTAAAATCAAGCCTAATCTGTTTTTAATAAATCCCACGTTTTTCCGAGGAAACTCAGTAGCATACTTCAAAAACCTAGAAATTAAAAGTACCGCGTGCGAGGTAATCGGAATTGATTAATTCAAGAAATAATGAATTTGAATTTCAAAATCCAGTGTTTGTCCAAAGGGGAAAATGAGCTAGGATTAAATCAAAGCTGATCTCAAACCAACTGAATGATGCGATTTTATAGCTTTTTAGCTGTCTCCTGTTGAATCATTGAATCGTTAGCTTTTAATTTTTAGATTAGGATAGGACCGTGGATTACCTGTATGTAAACTAGCTGGACAGGTTAAGCTAAGTGTAAACTCCGCGTTATACACCTTATTACAAAATGGCTACCATCTTAATATTCTTTTGTTGGTATTCAAATTAGCCCTTGTTGCCTCGATTTTAAGCTCAGAAGTGAAAAGAATATTTTATCTTGAACGAGGCACAAGGGCCAAGTTGTATGTGCATAAATCAGTGGCCATTTTGCAATAAGGTGTATAGGCGTCGTAAGTGCAAATTAAAATTTTATAGGTCACTGAGACTTGCAGTCTACCAACTCCACCCTACCCACCCACCCACAAACCAACCAAAGCGCTTTCACTTGCGTTATCG
>OX393565.1:177500-478061 GCA_947652115.1 Blastomussa wellsi | reverse complement strand
TATCGGTTTATGCAGTTAACGACTCCTTGGTTAACCAACCATACCATTACCAACATACCGAACCAAACACAGAATCGACTGGGACACTACTGAATGCCTGACCGACAGTAATAGCCAGGAGAGGTACGCACAATTTGCCAAATCTTCCAGTTCCGTTGTCACCCCTTCCCCCATAAGCATTGAAACAACAGCTAAGTCGAAAAATTCTTTGTTGTTTTCTTGGGTTCATTAAAGTGCCTCGATTGCTTATCAAAGTTTGCAGTTTCTCTGATTTTTATTCACAGAAGTGACTTTTTTTAGGATTTAATCCGCACTTTTCTAGGCATTCGATTAGTTTCGGGTGTGTGGGGAAGAAGGCTTCCTATTTATCGCCAGAAACCCCTCGCCAGTCTTTCCATCAGTTGGTCTCTATGCTATTTAAATCCCATTTCTCGCGCTGTTCGTCAACTAGCCAAAAGCCTGGAACAGCCTAGAAATGAAGTGGCATCTTGAGCCTCTTCATGCTCCGCGAAACACATTGACAAGGGGAGGGAAAGTGGTCTGAAATGGGACAACAAATAAACGAAGCTAAAGAGGTCTATTAAGACGTCACTTTTTTATTTTCGACTTTTTCAGGTACGCACGTGCGTATGTGGTTTATTTTGGTATCGCGCTTGATCGGAACAAGCAGTGAAAGCCGCGAAACTGAGAGGCGAACTGCGCCCTCCTTCAGGCCCCTCGCGGCTTCGCCTCTCAGTTTCGCGACTTTCACTGCTTATTTCGATTTTTTCAAGATGAGTTTCCGTGACGGAGCTCCTTTAAGCTAAAGGTTAAAAACTAAAACTCATTACAACTGTTTTTAATACATGATTGCCGCGTGGGAATCCGATATCTCAGATACCTTCTTAATACCCCTTTTAAACTGCCCAATAGAACCAACGCTTTTTAAATCCTGGGGCAAGTTATTCCACAAACAAGCCCCGCTATAACAAAAGCTTCGTTTGAAGTAAGTAGTATTTGGCTTGGGCAGCGAAAGTTTACCTTCAATATTTCTTAATTTATAATATACCCCTCTGTAACAGACCCACTGAAACCCTACCCAGTGGATTATTTTCCCCTACCCAGCGGAAATTTAGTCTCCCCAGTACCCAGTGAACATTTTGATTTTACCCAGTGACTGTGCGGTGTGACCCAGTGTATTTTGTTTGCAACAAATAATAATAAATAAGCAAAATAAAACAGAAAACGAGCAGACCCAGTGGGAAATTAGCCAACCCGGTGACTTTTTCCCGAAAACCCATTGAGGATAAAGATTCCACTGGAGAGAGGTGTAATCATTAACATGTCGTTGAGTGAAAAGACATTGAAGATAGGTTCAAGTTCATAACGGTCTGCTATTAAATCTCGCAATGATATGCCTAGGTTTATCTCCTCGTACTTTTCCTGTTCGATGTGCATTTTCTAGCTCTCCGCAAGCGTTCTCAAAATCTAGAAGTGTGATGTAGTTCAAAACAATGTCCAAGCAATCTTTTCAATCTTCTTCTAAAGTTTTGCAAACGCTACTTAGAGGTAAACAATAAAACCTCTAACGTGGCATGTGGGGCTAAGTTAGGGCGATATCCAATACTTATTGCAATTAACCAAAAAAACTATGAAATATTTTTTTTACCTTAACAAGGAGAATGACTCTATAGTCAAACAATCATTTTTGATGTCACAAAATTTACATCCATTAATAATTCCGGGTTTTATTCCAACTTTATGAGCATGTTAGAAAAATACCATTCATTTGATCTAAATCCTGAAAATTTAAGCAATGATATAATAAGGCAAATTGAAACTAATATGACAAACAAGTATTTATTATATATATAGCGACAATTTTAGGTAATAAACCTTGCAGATAGAATTCTATATCTGCTATATTTTCACATGTGAGAAAAGCGATACGTCCAATCAGCTTCGCGTATAGCTTTCTTCACATGTGAAAAATATAACCAATCAGCATCAAGAGCAGAACGACCTAACCAATCAGAGCGCGGGAATTCAAATGGTTTCCAACGACGTTGTGAAAACAACACGCTGCAAGTTTGCAAGCTCTCGAAGACAGTTTATGTTTTGGCTACAAATTTTGTACTTTTGAGAACTTTATGGAAAGGAAAGCCATCAGAAACACGCCAAGCAAAACCTTGAGAACACAGTTATGATATGGAAATGCCAAAATCATTCTCCAGGCGGAGCGAAGACAAACTAAATGTCGATAAGGGAAAGCCAAGAAATGAAAGACTTTCATTGTAGCTTTGATACAACGCAGCCGTGGACGTTCTAAGAAAATTCAAGCACTCTTGGGAACACCAGAGTAAAGTAAATATTTCACTTTTGAATATGGATTTACGTCGTAATTATTGTTTAATGAACCGACTCCTTGTGTTATCACAACTTTTGTTCAAAAATTAGCCAGTTGATTTGCGCGCAGTAGTTGATTAACTTATGGCGACGTTTCTTGATGCGATAGCAAAAGCTTTTCCTTTAAAAAGTATTAACACAGTGTGTTGTATACCGCTATTTAAATAAAGTTCTTGCTTACGATTGCTTGTCGTCGCCGTAATTTTTCTTTTCTATTTAAAAGAGATCTCGCTTGGAAAGACATTAGAATGCATTTGCAGCTTTGTTTTCCTCGCGCTGCGTTTAACTCTTTAATTATAGACTAGAGAAATCGCTTTAAGTTTACAATGGTTGAGTACTCGTTATATATAATAAACAAATTACAGCATAGAAAGTGCTTTGTACGGATTATTATTCACTCACGGATTATCACTCACTCGTTCGCTGCGCTCACTCGTTCGTTTTCCAAAGTTTTGCAACTCGTGAATAAAAACCCGTACGTCGCACTTTCTATGAAGTAATCTAGTAATCTGGCAACACAACATTGAACACTCAAAAAAGTTAGAGTTCTACCACTACCACCACTACCACTACCACTACCACTACCACTATCACTTCCACTTCCACTACCACTACCACTACCACTACCACTACCACTACCACTTCCACTACCACTACCACTACCACTACCACTACCACTTCCACTACCACTCCCACTCCCACTACTACTACCACTACCACTACCACTACCACTACCACTACCACTACCACTTCCACTACCACTACCACTACCACTACCACTACCACTACCACTACCACTACCACTACCACCACCACTACCACTACCACTACCACTACCACTACCACTACCACCACCACTACCACTACCACTACCACTACCACTACCACTACCACTTCCACTACCACTACCACTACCGCTACCACTACCACTTCCACTACCACTACCACTACTACTACCACTACCACTACAACTACCACTACTACTACCACTACCACTACCACTACCACTACCACTCCCACTCCCACTACCACTACCACTACCACTACCACTCCCACTCCCACTACCACTACCACTACCACTACCGCTACCACTACCACTACAACTACCACTACTACTACCACTACCACTACCACTACCACTACTACTACCACTACCACTACCACTACCACTACCACTACCACTACCACTACCACTACCACTACCACTCCTTCTACCACTACCACTCCCACTCCCACTACCACTACCACTACCACTACCGCTACCACTACCACTACCACTACCACTACCACTACCACTACCACTACCACTACCACTACCACTACCACTACCACTACTAGTCTTCCTCTTTTTCTTTTCTTAGGGGGCGGTGGGTAGGGAAATCAGTCATCAAACATATCTGGATATGTAAATAACTATATTAGATGCATGGAGCCAAAGGTTCCTAAACGTGTTCTTTCTTTTCAGCTGAGGGAACTTTGCTAATTACCCTTACTCTTCACAACAACAATGACGATTCTGAACTTTCCGGCGTCATTAACTTGGGGACTCCAATTTACGGAAAAGCATTGGTTGAAGTGGATGGTTTTCCAAATCTGGATGTCCATTTCCAGTCTGTCACGGTCAGCAAGGATATTTCAAATCTAGTCGACTCGTTTGCAATTGTCCAAGATGGGTAAGCCAAGTCTGTTTGTAAAATGTGAACATTTTAGCTAGCGTTTACTACTTCACCAGTTCGGCCAGTGTTCACCATTCCTGACAAGAAGAGTCCCTTATATGATATGGCATTAGCTGTTTTGGTCTAAGATTTTTGGTCTATAGATTTTTGGTTTTGGCTCTAAAATAGGATAGGGAAAGTTGCCTATTGTAGTTTGGAACAGGGTCTACAGGTCCAGGGAAGAATTACGGCTAGATAAACACGTCATGACCATAGAACTAAAAGACTAGAAGTTCTCACTGAGAAGGAAGTGCTGCCGCTAACATTATAATAAGAAATGCATCGCAGGCTTGTTAAAAATAACTTAAAAATAACTTAACGATGTAGATAACTATTTACTAATCAGGAAAATTTATATACATGTAAGACAGACTAAACGATAAACAACAATTTCCCACGCCTCTCTGAAAAAATAACTCGTATCACAGCATATCATATTTCAACCTGATTATTCAAATTTGTCAAGGCTTCACACAGCACCGCTTCTAAATCATATACTATGAAGACTATCACAAAATAAAACGATAAACAAGACATTTGCTTCAAGAAGCAAATAGCTTTCTAATTTCTTGCGACAGGCAAAGCCAAACAAATGTTTAGTCTGAAATGACCAGGTGAATCCGAAAACCAAGGCCAGGAATCCTTAAATCCGGAATGACTACATTTAAGTTAGTTCATGTGAAAATTAAGCGTTCTGCACGATAAACTATGACGAAAGTTACCATTTTTACACAATCGAGTGAACTGACTAGCATAGCTTTAAACTTAACGAATACAATTCGTTTCAAACTTAAAGTTCAAGCTCGCCGGCTTACCATCTATATTCCAGTTCTGTAAACAATAAGTCGCCTCCCAAAATTTCAGTCCAAAATTTATTGTTTCGGTTGTTCCCTTAAGAAGAGAATAAAATAACAAAAAAGACCAAATCAACTAAGGCATGGACTGGTTTTCTAGATGTATGCACCAAAGTCGGCCAAACTTTAAGCTTGCAAGACGTCCGTTCATCGTCATTGGCCAACACTCTTTATTCGAGCTGATTTAATTTACCAAGGAATAATTCCAAAGGTATGAGTCACATTATTTGCGAAACGCGATGCTAGATGGGAGTAACTGCAGAATACCCTGCCACGTGGAAAGTGCTTTCCTGAGCTTAATGGTACGCGAATACGTAGTGGCAAGAGTTACCCACCCCCCGTAATATGTTAAGTATAGATGGAAGTGGATACGCGGATACGTAAGATAGAATGTAAATACTGTGAAAGATTAATTAATCAACATGACACGAGCGTGGGACAAAGAAAAAATTCTGAGCCCCCGACAGGAATGGAACCCATGACCTCCCGAACACCGGGCGGGCGCTCTATCCACTGAGCTACGAGAACTCACTTGAGGGATAGTACATTATTACTGAGTTTTTTTGTGACACGCGTCCCGCATACTGTTAGGATCAGCATGCAATGTCGCTATCATCATGAGTTGTGTAAATGAGAGTGATGGCAAATTTTTCAGCTCGGTAAATTTATTGTGAAAGATTAATTAATCAACATCACACGAGCGTGGGACAAAGAAGAAATTCTGAGTCCCCGACACGTCACGTCGATACATGAACAGGGAACTAAAAGATAACAGAAATAGCGATGATAAACACGTCATATCGATACATGAACATGGAACTAAAATATAACAGAAATAGCGATGATAAACACGTCATGTCGATACATGAACATGGAACTAAAATATAACACAAATAGCGATGATAAACACGTCATGTCGATACATGAACATGGAACTAAAATATAACACAAATAGCGATGATAAACACGTCATGTCCATACATGAACAGGGAACTAAACTATAACAGAAATAGCGGCGATAAACACGTCATGTCGATACATGAACATGGAACTAAAATATAACAGAAATAGCGATGATAAACACGTCATGTCGATACATGAACAGGGAACTAAACTATAACAGAAATAGCGATGATAAACACGTCATGTCGATACATGAACATGGAACTAAAATACAACAGAAATAGCGATGATAAACACGTCATGTCGATACATGAACATGGAACTAAAAGATACATCAAATAGCGATGATAAACACGTCACGTCGATACATGAAAAGGGAACTAAAATATAACAGAAATAGCGGCGATAAACACCTCCAAAAAAAAAAGCAACTGCAACACTAGAGGACAAGTAGAACAATAGAATAAACAACAAGAACAATGTCCCTAGTCCCTAAAACAATAGCAACTGTTACACTAGAGGACCAGCACCAAAATAGAACAAGAAACAGGAACAATGCCCCTAGCCCCTGAAACAATAGAAACTGTCACACTAGAAAGCCAGTAGAAACATAGAACAAGCAACAGGAACAATGCACCTATCCCCTGAAACAATAGAAACTGTTACACTAGAAGACCAGTACCACAATAGAACAAAACACAGGAACAATACCCCTAGCCCCTGAAACAATAGCAACTGTTACACTAGAGGACAAGTACCACAATAGAACAAACAACAGGAACAATGCCCGAGCCCCTGAAACAATAGCAACTGTTACACTAGAGGACAAGTACCACAACAGAACAAAACACAGGAACAATACCCCTAGCCCCTGAAACAATAGCAACTGTTATACTAGAGGACAAGTGCCACAATAGAACAAGCAACAGGAACAATACCCCTAGCCCCTGAAACAATAGCAACTGTTACACTAGAGAACAAGTACCACAATAGAACAAGCAACAGGAACAATGCCCCTAGCCCCTGAAACAATTACAACTGTTACACTAGAGAACAAGTACCACAATAGAACAAGCAACAGGAACAATGTCCATAGCCCCTGAAACAATAGCAACTGTTACACTAGAGAACAAGTACCACAATAGAACAAGCAACAGGAACAATGCCCCTAGCCCCTGAAACAATAGCAACTGTTACACTAGAGGACAAGTACCACAATAGAACAAGAAACAGGAACAATGCCCCTAGCCCCTGAAACAATAGTAACTGCTATGCTAGAGGACAAGTACCACAATAGAACAAGCAACAGGAACAATGCCCCTAGCCCCTGAAACAATTACAACTGTTACACTAGAGAACAAGTACCACAATAGAACAAGCAACAGGAACAATGTCCCTAGCCCCTGAAACAATAGCAACTGTTACACCTGAAACAATAGCAACTGTTACACTAGAGAGGAAGTTCCACAATAGAACAAGCGACAGGAACAATGTCCCTAGCCCCTGAAACAATAGCAACTGTTACACTAGAGGACAAGTACCACAATAGAACAAGAAACAGGAACAATGCCCCTACCCCCTGAAACAATAGTAACTGCTATACTAGAGGACAAGTACCACAATAGAACAAGCAACAGGAACAATGCCCCTAGCCCCTGAAACAATTACAACTGTTACACTAGAGAACAAGTACCACAATAGAACAAGCAACAGGAACAATGCCCCTAGCCCCTGAAACAATAGCAACTGTTACACTAGAGGACAAGTACCACAATAGAACAAGAAACAGGAACAATGCCCCTAGCCCCTGAAACAATAGTAACTGCTATACTAGAGGACAAGTACCACAATAGAACAAGCAACAGGAACAATGCCCCTAGCCCCTGAAACAATTACAACTGTTACACTAGAGAACAAGTACCACAATAGAACAAGCAACAGGAACAATGTCCCTAGCCCCTGAAACAATAGCAACTGTTACACCTGAAACAATAGCAACTGTTACACTAGAGAGGAAGTTCCACAATAGAACAAGCGACAGGAACAATGTCCCTAGCCCCTGAAACAATAGCAACTGTTACACTAGAGAACAAGTACCACAATAGAACAAGCAACGGGAACAATGTCCCTAGCCCCTGAAACAATAGCAACTGTTACACTAGAGAACAAGTACCACAATAGAACAAGCAACAGGAACAATGCCCTTAGCCCCTGAAACAATAGCAACTGTTACACTAGAGGACCAGTACCACAGTAGAACAAACAACGGGAACAATGTCCCTAGCCCCTTAAACAATAGCAACTGCTATACTAGAGGACCAGTATAATTACAAGCTCACGAATTTGTCAATCCATAATTGGTCTGTAATATAAAGCAGTTAGTGAATGTAATTGTTGCGACATTCGTGTTTACTTATGGATTTTCTTTTCTTTTTTTTATTAGTTGCGAGGAAGACAATGGAGTGGTGGATGATGTCGAATGCGACGTTAATGAGGATGATAAATTTTTTATGGCATCCAATGGTGCTTTCCGATACCCTGGTCAATCGGCCGGTGACAAGGTTTATTTCCATGCCACGGTCATTGTCTGTCTGTCAAGTAATCTGGCTTCAGAATGCCGAACTGAATGCGCTGCCGCCTGTCCTGCTGTACGAAAGAGACGTGAAACTGTTCAGGAGAGTCTGCAAACAACGTACTACGTGAAGTCTGGTCCATACACAATTGTGGACCAAAATAAAGGTTTGTGATTAAATAACAACTGAGCTGTTCTTCGTTAATCATTGCCATGATTGAATTTTTCGATCTTAACCTAGCAGACGTTACAAGTTGATAGAAGGATTTTGCACATTTTTACCATATTGCAATAGTGTTGTCACAGGAAAAAAGAAAAAATGGAATTAATGAGGTAAACAAAGTAATATTTGGATTGTAATACTAATCAAGGCAGTCATAACTGCATAAGCTTACATAATAGGGCACCTCCCTTTTCCGTTTATCGTGGAATGCGTTTCCTGATTTTGGATCAGTCCGTCGGAAAAGATTAAAAAGACCCAAAAATGTCGGGATCAATGAGGAGCCGAGAGCGAACTACAAGGTCATGAATCCTTTGTGCCAGGAATGTGCAGCTACCGGCAAGAAATTAGTCTCAAGTTACAAAGAGAGTAGAATGGCAGGGGCAGCAACAAGTTAAGAGTTTACCTGTCGGAGAGGGACACATTTTCTCTGCAGTTAAAGTTAAAAAAGCTTAAATCTGTCGATGCAATAAGGGAAACATAATAATAATGGTCTAATTTTGTTTTCGAAGACCATAGTACTAAATAACAATTATTCCATGAGCCCGCGTTGGATATGAAGTGATAAAATAACCAACGAGCGCGTAGCGCGAGTTGGTTATAATCACTTCATATCCAACAAGGGCGAATGGAATAATTGTTTTAGTAAATTCTCAAATCGGGTTTTGCCGCCGATTTTTAATTCCACAATTTTACAAAGCGAAAATTTTTAAACTTGGCGCACTATTTTCCATATGACGTAAAACTCCAACTATTGGCTAATAGTCGGAGTTTTTTAGCCAATCAAAAAGCTAGAAATGCAATAGTCGGAGCTGAGAATATACTGAAACTATTGATTCTTGTATCCTGTCACGGATGACGAGGATTGAAATGGATTGTAATGGATGACGCTAAACGGTGAGAAAAGGGGATGGCCGTAACAGGTTTTACAAACGTGATATGGGTATCCCGGAGAATTTGAATATTACTTATAACGAGAAATAAACCTAATTAATTCCTTTTTCTGTTTTTTTTTTTGTTAGTTTAATATGACAACGTTATTGCAGTGAGGTGTATCTGACAGCTCTCAAATAACACAAAGCAGAGAAGAGATACACATAGAACTATATACCACTATATAACCAGTAACTGTTATATATACAACCAAGCTAAATATGATAACCTTATCTGGATTACTTGGAGCGGATAATTTTACATCATCGTGCTCAGTTTACAAAAATAGCTTGTTCCAAGGGAGGGAGACAGGAGTAGACGCGCAAGGAGAACATTTTGAAGTTGTTCTATTTTTTTCAGAAAGTAAAGGGCATAGCATTCTGTTAACAGAACTTTACTTGTTGCAGTTTTCAAACTATTACTTGTAACCTGATGCCAAACTAAGGTTGGGCTGAAATGATACAACGAGCCTTGGATTTGTACTTACGTAAACTCTAGTTGACAGGAATTCTGGCTTGCTCATTTGACGCAATACAAGCAATTCACAATTCTTTACCAAGGACCTAGGGTCTGGAACTGTCTTCCTGCCTCTATTACCAATTTGTCAAGCTTTTCTACCTTTAAGAACAAAGTGCTAGAGTTTTTATTAAAATAGTTTCTGAGTTAGTTTCTGCCGCACTCGCTCACAGCCCTTATCTCGCTGTGATGTCGAGGTGGCCACTCCTATAAGCCTGAGGTCTCCTCGCCTAACAACCTGCTGTATTTCTAAAATTTTTACTCACATAAAGGCAAATAAATGATGATGATAGATATATATATATATATACAGGCAATAAGCTATTGTAGCTATTACAACGGACGAAGGGCTAACGCTCGAAACGTCAGCTCTTGAATCTCTTTACGGTGGCCAATTCACATTATCAACCCAGTTGATAAAACCAAATTATATTGTTATACTTCCCCCCGACGCAGCACCACAGTTTCTTTAGAAACTTACCCCCTCTATTATTGTAGCTATTAGCTCGATCCGGAAAGAAACAAATAGACGAACCTGTATGCTATTTGTTCCATTCCTCGTTACTTAGCCGAACTTTAATACATTGAAAAGGGCCAAGTAATTTCTTACGCGACGTTGTATTTTTAAGCTTCAGAATCCGCTGTTGATGAGAATAAAGGCACAGCGCTACCCAGCTATGTGGTCGCCGTTGCGGCTGTCTCCGGTGTCGCGGCCATCGCTATCGTCAGCGCCGTCGTGGTTATTGTTCTTCGCCGACGCCGCCAAAACACTACAATTGCTGAGCCGCGTGATGCTGCTGTTACTGCCTAATCAACACAGGCCACATGTTTGGAGCAGAAATATCTGAAGTCTTAACGTAGCGAATGTTCCTTTTTAACGGAACAACCCTCCAATCTCTTTTTTTATAGCATCTAATCAACAAAGATGCCGTTATACTGGCATTCGTTTCGGTTTCGGTTTTTTTAGTATTTAGTCAATAGTGGTCTCTAATCTGTCTAGTTATAAACTCCTGTAAGTAAGCAAAAAATGACCAGTGAAGAAATGCACATCGAAACCCCTATGAAAAGCATTTTATTCCTCCATCATGAAGAGGTTTCAATCTGATTGACAAGCTGATATTATTATTCCCGCCAGTGACTAGCCACGCAGCCAGTCAGAATGAAGGACAGACGACTTCTCAGGAAAAATCCTGTTTTGAAAAGTAATTTCTCCCATGAATCGTTTCTTAAAAGATACGAAAGCAGTTTGGAGAAGACGTATACTGAATTTGATTGCGCGGCTCTGCTAGCAATGTTATAATGATTGTAGTTAAAACAACTGCAATCTCACCACATTAATGGGTTGTTTGGTAGTGTTTTTGCACTAGCTTTTCGATAATTCAGCACAAGCTAAAGGAATACCCTTTATTGCACATGAAAAAGTACAGGTTTGCTCCAAATCACCTTAGGTCTGATTATTTACTCAACACGTTTTGTAACTATTACCAAACTCAAGAATAAAAGTTTTCTTTGAGACACAAATCAAATGTTAAGGTTTGATCACCTTTTCTTCGACTCTGGTTGCGATAACTTTATTTTTGAGGGCTTTTATTTTATTTTCCGAGGGACTCTACTGCACTCCTCGGTAACAGACCCACTGAAACCCTACCCAATGGATTATTTCCCCTACTCAGTGGAAATTTTGTCTCCCCAGTACCAAGTAAATGTTTTGATTTTACCCGACTATTTTTTTGCTTCCCCAGTGACTGTGGGGTGTGACCCAGCGTATTTTGTTTGTAACAAAAAACAATTATAATAAATAAGCAAAATAAAACAGTAAGTAAATTCCACAAACATTTCAGTTTTAATTCGTAAATTGACCTTGGTTATTGTAAATACGTACTAAAAGTAGGGCTTGTTTAATATAGCTCAAAACAGAGATGGTTTCAAAGGTATAAAACAACCTAATATCTTCCCTCAAAACGCTGGAAATCACGTTTCCGAGGACCGGAATTTCAAAATCTCCGGGGGGTCGGGAGCATGCCCCCGCACCCCCCGTACCAGAGTAATACTATTAAAACAATAGAGTGTTTCTGTCGAGGAACTATCGGCTGATAGTTGTCCCGCGGAACTTTGATGTTCTTAATACAAATATTTGCCCGAGAAGCGAAGCTTCGAGGGCAAATATGCTAGTTTTAAGAACATCAAATTTCCGCGGGACAACTATCAGCCGATAGTTCCGAGACAAAAACACTCTATTGTCTTTATTGTTTACCACTGAATTTTCTTCCACACGCGCCATTAAAACGCAAGCCTTTTGAATTATTTTTTAATACCTTTTTTGGACGAAAGAATTGAAGCAAATTGAAACTAGACAAGAAACCAACTAAATGAAAACCAGACAAGAAATGATCTAGAAAGCCGCTTGTTTACAAAAAAATTCACGGACGCGGGCACTATTCATCCAGGTATTTTCCTCGGACGGGCGCTGATAATGCCCTCCGCGGATGAACACTATCGCGTCGCATGTTTAATTTAGACCAATGAGAATCGGAGAAAATTTAGTGGTTATAAAGTTCGATGTTCGTCCTTCCTCTCTCGGATCTAACAAACGCAGCACTATAACGCAGTCACTCTTGGGAAAGTAGATAATATCGGCTAGATAGAGGTAAACAAAACAGAAAAGCCTCATCTTCAACAACTTCCCGCCAAACTAGACTCGACCGTATCAATGAAAAGAGTAAACAATTTAAAAATACCCTGCAGTGGAAAATGAGCTGACCCAGTGGGAAATTAACCAACCCGGTTACGGTATAAAATAGCAGAAAACCTGTCCTGCCTAGCCGCGATGTTTAGGTTTGCCTTGCCAGGTTTCATGGCTTTGGTATAAGCTCTATATGTTCCCCTAAAAAAACAGGCCAGGGATTGTCATTACTTTTTTCTAAATGACGTGTTTTTCGGTTGAAAGCTGTATTTTAAGCAACAAAAGCACCTTTTTCCCAGAGGAAAACATTTCTTTAATTTTTAACTAAATTGCGGCCTCGTAATTTAATTGACGTTCTTTGAAATTTGTCCTTTCTTTTTGAACAAAGCTCGAGTATTGTTTTCTTGATTTCTTTCTGTATGCTGACGCCACTGAGGTAATTGATTCATTTCATAGTACGTGTTTAAATTTAATTTATTAAGGCGTGCAAGTAGGATCAAATTGAACTTTCTACTTTATCGTTTCGATGACACCAATTTAGGCTACTCCGCCCTTTCAAAGAGAAGTATATACCAAGCTGGGTAAGTATATACGTCTTTTATTTTTTATTTTTATTTTTCTTTGAGAAACCATACGATACTTTTGAAGTTCATTTTTTAATGAAAGCAAAACATGTTTCGGATGAAACATCATCCATCGTCAGTTGTACAATGAGAAATAAAATTAAATTATGCAATAAATAGTTGACAAAGTGAGATAATAACAAGAATAATTAAGGATGAACGGCGCGAATCAAAAACAATGAAAGTATTTAAGCTAAGAAGGGAGACTGATTGGAGTGAAAGGGATAAATTAAGATGTTTAACCTGGGAATTTAAAGACGGCTGTTCCCAAAAGATGTGCATGGCTTCCTTAATTTTCAACTGGAAGCTTGTAGAAGCAGAAACAATCATCTGAACAAAGGGAACGACAATTTTCAGAACCTCTCAAGTGCTTAAAGACGTGGGAATTTTTGTTTCATCAATATAACATGCGCTACAGCCTGCACGTGAAAACTTATAAATAACTCGCTATCGTAAACCCCTTGCAATAGGATCCTTGGTCCCAAACCAACTCTTGATTTTAAATGGGGTGAACACCAACTTAATGTCAAGGTCACTGCAAAGTGCTAACTAATCTCTTAATTCTGCGTTGTGCTGTGAGGGAAAAAGGACAGATATAAGGTAATTTAAAATACAAACAATATAATTTGGTTTTATCAACTGGGTTGATAGTGTGAATTGGCCACCGTAATCCTGTTCGGTATTTTGGATTCGCGCACAAACCAGAGTATGTCATCTATTCAAACTGATGTGATTTAGAACTTGTAATTAACTTCTACCTCAAGCTTAGGAAGATAAACCTTAACGGTTTTCCATTGAAGTAAGGGGCGAATGATCACCTTACAATTAGTAAAATGACCGGGTTTTACTCCACGAAAGGTCAGCATATGTTTTGTAATTTTGCAGGACATGAGTCACAATTGCAGTTATTTTCACTTATTGTAAGTTGCTCTTTTCAGCAGTATCATAGACAGTTAATACCCTCTTTCTTTTTTATAAGAATATGTTTTATAAGAATATCGAGGCTGAAATTTGCGAAATTTTAAGCATATTTTAAGAATAAACCCAAGGCTGAGATTTTGAAAAGAATATAATTTTGTGTTGAAAGTGTGCAAATACAATACAATTTTCTTTTCTTCTCTAAAAGGCAAAACTAGCAAATAAAACGATAAAAACCTATACTAAAGCCATTGCTCTATAAATATATACATATGTAAGGTATGCAGCACAAAATACATTAACTAAACTGTAAAAAGCATCGTGACAAATTCTTAATCTAAGAATATTCATAAGAATATTTTCAGCCTAAAATCGGCAGAAAAATAAGAATATTCAGCCTGGGCCAGAAAAACAACATTGTTATAAAAAAGAAAGAGTGTATTCTCAATAGCAGCGGTCTTCCGGGAAAACAGATCTCAACTACGAATCCATTGTGAACAATGTGACAAAGAATATGTGGGCGAAACTTCTCGGTTATTAGAAACCCGAGTGAAAGAACATCTTTCCAGCTCACGGGTTATTCAGTGGATCCCAGCAAAACAAAAGTTCTTGCCACGGAAAGTAACGAGTATTCCAGCACCTCATATGAACCTATTTTTTCATTCTTTTCCTTAACAATAGACTTCTTTGTTATCATGGCTAGAGGCTTTGTTTCAACGCCCAATGGTATTGCCGCTTCAATGAGGTGCTGCCTGCCCCAAGTAAAACGTTCAAACGCCGTATAAGGGAGGGAATTGAGATACGATTACGCAAGCCCTCTTTGAACAGAGACAATGGCTGTGAATTAGTCAGCATCTATGACAACATTTTAGCTCCCTCGAGACCATTATATAACCCTTCTTAACTTTCAAAATTTGCATTGTTGCTGACGAAGTTCGGTGGATCCGAACGAAATATTCCACTTTTAAGATTTTTATTGCGCTCTGAGTACAGAAAACATTTCTTTAATTCTTTTTCAATTTTATGTTCTATTTTCTATTTTTTAAAACCAAATAAGGATCTTGTTAGTTTGTATGTTTCCCTTCCCAATACTAAACGATATTTCAGATTCTAGAAATATTGCTGTAATCGTTCTGGAATTTAAATAACGCTACAAAACACAAAAAAATTTTAAACGCTGTACTTGTCATTTGACTTCTTCTGTTTTTAAAACAGACAGCAATTAAGACTAGTTACCCCTCCGTTTTGAAAGAGAATTCGATTCCAGGCTTGGTGATTACTTTAGCCTTGTTTTGTTTCGTTTTCGATTTATTTTTCGTGAAATAGGTTTGATTCAGTATATATATCTTTTGTAAAATCGAAAGTAAAAAAAGCGTTTTGCACTTCACGGTTTCATCATTCTGATGAAAATCCCTTGGAGTGTAAAAGACTTTATCCCCAGCGCTATTTTAACTACGTTTCTGGATACTACTAGAAAATAGCACCTGACCATTGTTAAAATCGGACCAGGTTTAAGGGGTCATATCATCTGCTAAAATTAGGGAAAATTTATATGAATCTACAAGGTCCAAAAGTTTACCAGAAGTGTGAATGCTCGGTATACAAACGTCAGGTGAAAGGACTGCACGCCGTCTACGAGGCAAATAGATCGCTGGTCGTCAGTAAAAAACTGATAGGGTTAATTTTTAAAGGGTAAAACCCTTATTTTTTTATTTATTAAAATTGTTTAGACAAACACTACAATACTATTTACTTACAATAAATTGCATGACCTACTAAGTAACAACTAAAAAACCACCTCCAAACAATTGCCGGAGGTTTTAGTTTGCTTTTCACAAAAGGGAAAGTGACACACAAAAAAGAAAAACATTCAGGGAGACTTCGGTTATGATTCGGTTATGACTGCTGTACTGATCATTCAAGTCGTCACTGTTCTTTCATAGTTTCGCAACAACATAATTATAGTTTCATGAACTGTATAAAAACACCAAAGACGTTATTATAAACTTAATAATATACATGAAAAAAATACTCTATTCTGATTGGCTGAGAGCAGTGCAGTTCAAGTGTAACACCAGTGTAAAAAGTGTAACAGTGCAAAAAGTGTAACACCAGTGCAAATTACACATCGAAATTCTGGATTATGGTTGCAAATGTTTTAAACGAACCGCTTTCAGTTCGCAGCATTATTAACTGATCTTCATCAGCCAATCCGTAAATAAAGTGTCAAATTCACATCAAATGCTCGCCTCCTGTCTGCAACACTGTAATTAAGATTTTCCTGTACTTCCTCCAGGCGAATTTTTTCTTGTTTATATTATTAATAAAAAAGCGGCTCGTGCAATTTCAGCTTTTTGAAAAACTCACTCGTGCAAATTAATTCCAAATTGAACTGGAAACCGCATGATTACCTATACAAAACAGAACAATTATATACCTGGTATACCAACGAAAGTTTCGACTTATGGAAATTAAGACAGATTTAATACAAACAGGAATTCCAAGATGCATCATTTAATGCATCTCTATCTCATTGGGGGATGTTGCTCATTTTTTATGCGGCGTTGTGGTGAATAAAGCCTGGTTCACACTAGCGACACAAGGCTGACATAACAACATAACGACAAGGTCACGTAAATGCAAAAAACACCTTACACTTATGTTTTATGTCACCAGTGTGAACAACACAACATAACGACATAGCAGGAACATAATGACATAAAGCTACATGAGCATAACGACATAAGGAAAAGATTGATCTTTTCCTTATGTCGTTATGTCCATGTCGTTATGTCGCTAGTGTGAACCAGGCCTAATATCCCAGCTCGCGGTGTTGCGATGATCTCAAACCCTACGGTGTGCGATGTTTGTGTTTTCATACACACGGTGTTCGGTGACACGGAAGTATTTGGGGTGCTGTGGTTTCTTGTTCGACTTTTTCTCAGAACTATATTAAACTTTTTAGCAAAATACCGTCAAATATTATCCAGTTAATCTCTTATCAAAATGGTTTAGCCGTCAATCCCAAGTAATTTCATTTACAAGTAACTTGACTCGATCAATCAGCTTCAGCATGAGAAAACCCGCGGTAAACTGAGCCATGTTATAATGTGACCAGCGCGTGAGAAGTCGATTTAAACTGATCTACACTAGTCAAATCCGCTCCGAGGTCTTCCGACTTTCAAGGATCCTCTAAACTATCCTATTTCCCAAACGATTATCAAACGCACAAACGTTAAATTAAGAGGGCTGGGTGGGTCAACGAGAAAATCGCTTTCTGCACTCGCTCTTGTGCCCCGCGGTCGCACTCCCACGTTCGTTCGGATAATCTATAGAGGAACAGAAAAAACTTACTTAGACAGAAAAGATATTTTAAAATTGGCCGATAGTGTGTTTGATCGCATTGAACGCGTCTTTAGGCTCGATTGTGGCCGACTACCGTCATCAACTGAGCTAAAATATATTGCTTTGACGGTGTCTCTTTAACTTTTTTTGGGGTGATGCGGAGTATGTTCCTTTTGCGCTGTTGCGGTGTCCAGGGTACCCCAATGGCCCTCTCCTCAAGCAATCTTCTGAGAATACGTGATCTTTTAGTTTTTCGTTTTGTTGGGTTGAGCTAACAATCTTTTTAGTGCAAATATTTCACCTCTGGAATCTATGGCTGGGACTTTGTAAGTGCATATTTTGTCAAAAAGGTATTTTCAACCAAGCGGATCGATGCGTTTTAATGTTGGACTAATTGACTTTCGTTTAAGAAGGCCGCGTGAGCACAAAGCTGCTCGTATGCAATTGATTTCTCACATCACAACTGTAGCGAGATCTTTGATCGATAAGGAAATTGTGAATCTTTATGGTGCAATGGTATTTCAATCTGTTTAACTATTACTGTAATCATATAGGAATTTAAAGTATGCTGGTTGCATGGTGGCATAAAGTTTCTATTGCTGGCAAATACTACATTACCCGGGGTGCCAGAGGATACTTTTTTGGCGAAGCCGGTATCAGTGGGCGGCGTTTCAACGATCGCGACGAAATTATCGCGGCGAAGCCGCTCACTGATAGCGGCTTTGCCACCAAGAAACTCTCTGGCAACCCGGGGGAGTTCGATTCTTTAATTTCTTGTTAGTATACCACATTGTTCAAGAGAAGTGACTTCATGCTACAATGCATCAGTTCATTAGAATTCAAACTAATGAGGTTGTCCTTTCTGTAAGAAATAACGCGCGTGTTTTGTGTTTCTTTTGTTTTTGCCGATACTATTGAGCTATTTAATAAGCAGTTCATATCTTGGCTTATTCATTTAACAGTGCGTGCTCGAGCTAATGCAAGGACCTGATTTTTCCTTTTCGACAGACAATACTTAAAGATAACCACAAGTTCCAAGTTTGGCTGGTTAGTAACTGAGTCTTCCTTTTTGCTTTGGTTTTTATGCAGCATAAATATTGGTGCGTTTCGAAAACCTGTTTGTGCAGAAAGAACGATGAAACTCTTTTGGTTTGTAAGGAAATATTTCTCTTCAACTTAGTAGCAAAAACTGAGTCTAGCGAAACTGGTGGAAAGAGCATCTTACAGATTCATGTATTTCAAATTAGCTTAAGTGTGATTCTAAAAAGTCAAGAAAAATAACTGACGTTTGTATGCTGTTTGACTCCCTTTGAGCCGCTCTGTTCAGAAGTATCGAGATATCGGTATTTCGCTACACAAGGTCAATTTCTCGCGGTAAAGAAACTGTGGAATGGTCTACTTAGCAACAGATTTTTGATCTTCGTGTATCGTTCGCTGCAACTTCATGTCTTTCTTCTGACAGAAAACACAATAACATAGTTTCCAAGGCAAGATAGAAAAGCAGGTTGGTTTTGATGTACTTTTCCACCGGCAATGGTATAAAACAATCAGGTGCATTATCGAGCTATTGTGGACTTGGGAACTTGTTTGGAGAGTGCGCTGCGGGACGATTGGTGAGCTAGGGTTGCATGCTTCCGGCTCTCGGATATTTAGCTCAGTATTGGGTAGAAGCTCTTCTTTCGTGCTCTCCAATTGCAACAATCCTGTGTGCACCATAAATGTAGTTGTTAAATGACATACAGTTAAAGCTATTTGATCCTGCTGTTTTAAGACCGAGTTAGTTGCGTTTGCATTAACTGACTAAAAACTTTATAGAGGGGGTAAGTTTCTAAAGAAACTGTGGTGCTGTGTCGGTGGGAAGTATAAGTTAATCCGCTCCGACGAAGGGCTAACGCTCGAAACGTCAACAATTGAATCTCTTTACGGTGGCCAATTGACATTATCAACCCAGTTGATAAAACCAAATTATATTAAAAACTTTATACATTTCTTCTATGATACGCGCGCTGATGCAGCTTTTTTCGGACTATACCTAACATTTTCGATAGCCGATATCGCTATGACAACTATAAGCAGAAAATCCCGAAATCAGTGAACTTTCACTTGGTCAACTGAAACACAAGTTAAAAAGATAATTTCTCGTTATTTTAATAAACAATTTGCTAGTATAGGTAATCAAATGGTTTCTAGTTAAATTTGGAATTAATTTGCACGAGCTCTAGTGATCAAAATGTTCATGCTAAATCCATTTGCTGGGGATGGAAACTCTTTTGCAGTCTATTTGAAATCAAATTAAATATACCTAATTAACCTTTTCATTCTTTTAGATTTTATTAGCAGCACACTACATTTAGGATATTGGTATTAGCTTGTTTCTATGAAATTTGCATTACACAAAATTTGAGTTTTTGTTTATCGTTGTCATGGCATTTACACTCAGAGCAAACTTCAATCGAAAACCAAAAAGTGATGTAAATTTCATTTCCTAATGTAATCCTATTTAAGTTTCTTTTTTGCGAGTTGGATAAATTTCTTCGTCAATATTACTGTAGAATTTGACAAAACATGCCTCTACACACATTTATTTCATGTACTAGTGGGCGGCATTGGCGCCCAAACCTTATCCTTTCTTTTCTGGACAATACCGGATTTTTTGCTTTTATTTCTTTTGTTTATGACAGACATCAAAAAGGTAAATCAAAAGCCACTTCAGCATCCATTTCATACTGTACCGCGTTCCAGGTTTTAAGGTTAAATTGAGTGCACGGAACCGTTGAATCGATTACTTCATTTCTTCCGCAGATATCACTTTACGGTTCTCCGTGATCCTTTTAAAAGACAAGCCAAGGCCAAGTGTGTTGAGTAAGTTCATCTTTTGTTGTTTTTTATTTTTTTCTTGTCATTTTGGGTTGTAGTGCAAATCTGGTTGTTCAGAAATGATACTCTGAGTAAAGGACCCTTCCATTTTTCTTTCAAATAAGTAGCGAAAAGTTTATCGATAATCAGTTTCGAAAAGAACACCCAATTGAAATTAGGAAGTGGCCGAGATTGGGGGAAAATTAGCGAAAATACAGTTCATTGGCAAAGCCAGGAATTTTACAGACGTCTGCATGCGAATGGAACAAACTTTGCCGCCCTCCAGTGTACAAACGTCTGAAAAGTCTCTGCGACTTTACGAAGTAAACCTTGCGATACTGTAAGACATGAGTTACGCGGCATGGCTATTTTACTGAGGTGCTCTATTTAATAACAAAATCTGTAGCTGACTAAAAATTAAAAAGGTGAGACCGATTAACGTTATCATAGAAAAAACTAACTTTTGATTTATTACAATATGAAACAAGATGGAAATATACAATACTTCGTTTCTTTTTCAGTCCTAATCACGTGATACTAATTTTGTAAGTAGGAAGTAATTTTGCAAGTATCCAGGCAAAGCTTCTAAAGAATTAGATCTTGTTCTTTGATTCCAGAATTTTGGTTTAGTTTTTCTTTCTTATTACGTAATCAGATCATCAGTTGACTTAGCGTGGAACAGTCTACAACATACATAATCTAAAGGCAGCCTGATATTACGACCGATCAGTAAGAAAAAGCCTGGGTGATTTGTACTAGGTTTCTGTTATGAAAAGCTGCAATGATTTCAAATTATTTTTCTATTTATTTCATGTTGAAAGAAATTTCCTCATAATTGATTTGTTAAGCAGGAAAGCATCAAAGTAATTCTAATGAAACTAAAGTAAGACAAAGACTATTGGGATTGAATGTGATTAAGACGGATTACAAGCGACTAACTTCAGCACTGTTAACTGATTCAGGATACGCAATCTTTCACGTACACGCAGTTTGTTTAATGTATGGCTATCTTTCAAACAGGCTATTTGAATACACGACTTTTAATCCATTTTGCTGTTTAGTCGTACAAGACAGCATTATTTGCAAATATTTAGGCAGCTCTCTAAAAGTGATATTGCAATTGAAGTTTTTGTCCATACAGCCCTAGTCGAAAAAGTATCTCATGTTCAACCAAGTGGATCTACACCACTGAAAAACACATTGCGATTTAAATTTTCGACTAATTGCCTTCTGTCAAAGAATGCAAAGTTGTTGGTAAGCAAGTGAATTGGCATGTGGCTAAAAATAGTAATATAGTCGTTAAAAAACTGGAATAAAAATGCTTAAGCTTTTTAGGATGCTTTAGCACTTCTTGTTAACCGAGCGAGAAATTCGTTCTTGGATAATATCACCCTCCCGGACTTTCTTGTATGAAAGTTGCGAAATGCAGCCCAGTCCTTAGCCAATCCCAATACACATTATCTGCATTATGTCTGACAACCAGTAGCCATACAATAAGACAGTAAAAATATAAAGAATATGTCATCAGAGCGTGTTATGAACGTTGAAAGACTCTTATTTTTGATTAATAATAATTATTCCACTAAAATTGTATTCAAATTTAGCAGTTTGGTTTCTAAGATACAGTTCTTGTTCACCAGTGGCAAGTCTGCTTCACTACGTCCGACGCGAAAACGAAGCGACTCACGTCATGTCACGAACTCCTGGTCATGTAAAATCCGCTGATCGTGAGGTAGAGAATAACATACCACTTGATGCATGTTCAAATTAAACTGCCTTGCTTGGCCCATGCTTGAGCGTTGAAACTTGCTTCCGCGCGTCTCGTCGCTCTTTATTTTCCATTCGCGGTTGTTTCTCGCTTCATGCTCGACTGACTAACCACATAAAAAGGAAGGGGGGCTTGTCCTAGTCCAGTGAGGGCTCGAAAGTGGTATTCGTACTTGCACTCGTACCCGTATTGATGGGTGGGGGGGGGGGAGGTTCGCGGATCAACGGATTAGACCTTAAAATGTACACGGGCTGCGAGAATTTGAGCGGATTTGCAGATTTCTAAAATGCAGCGGTTCACGGATTAGCTAAGATAAAGATATATTTTGGCTCGGATTCGGGACAGTCTCCATGTCATGAAGTTCGGTTCACGGGTACATGGCGTAGTTTGGATCAAGAATCTTTGGTCTGTCTTGTCAGTAAAGTATATCGGCATTTTGTCCATCTTATGTTCGGACGACATCCAAACAAACCGCTTTACATTTAAATTAGAATTATCACAAAAACAAACAAAGAAACGAAAAATCGGCACATCCGGCGTTGATCATACTGGAATGCGAAAACAATTTTAATTTTCCCTTTCTCCACAACGTATTCCTGAAATGGGAATGTTCTGCTCTTGGGACCCAAGCGATCTACTGCATAACTTGCACTCTTTGCAAAAAGTTATACATCGGCGAATCAGGGAGACGACTAGGCGACCGATTCCGAGAACACTTTCGGGACGTAGAGAAAGACGACAAAAATGCATCTAAACCGGTCGCGAGACACTTCAATCTCCCAAATCATTCTAAGCAACAGATGACAGTCTGTGGCCTTTCCCTTCACCAAGGACGCACAGAAAGCCGCAAAAGCCTAGAACAAAAATTTATTTTTCAAATCGGCACTCTTAATCCTCACGGTATCAACGAACGCTAACTAATTTATTCCGTTGTTTTCACGTTACCAGGCACCAACCAATAGCGAAGCTCCATCTTTCTGCCGGTATATAAACCACACACGACCCACAATTCCTTTATTCGCTCCGACGAAGGGCTAACGCTCGAAACGTCAGCTCTCGAATCTCTTACGGTGGCCAATTTACATTATCAACCCAGTTGATAAAACCAAATTATATTGTTATACTTCCCACCGACGCAGCACCACAGTTTCTTTAGAAACTTACCCCCTATATGCATTACTAATAATTTGTGCACTTTCTTTACAAGCTTTATAATAAGCAAAATGCATATAAATGCTGATGAAAACTGATCTGTTTGTCCAGGATACTCAACAACGAAATCAAGCAGCATGAAGCGGATGTTGTGTTTTCTCGTCATCCTGTTGGTTTTCCTATTTGTTGCTGGTACGTATGTAGGTGTTATTGTTTAAAGGGAACCTCTGCTCTTGATGAGAGAAATTGACCTTGAGTTATTTCAAATAATGCCCATAAATTATAGCTATAACAAAATTCTCGAATCTGATTGGCTCTTAGCCCGACCTATTTTGTGTGCTGAGCATGCGCGTGGTCCGAGCTTTCCCTGGTTCATTAATACTCCTTGATATTAATAGAACTTTCAGTTTCAAAAATCGAGTTTTTACAATAGTGATGATAAATCGTCAACAGATTTGGCTTTGCCGAAGATTTTATTGAATTTTGTTACAGTTATGATAACAATAATATAAACACCATTGTAAATGAAACTTATTTTGTCAAATAAAAATATCATCCGTATATTACACAGGTGAGAAAAGTTTCGACATAGATTGCAGCAATATTCAGGAGATAACGTTTAGTATCAGCATACCTGATATTGATCAGTGGGATACAAACGATCCCGAAGCCGTCGATGCCTGGGCTTTGAACGGTAAAACCAGTGAGTCATCCTGCAAGCCAGCATTTGATCAGGAAAACGGAAAAGTAGTATACAGCGCCTTTGACATCCAGACCTGTGGAAATGAACCTACCGTGACAGGTTCCGGCGACGATAAACTGGAATACGAGTTTGAAATTGATGCTGACGCGCTGGCCTCCGGCTCTGGTTCGGGCGATCTACCGGTGATATATAAGTATGACCACAAGTACAGCATCAAGTGTTACTACAACCGTGAACAACAGAACTTGATGGCGAGCTTTGAACCTAAACATACGTTACAAGGCAGCGGTTCGGGTAAGTGGGTATTGCTAGTTTACAATTGATGCTATAAATACCTGGGTAATTCCCACAGGGACGGATCCGGAAAATTCAGATACAGTGCCCTCCCCACCCCCAAATAAAAAAGATTGTCACCAGAAATTCAGTGAAAGCTTCGGAGGGACTTTAACATGGTGTGGTAGCGAACTATTAATGGAGTATATGGGTATAAATGAATCACTAAAGAAGGTTCTGAAAAATATTTAAAATAAAATAAAATCGTGATTGTATATCGCTCCAAAGACGGTTAGTAATTTTTCCGTAAAATATACAGTAGTATTTTCCAGCCCCGAAAGTCGCTAATTGCTGTGGAAATTTTGTAGAAGAATGTTTTGTTTTGGTGATAGAGTGTTTTACGATAAACAAGGCCTAAATTGTTTTAGAATTATAATCGGTATCAGTTTCGCTATGATGCATAAGTGTAATGCGTTACAAATAGTTTTGGCCTTCCTATTTCGCGCTGTACCCGTGAAAGGTTGACACCACCATGTTAAACCCATTTCGAAACTGTATTTGAGTCCATATGCGAGCCATTGTGTTTTGATCTATATCTCTCTTTTTTTTTTCAGGCACTGGAGAATTGTCGATTACTTTATCGCTGCACCAACAGGGCAATTCTGAAATCAGACCTGGTGACATCATTGACTTGTCGACCCCAATGTACGGAAAAGCATTGGTTGAAGCTGTTGGTTTTCCATTCCTGGATGTTCATTTCCACTCCGTCACGGCCAGCAGCGATAATTCGGGATCGAACGAATTTACATTGGTCACTGACGGGTAAATGTTCACGGAATTTTGCCCACGAGCGAAACTTTACAGATTGGCATAATGGCCTCACTAAATGCCCACAAGAAGCACGCAGTAGAGAACCAAGCAGCAGTTCTAAAGAGATGCACTAAAACTATGAAATACGATCGATAAGGAAACTGTTTATATACTTTATTTAATCTTATATTATATCCATTATATTAATTTATAGTGTCCACAATTAGCTCTTAGCTAAATACCCTGACACTCAAATAAAGTTTATGTATGTATGTATGTATGTATGTTTCAGAGCTACGAAGTAAAGTTCGCTATACTGTACTGGGATATTCTTTATAGACCGTTTTTTATAGGTTATAAAACAATTACATTGTACAATTATGTAATGTAAACAATGCCCTTTCATCAACTATAGGAATCCTAGATATCGGGGCTTCACTGTACGGAGTTAATATATATAATTTGCCTTTCCATTGTCCTAATTATTGATAATTTTCTTTCTTTACTTAGCTGTCCGCTGAGCAATGGAGTGGTGGATTCGGTCGATTGCGACATTGATGAGGATGACAAATTTCACATTGTTTCCAACGGTGCCTTCCGATTCCCTAATCAAATATCCGGTGACAAGGTTTATTTCAGAGCCACGGTCATCGTTTGCCTGTCAAATGATGCGGCTTCTGAATGCCGAACTGAATGCAACGCCTGCTCCGGAGTGACAAAACGAAAGAGACGAGAAACTGTTCAGGACAGCTTGCAAACAAAGTACTATGTGACGGCTGGTCCGTACACAATTGGAAACCCCAATAAAGGTTTGTGATTAACGAATACCTGTGCTATCTCAAATTAATCGAAATACTTGTCAGGAATTTGTTTTCGTACTCTAAAAGACTATTTGAGTTACTTCAGTTGAAATTAATTGCGGTATCATGCCCAGAATGAAAGATTCTATAAAACAAATGTTGGCAATTAGGAAGTATTTATTTTGGCTGAATTGGGAAAAAGTTTAGTAAGGGCTAACATTAACTTCAACGTAAAATTATCACAGAAAAGGAGAGATTTGCAGTTTTTAATTGTTTGACGAAACCTTCTAATTTGGCTCAATACCGATTTATATACGTTTGCATCAATATCAACACTAAACTTTAAGCTTTTAAGAAACGTTTTAAATAAGGAGGAACAATGTTGTAGACAGTTTTTTGTTTGGTCTGTTTTATCTCTGTCACTTAACTATATGGGGATGCTTAACAAAGCGTATTTATGAATGTATGTACGTTGTATTTTCGAAATCTTAATTAAAATTCAGCTCTAATTTATAGAATGCAATAGAAAGAAACTTAACTGCTCAAACATCAGCCAATTTGGAGTTACTTTTTAATCAGGGATGTTAAATACTTTTTTACATGAGGTCTCATTTTATTCCTCCAGAATCCGCTGTTGTCAAGAATGAGCAGGGAGACAAAGGCGCAGCTTTGCCCAGCTATGTGATCGCGGTGGTGGCTGTCTGTGGTGTCGTGGCCATCGCTATCATTAGCGCCATGGTGCTGATTGTTCTTCGCCGACACCCCCAAAACTCGACGATTGCTGAACTTAGTTATGCCGGAACAACGAACTTAGCTTTCGCTGAACAACGTGATGCCGAAGCAACTAACTCAACGATTGCTGAGCCGCGTGATGCCGAAGCAATTGCCTAATTACGCCATGACAAACTGTTACGCAGCAGGAAGAGTAACACACTTACATCACTCTTAAACTTGATATATGTTGTTTTAAAAGGTTACTTTCAGTAGTTTTACAGTAATTTGAGCACATGTTTCCTTGTCGCTCTTTATGTTGTATCGTATATTCAGGCTCAAATGATGTTCATGGAATACGAAATATTCTGGTTGCCAAGTAATTGGCGACCACGTTAGTTTCAGGACGAGATGAAACAAGTAGTAGATTATTTATGCAGCATTTTGTAACTAGCACAAAATAACGCAACATGAAATTTCTCTGTGGGATATACTCAAGTTTTCGTCATATTTGATGGAGGAAGAGAGAGAAGAAGAAAGGAACTGAATGAATGATCGAATGAACGAACGAGTGAACTAAGGGAGTGGTCATTATTTATGGGGAGGGGATGGTGAATGAGAGGGGGGACTTAAAAAGTTTGGCCGCCTGTTTTGGGGGGACAAGAAAGTCATTGCATCAGAGAAGGTGGGGGGTTCAACAAAAAATTTGATTGACGTCTATTTTAAGTAATACAAAGAGAAACTTCTCTGAACTACCTAGGGCCTAAACACATTAAAAAAATGACTGGTTAAATTTCTGCTATAATCAGCTTACCTAGCAATCTTCTATCGATTTTTTCTAGTAGATATCTTAATTGAAAAATGAAAACTAATAGAAACGTTTTTAATAGAGTTTACTGCTAGGTCTTCATTGAAAATTATCGATTTACAGCACACATAGACATGAGGGAAAAGATTTTCTCCCTGTGCTGGTAGGTGGTAAGTTGATTTCTTCATTGAGGACAGACGATATGGCAGTCGTTCACAGAGCAGAATACTCTTTTGATAGGTTTCCTGAACGTGAGCGACTTGGCCTGATAAATCATATGCAACTGGCTATCTTTATTCAAAAGTCGATTATTTATTGATGTGGGATGTCCAAAATAATCGATTTGCTGATATTTGAAAGAAGTAATGCACCTTGATGACCATGAGAAACACATTATCAATGAGATTAAGGTTATTTGTATATATTTCTGCAAGTAAATCCTACTAAAAGTGCAACTGATGATAGGTCAATGGCGAGAAGGGAGACAAGTTTATAAGAAGACATGACAAAATCCGAGCATAGAATGTAACCCTCTAAAAACTGAAGGGCGGAAGGGCAGAAAAGTTTCTCCAATGACGTTAGGGCCCTGAAAGAGTTTACTTGAGCTTATAGGGGGAGGCGTATAAAGTTTTTGAAGCTGGCTTCTCCGATTCACCAACCCCCG
Source organism: Blastomussa wellsi (assembly GCA_947652115.1). Classification (NCBI taxonomy): domain Eukaryota; kingdom Metazoa; phylum Cnidaria; class Anthozoa; order Scleractinia; family Plerogyridae; genus Blastomussa; species Blastomussa wellsi. The sequence continues at coordinate 449,849 of OX393565.1, read as the reverse complement.
CCTCCATCTCTTCCCCATAAATAATGACCACTCCCTTTGTAACGAACTAACGAACGAACGAACAAACTAACAAAGGAGCCAACCATTTAACCAACCAATCAACCAGCAATAGAGTACAGCAAGTGGGGAAGTAGGGAGGGGGAGAGAAGCCACGGAAAGTAAAAGAAAATTACTGAAATGAGCTTAGGAAGGAGGGGAGGGGTCACAGGGTGATTGAAGGTAAAGAATAAATCTTCTATAAGGACGACCCATAATCCAAATCCTGCTGAGTCCCTGACTCCCTGTCATTATTTTGATGGGAGAAACGTAACGTAAGCGGAGAGACAGAAAAGGTCAGTCAGACATACATAGAGCGACAGAACGGACAAACAGACACACAGACTGACGAAAAGACAGTGAGATAGATAGACAGACAGACCGGAAAAGAGAGAAAGGGAGGAGGACAAGAGAATGAAAAATGAATAGAAGGAAGAAAGATATAATTGATAACTGATGAAACGATCAGTAATGAGCCGAGCGTGAGACAAAGAAAAGTTCTGAGTCCCCGACAGGATTCGAACCAATGACCACCCAGATTACCAGTCAGGGTCCTCTAACCAACTGAGCTACGACAGTTTGGTAAGCTAAAGCCATTTACTACGTTCATCCCCTCTCCTTCCCCTTCCGCGACGCCTGATGAAACCTGGGGCAACTTTTTCCATTTCGGGCAAGTTTTTGCATTCTTAGCAATTTATAGTTTTCTAGATATCGGAGAAGCTTTCATTGTGCTTAATTTAAAGGGCCCTAGTCAGTCACACCTTTGTTATTGGTTACATGTGAGAATTTCAGTATTATATTTTACGCGGATCGTGTCGAAACGAAAGAAATCCCTTGAGAAACTTGCTAAAGGTAATTTAAACACTTCCAGTATATAACCCACAGCAATATAATATGATTTCGCTTTACCATACAATTTTCACAATTTCAAGGTCATCGAAAATGGCGCAGGCTGGCTAGGGCCCTTTAATTGGCCATGCTTCCATATTTTACAATGTTTTCAGTAGACAATTTGTGCACTTCCTGTGAAAAACGGAGCAGTTCCTCCCCAGGTCGGGCAGATCATGGGCGAAAGATGCATTAATACAGCCGGGCTAGGAACCTGGAAACGCGTGGACTTTGCGAGGAACGCCTGGCCAAAATCTGACGACAAAGAATCGGTTTTCCAAATTCAGTGTATTGATGACGATCAATTTCTTGAAATTATTCCTGTTCGTTTCCGGACGATTTTAGATATCTGGGATGAATCGTGGACGCGGTAGATCTCGAAGATCGAATCGAGGTGGAGGACGTTTCAATACAAAACCTCGAACTTTATATCGGGCCGTTCTTTCAACAGATGAGCGAGAAGATACAGAAGACAACTCGATCGATGAAGACTTTGTAGACCTCGGCGATGCTCTGGGTAGAATTCGTGAACCTTTCCCAGACAAAAAAGGCGTAATGCAAGCGAAAATTAAGAGGAAATCCAAGGCTCCGATTCAAAGACTGCATATGAGCGCTGAGAACCAAGAAATCATAGCAGAAGTTCTTCGGGATCTTCAGCTGTCCAAGACTAGCTGTAATTACGATCGCGAGAGTCTGGATCTCGATGCTAAACAGTTCGAGAGAAATGAAGCTTATTGGAAGAAATTTGGAGACCAGAAACTGATTATTGAAAGCGGCATTAACTTTGCTGCTGACCGCGAAAGCGAATTGAAAATGGAGATAGACGAAGAAATTTATAGCTCATATGCAATGAAGAAGCTGCTTCAATGTGGCTTTGAGAAAAAGAGGTGCACAAATGCCCTTAAACAGAATGACGGAGATCTAGGTGCGGCTCTAGAGTCGTTACTTTGCGACTGTTGTGAACTAAATCACCTTGGAAAGAAAAATCCATCTTATAGCAAGGAGGTGTTTCAAGAAGCGTGCACTCAAAGACATGATGAAGCAATGGCTCTTGAATCAATTTACAATGAAACATTCACAGAAGTTATTGCAGACAGTGTGTGGACAATCAAATTTTCATTGTCTTTTCTACTAAAGGAATTTAAACCAGACAGTATTAGGGGAAATGTTCACAGAAGCAAGGCAAACAACAGAGCAGAGAAGACTGCTAATGTTTGTAGATTCTTTTTACAAGGATACTGCAAATTTGGCGACAAATGCAGACTACGTCATGATAAATTAGATGCGGGAACTGCTTCAAATGAAACAAAAAGTGAATCAGAAGTGAATGATGCAATTACTGAGAGAACAGATCTAACCTTTCCATTCCACCTTGAAGTTAGATTCTGTAAAGGATCCCTCTATCCATTTGAACCTCCATTAGTTGTATTTTACTCTACACATGAGTCGATTCCTTCATCAGGTTGTCTTAATGTCACATTAAGACTTAACAGGGAGGCAAAGGATCTATGTGATGCTCAAAACCCTGCAATCTTTTGCCTTGCCAGCCTTTTAGAAAATGAAGAGGAAATCATTGAATGCTTTAAAATGCCACGATCAGAGTATAGCCTCCCTGTGGCAATGAAGAGTTTAGCTGCATTGTCTATCTCACAAGGTAGTGGGTTTGAAAGAGACCAGCGATCTGTAGAAAAAGAAGTAGCCAACACAAAGATGGGGGTGACTGAACCACATGTGTCATCAGATGCACAAAAAATCCAGGTGAAAAATAGGAAACTGAAGCAGCAGTTTCAACGATTGCAGGTGAATTTCCAGGGCTAGTTATCCATTGATACACAGCCTTATAGCCCCTGTTTTCTATGTAGGAATAGCCAACACAGCACCATCATGTTGACTATTGCTGATAGAAGAGTGAGGGAGAGATGTCTAGATGTTTTAGGTACAGACTCTAAAGGGCTGCTATCCAAAATCTGCAATTGTGTGCATTTTTAAAGTGCCTATGAAATTGTTTTCTTTTAATAATGTTTTTCAGTCATTTATTATAAGCAAAGAATGCATTGCCGTAATGAGATTTTTTTTTCAACACTGACCCCATATTTTTATTCAAAATTGTGATCCCTGATCCCAAAAGCAATGAAATTTTGATCCCTGATCCCACAAAAATCTGTTGATCCCACAAGATTCCATCACAACACCACTGATCCCGATCCCACGGTTTGTGATCCCAGATCTTGGGGCTGTGAACCCTGATTCCACCCCTTTTAAGTCATTTGATCCCTGATCCCGTACACTTCGTTCCAACCCTGAAGAATGAAAAAATATATTTTCAGAAGGATTGTGGGGAAAATGAGAACATCAGCACTCAAAGATTCACCTCATTTCAACTATGGCTCCTACAGTGTATGTGTATTTCTTGGGAGATTGAGTCAAACTGAACCTTTTGTCTCACACCTGTTAACCCCTGGCTAAAACAATTGAGCTGTTACAGCTAAATACTTAAATAATATGTACAGAGAACAAGGTACTTGTCCAAAAGTTCTTGTGATAAGGTTGTGTTTTGAAAAAACTGATCCTGGTACTCAGGGGTCCAGGCATGTTCTGAGTGTTTTCAGAAATGTTTGCAACAAACTCGGAAATCTTTCAATGGCTTTGGATGTTGTTGGGTCATCTTTGAAAAGCCTGATAAAAAATCTCATGCTCTTTGAGTCAGAAAAAGTTGGTATACATGTACAGTTGGTATACATAAAGGGTAACAATACTCAAGTGCTAAAGGAGCCAAGGTCTTTTAGGTAAGCTTGTTAGAGATTCCCTCTATGTTAGCCTCCCAGTTAAACTGAAGAGTACTGTAAAGCTTATTGCAGACTGTATCCCGGGTTCCTGTGTAAAAGACATTTAATGATTTAATTTAGCTAGTATGGTGATTGAGCACAGCATATGGGAATGAGAAAATGGCAAGAGAAATCAACTGCTTTGTCTGCTTAGCTTTGCAACATTCTTAAGTGTTTTCATTTGTTAGTCTGTTCCAGCATATAAGTCAATGCTTGAGGAAAGAAAAAAGCTTCCTGCCTGGCAATCGCAAGGTAGCATAATCGAAAAACTGCAGAACCATCAAGTTGTTGTCATCAGTGGAATGACAGGGTAATTTGTTTTAGTATTAATTATAACAATTACATAGCAGTAAGGTATAACAATACTCAGTGTTTGTTATGGTGCCATTTCATGCAATTCGCCTTAACTTGTTCCCGAGTACTAAATTCAACATTCCCCATGTAATAAAAAGAAAATCACACAATATATTTTTCCAGAGATTATGCAGTTACCACACCCCATTTCCGCCCTCCCTACCTTAATCAGAGGGTTACAAAATCCTGCAGTTATAAAATGAACCCTTGGCTGAAGATTTTTCTTCAAATTTCTCAGGTGTCCTCAAAGCGTCACACCTTGTTTGGGACAGACTCAAATAAAAATGATTATATCAAAGCTGATTGTATATCTTATATTGAGAAGCAAGACAAAAAGCAATCACTGACAGTGGTTAGTGGCATTACCCTGCAGTAGGCAGGCCATATACATGTGCATGTATGGGGGGTACCTTCTGGGATTTGATCTCTCACTCCTTCAGAAAATGCAAATGCCCATTGTTGCAAAGTGAAAGAAATTTCACTCAAAAGAATTTCATTCTGTCAAGATTTCATTAATATTTATGTGCGTTCTCTACTTTTTAGGCCATGAGTCTGACTTGTCAGAATTTACACTGACACCTGTGCCATGGAAAAGACTAGTAGTGTTTGATTTGCAATTCATAACCTATCATCCATCCCAACTTTTTCCCTCAGATGCGGCAAGACAACGCAGATTCCCCAGTTCATCCTTGATGATTATCTCAAGGGTAGTCGCGGTGCTGAATGCTTCATCATCTGCACACAGCCACGACGAATCTCAGCCATGTCAGTGGCAGAAAGAGTGGCCAATGAGAGAGTGGATAAGATTGGACAGTCGGTGGGTTACCATGTCAGACTGGAAAATAAACAGGTAAATACTGAAAATAAACAGGTTAACGCAATTAAGGTAGTGTCTGTGTTCAAGCAGCTTATCTCAGTTTCCTTGGCATGAAGCATCTACATTTACAATATAGGAGTATAATGTTTAGCTAGTGCATCCCAGTGCTACCGCCTCCCCTCCCCCTCCCTGCTGGAAACTTGCCAGTTTCCATTTATATGATTCAAGTTAGCTGGTCATTTAGTTCAAATCTAGTTTGATTTATATTTTCCTTTGGTCTAAAGTGTACAGTGTATTACCATCAGATGATAATCCTAAACATAAATTTATAAAGAAAAAATAGAGCGAGGGTGGCGCAGTGCTGAGAGCACTCATGTGGCCCGGGATTGATTCCAGCCCGTTGTCTTATGTGGGTTGAGTTTGTTGTTGGTTCTCTCCTCACTTCAAGTGTTTTTCTCCATGTTCTCTGGTTTTCCTCCCTCCTCAAAAACCAACATTTCTAAATTCCAATTCAACCTGTCTAGAGGACCTGACATGAAAACCATCTGAGGCTGATGTGGTTTCCTGTCTAAAGATCATTATTAATTTTTATTAAGGAAAATTTTACTTTTTACATGCAATTACTTAACGTACCATGTTTTCAGTCTACAGAAACACGCTTGTTGTATTGTACTACAGGGATTCTGCTGCGTCGTTTAGAAGGTGAATCTAGTTTACCTGGTGTGAGTCACATTATTGTGGATGAAGTTCATGAACGAACGGAGGAAAGGTCAGATTATTTTTATAAATTTATTTAATATGTTTTATTTAATAAATTCTCAAAGCTTTTAATATTCTAAGCTTCTAATATTATTATTAAGCCTCAAAGCTTCTAATATTTGACACTTTAAGTGCTACTCTCTGCTAAAATGAAAAATGGCATACATGTAAGGACCATCACAATTTGTCAATCTTATAGAGGTGTCCATCCTACAGAGGTGGCTGTTAAGGTCGAGTTGAAGTGTACACATTATTTTTTTCAACCAGAAGTAGTTTGTTAAACTTGATTGTTTGATTTTGTAGTGACTTTCTTATGATGGTTCTTAAAGACTTATTAAGTGTGAGAGCTGATGTCCGCATCATACTCATGAGTGCTACACTGAATGCTCAGCTTTTCTCAGAGTACTTCTACGAAGCCCCTGTTATCCACATACCAGGTATAGTTATGTGTAAGTGACCTGCTTCTTTCAAAGTGCCCCTGAGCAATTAACAGAAGAGCAATTCATGATCAGTAAAAGTTTAATCAGAAGTTAGAAGTTTGGTCAGAATTTTTTGCTTAAAAATCTACCGGCATTTACAATCATGTAACTGAGATCACTTTGCAAGTGTATTTTAAGTGGGGAACTGTAAACAACAGTGGCGGCAAGGAGAATTTGTCAACAAGTGTGGTTGGTCCCATTTCACACATTGGTGGGGTGTATAGTACTTAGCTGTTCTAAATTGGTACAAGTTGTCAAAATCAAATACATTAAACTGGAAAAGTTTATTTATTCATGATCATGTTCTCAGTTAATATTTCGTTTGGATGTAGGGCGCACATTTCCAGTTATGGAGTTTTTTGTGGAGGATTCCTTAGATATGACAAAGTGAGTATACATAATTCTAATAGATTCTACAGATTGAACCTTTTTACATTGAGATTTGTTAATAAGCTATTTTCACTGTAGAACTGTAGCTTGTACATGCTGATTTCAAACTATTATGAGCTCCGGGCCATATTATGTACCTAATTTTTGTCCTCATGTAGCAAAAAAATTGATACCTCTTCAGCTACGGAAAACTTTTAAAAAGGCAAACTAAAATAATTTACGTGTAATCCAAAAGTAATAAAAATTCCATGTGGGGAAGGATGCACATCTTTGAGCGATTGATATTCTGATTTTCCCAACGCTCTGCTAAAACTCATTTTTTTCGTTCTTTGCTTATAATAACCTATCGAAAAATAGTTAATCCTCTTCGTTCCTAAATGGAACATAGGTCCTCGACTAGAGCGCACCACCTAACCCTATTTTGTGCAGTTCCCTTTGCCTCATTCCATGTGAGATGTTTCTGCTCCAACTCTGCCATCCTTGTGCGTCGCCAAGTTTGCTGGGGTCTTCCTCTCTTTCGCGTCCCCTGTGGGTTCCACTCTAGTGCCCTCTTGACTACATGACCATCTGGTCTCCTTAGTGTATGGCCAATCCAGCCCCAAGCTCTATGTCGTATCTCTTGCGCTATCGGTTGCTGCCCTGCCTGGCTCCAAAGCTCCTTGTTGCTGATTTTCCTAGGCCACCAGATCCCCAAGATGTTCCTCAGGCTCTTATTGATAAATACTTGCACTTTTTGTTCTAATCCTTTAGTCAACCTCCAAGTTTCGGAACCATACAAGAGCACCGCCTTCACATTTGACCCAAATACTCTCAGCTTGGTCTTGGTTGTTAATGCCGTGGATCGCCATATTGGTCTCAACATCGCAAATGCCTGTCTTGCCTTTCCAATTCGTGCTTGTATGTCTTCGTCAGTGCCTCCCTTCTTGCTCACAATGCTGCCCAGGTACGTGAACTCTTCCACTTCCTCGATCCGCCTCCCTGCAACCGACACACTATCGCCACGTTTGGTACCAATACTCATCAGCTTTGTCTTGGTAGTATTGATCTTTAGGCCTACCTTCGCACCTTGCACCTCTAGAGCCTGTGTCTTATCCCTCATATCTTGTACTCTGTGCGACAGTAGGGCCAGATCATCAGCAAAGTCAAGGTCTTCTAATGATGTCGTAAAGGTCCATTGTATACCTCTCTTTCTGTCAAAGGCTGTCCTTGTCACCCAATCCAGGGCAACAAGAAACAGTAAAGGTGATAACAGACAGCCTTGCCTTACCCCAGTCCTCATAATCAGTGGTTGAGTCCTCTGGCCATTGTGAACAACCTGTGCCGAAAAACCTTCATAAAGGACTCTAATGATAGTAACAATCTTTTGGGGCATCCCATAGTGCTGCAACAACCTCCACAAAACCTCTCTGCTGATACTATCGAAGGCTTTTTCAAAATCTATAAAGTTAATATACAAGGAGGACTGCCATTCTATACTCTGTTCGACAATTATCCGTAGTGTTGCTATTTGGTCCGTACAGCTTCGACCAGCCCGGAAGCCCGCCTGTTCCTCTCTTAACTGTGCATCCAGCGCGATCTTAATGCGCTCCAAGATCACTCTGCAAAACACTTTACTTGCCATGTTTAGCAACATGATGCCACGCCAGTTCTTACAGTAACTCAGATCACCCTTCTTTGGCAACTTTATTAGCAGACCCTTCTTCCACTCCTCTGGTATCTTTTCTACACTCCATATTCTGTTGCAGAGGTCCAAAAGGACTTCCTCTGATATTTCCCCTCCTGCCTTTATTGCTTCTGGTGGTATATTGTCACAACCTGCTGCCTTCCCGTTTTTTAACTTCTTAATAGCATTCTTGATTTCAACGCGTGTGATACGACCTGTCCTGATGTTAAGCTCATCATTTGGTTCCACCTCTGGCGGGTTAAGAGGCTCTTCATGGTTAAGCACTGTTTCAAAGTGTTCCATCCACCGGTGAATCTCCTCCTCTACTGTCCTGAGCAACACGCCTGCCTCACTTCTCACTGGCTTACATGTATTCTGGAACCTCCCACTTAACTTTCTGGTGATCTCATACAAAGTCCTCGCATCGCCCCTCTTCCCAGCCTCCTCAGCTCTCTCAGCTTCTGATTCCACATACACCCTCTTGTCTCTCCTGCACCTCTTCCTCACCTCCCTATTCAGCTCTTGGTATCGTTTGCTTGCATCTCTCTTTTGCCTTCTCGTTCTGGCCATGTTCATGGTATTTTTTGCCTCCTTCCGCTGCTCAATCATTTCCCAAGTCTCCTTGCTGATCCACTCTTTTCTGTTTGCTTTTGCCTTACCCAACACTTGCTCGCAGGTCTCCGTGTACCCCTGATTGATATGTCTCCATTCATCATCCACTGACAGTTCCCCTTCCTCCTTCAACTGCTGCAGAACCTCAAATCTGTTGTGCAGCGCCAGCTTAAATGCATCTCTAACCTCAAGGTCTTTCAGTTTCCTTACCTCAAAACGCACTCGGCCACTTTCCCTTTTTCTCACTTTGGCAATCTTTAACCTGACTTTTGCCATCAACAGATGGTGGTCTGACCCAACGTCTGCTCCACGCATCACGCGAACGTCTTGCAGTGAGCTCCTCCATCTCTTGCTAAAAGCCAGGTGGTCGATCTGATTTACAATAGCACCATCAGGAGACCTCCATGTTCTTTTGTGGCACTCCTTATGGGGAAACAGCGTTCCACCAATTACCAGCGCATTTGCCTGACAGAAGTCCGCCCACCTCTCACCATTTTCATTCATCTCAGCTCTTGCTCCATGTTTACCCATCACTTCCTCTCTGCCTGTATTGTCCATCCCCACCTTAGCATTCATATCTCCCATGACGATCTTCACATCCCTGCATGGCACCTGCTCCAAAACCATCTGTAGCTGGTCATAGAAATCGTCCTTCGCCTCCTCTGTTGCCTCATTTGTTGGGGCGTAGCATTGCAAGATGGTGACCTGCTGCCATCTCGAGTTAAACCTAGCTCTGATTATCCTTTCTGACACCGGTTCCCATTCCAGCAGACATTGTGCAGCTTCTTTAGATAAAATAAAGCCAACTCCTCTCTCGTGTCTCTCACCTTCATCCATCCCTGAGTACAGTACAGTTTCTCCTGTGGCTGTCCTCAACTTCCCACAAGAGTTCCATCTCATTTCACTTACTCCCAGAATTCTAACACCATATCTCTGCATCTCCCTGATCACCTGAGCACACTTACCAGTGTCAAACATTGTCCTTACATTCCAATGCCCGATCTTCACACACGCTTTTGGCGACAGCAATTTTATCGGCTTTTTAGGCTTCATTCTCTGCTTCGCACGTTGTTCCAACCGGGTGTTAAAGTCTTCTACCCCTGCTTCCCAATAGGGCGCAGTGGTATTCCTAGTTTCGGTTTCTGTAATAATTGTTTTTTCTGGGAGCGGGTTATCGGCCCACCGCCCAACCCCCAACCTGGAGGACCAGGGGCTATTCTTTGTCTGGTCTCTACCCTTTGACCAATCCGGCATGGTTAGACCTGCCAGGGACCAAGTCCCCGCCGGCACAGCTCTCTGGGTCATCGAGACACACAAGCTCCACCACCACGACAAGGTGATAGCCCAAGGAGGAGTATCGAAAAATACCAAACAGAAAATAATTTTATACATATAATATATATATTTTTAAGATATCTCATAATTGTCTCTTGTTTCAGGTTTCAGGTTGACCCAAGTTCGCCTTATGCAAAACCAATAAAATGCTCAAATGCGCCAATAACCTTGGGCAAGAAATGCCAGCTGGATAAGGACATTCCACAAATATGGGAGGATTCCATGAAATCTGTGGACTACAGACCTCCAGATGATAAACTAGATGATCAGAACTTGACAGAAGATCAAATGGCTTGGAGATATTCCAGTAAGCTCTCACAGCCAATAATAGTGATCATCGTCACTGAGCAATAATTAGAGTCCAAAATTATTTGGCCTGAAATCAACATCAGATATCTGTGCTGCAATTGTGTGCGACAGCCACCCACATTGGACAAAAAATAATCTTATGCCATGTCCAAATCATTTCTCACTTTTCTCAATAGTAGAAAAGACATGTTTTATCAAATCTGTTCTTCCAGTATGTTTGGTACCTCTTATGGGTGTGGCAATTTTCAACTTTTTTAATGCAGACTGTCTCAGAGCTTCTAGCACTTGCACCAAGAACAATATAAATGGGCATTGTGAACACACAAGGTTTTGTACTTATTTTATGGGTTATAAAGGGCTCTTTGGTTCACACATGTAGCATCTGCAAAGTAAGGTAAAGTCTGCACATACCGTAAGCCAAGTGGTGGAGCTTATCTCCGTTGCCTAAGCAACCATGAGTATTACTACTCCCCCTGGATGTGATGCCAGTTCATTAAGGGTAACCCACCAGCTTTAAATTCTCTGGTACCATTTAATATACACCTGGGTGGAGAGCGACACTATGAGAGTAAGGTGTCTTGTCCAAGAACACATCCCAGTGTTCCCGGCCTCAACCCCAGCCCACCCTCTCCAGAGTCCAGCGTTCTAACCATTACGCCAACACACCATACAGGCTTGTACCCAGCAGAGCTCAGGGTCTAGAACAAATTGTGAACGCATATTTATTATTTCACAAAAAGTCCTACTTACCTACTTATTTTTCTTCGCAGATTACAGTAAAAGCACCATTTTTTCTCTTTGTGCAATGGATCATGACAGAATCAACTATGATTTGATCGTTGCTATCCTGGCATGGATTGTAAATGAAGAACACGAGGTAACTATCTACATGAACATTTATATTCATGTTACTGACACAACATAAATTATTATTATTAGTGATAACATTTTCTTGTTCATACTAAAGTTAAGCTTTGAGGACTTTCTTTATAGCCTCATCTAAACCCAAGGGGGTTGGGAGTGAGAATTTGTTATTGCTAAGTATCGCGTTTCGAGTCGGTCAACACTATCATTGGACTAGTGCAGTTTAGATGCCTTGCATTTGCTATGGAAGTCAGGATGTTAGCTCAAGTGCTGAGTTGTGCTGAAAACAGCTCTGTTTTCTTTCAGTACCCCAAGAGCGGTGCCATTTTGGTGTTTCTGCCTGGCATGGGAGAAATTACGACTCTGATGGAACAACTTCAGAATCACAAAACTTTCAGTCCAACGAGTTCTGACAGGTAAAAATAATATGTTTATTTAACTTTTATGGGAGAACTGTTTTAAGTTCTTGCTAAGTTAAACTTTAGTCACTGTTAAGGGAGTGTGTGCCTGTTATGCTCTGAATCCCAGCTTATTAGTGTGATTGCATGCCCAGAGAAGTCTGTCATTACTGTTGAGTGGTGTGGCGTTCTCATGAAGTGGTTTATAAAGACACTGAACACCCCAATTGGAATCATCATCAATACAACTAAGCTCACTGAACACAATGAGAAAAATATTCCTGGGTAAAATTAAGTGACCCATGCTATTTAACATAATTTATTTATATACAGTGTACTAGGAAAAAATAGTTTGTTTTCTCATTATGTTTGTCTGGTATCAGAACTGATTCATAATTTTAGAAGTAATGGAATAATAAATTGCTTTAATAAAATAATAGACTGCCCTTTTATGCACGCCTGCAAAGGACATTTGTTCACTCAAATGAAAAATTCAATTACCCAACTAGGAACAGGGAATCAACGATATATCAGTAACCACTTACCACTGCCAGTTAATAACTAATTGCTAATTCTTCAAAAATTATTAAACTAAATTCTAACTTCACATGGTGCAATGCACGCACAAAAAAGTGCTTGGACAAGGTCACACGTCATTTTCTTGTGTGCAAGGTTCGTTCTAAAAATGTTCTTGCAAAAGAGATAAATCACACCCTAATGCCCACAGCAATTATATACATGTACCAGTACTTCTTCTGGTATATGTACCTCTTCGCTTTTAAAAGCTTCTGACAGTATTTAGACTGTAATTCTGCCATTGTTTGCAGATTCAAAATCATTCCTCTCCATTCAATGCTCTCCAGTGAAGAACAAAGTTTAGTTTTCAAGTGAGTTAATGTTCAGTTGAATAAATGTGTTCTCTTATGGGTTAAAATTTGTAAGGAAAACTTAACATTAAAAAGCTTTTGAGTTTGTTTTATGCAGTGTAATCAAGTTTGTGAAAACATTTGTCTTTGTGTGGAGTTTGCTTTTGTCAGCTAGCTTACTGAAAATAAACGTCTTTACAGTAAGATGTGTGTGCTTGTTTTTCACCGACAAAAATTCCAAATGCCTCTTTTAGGAAGCCAAGCGAGGGTGTCCGGAAAATTGTTCTGTCCACAAACATTGCAGAGACTTCCGTGACTATTGATGATGTCGTCTATGTCATTGATTGTGGAAGAATGAAAGAAAACAGGTAAAACCATTTTGACTTTGCTGGGAACCGATGCTCTTCTACTTTTTTCTAGTTTAGTAACTGTGTTTAGTCAGTGTTTACCTTTTACAGATTTTCAATTGCAGGTTTATTACACGGCCTCAACAGGGTTAACCATTAGCCTTAAAACAGGCAGAAAATTTTGCCGTTGGCCGTAAAAATTGAAAGATTTCAACCGTCAGCCATAAAAAATGTTAACCATAAAAAAGTTTTAGCCAGAAAGAATCTCGATATCTCATTATGTGTGATATTGTTTTATATGTATTGGTTTCTGGAAAGGCTGATACACTTACATGTACTCATTAAGCTGGAATTGTCTAACCGATGCTCTGTATCTCTATCAGTGAGGTCCTAAGACCTTGCATGTAATAGGGAAGATATCTGTGACGTCAACCATTGTCATTAATATGCCAACCAGAAAACTATTGGCTAATGCAACAAAGAGCTCTTTTGTTTAACTTGAAAACAATGTTTGTAAACAAATATCTCCCCTATTAGCATAGATATTTGCGATGACATTTCACCGCTTACTCTGTAGTCTTTGGTTTGATTGAGAAGATATGTCAAACATTCGGGACAATGTTTCATCGGCTGTCCAAACACCTCAAATTTTGTCAAGAACACTCCGCTGTGAGTCATGTTTTAAACTCTCTTCTTGTATTCAGGTTTCCTGATGAAACACAGTCTCCCGTGTTTGATGTTTGACTTCAAAGCTTTTGCCCATCCCTACCTTCCTTGTTTTTGCTGTGTTAATGAAATGCTATTTTATATTTCATGCAATTTGTTGACCTTTTAATATGTCCAAATTTGGTTAAAATTCGTGACACAGTTCCTATGTGCTCATGCCTAATAACTATTCTGCTTGACAATGCAATGCATTAGGTATGATTCTGTCAAGGGCATGGAAAGCCTCGAAGAGGTCTGGGAATCACAAGCCAATGCTCGTCAGAGACGAGGAAGAGCGGGCCGAGTTACATCAGGGGTCTGTTTCCACTTGTTCACCAGTCATCGATTTCAGCACAAAATGGCCAGCCATCAGGTTCCGGGTAAATCGCTTTCCTCTTCAGTGTTGGCTTATAAAACTGTTTTGATTAGTAATGGTAATTGGATCGCATGGAGTATAATTCGGGATGTAATGTCGTAATGAGTAATGTCGAAATTGGCCGAGAGCGCACTCCTTGAATTGTGCAACGTGAAGTTAGAGAGTTCAAGGAAGCAATTTTAAGTGAAAATGTCAGCAATTTATTCAGTCAGTTTTGCGAATGACGTGGGTGTCCAATTACAAGTTGTTCAAATTGAATACCTTTAATAGGACGAAACAAATCACCATGCAGGGAACCAATCAGAAAAGAGAATTTTGTTATCTGGTATTTGTACGATCAAGTGTTAATTAACCCCCAAGAGTGCCAATTGGCACATAAGGTCATAGCTTGGTCAATATTTGTCCAATTAATTTGAATTTTTGGCCCAAAAATTGTCTTGGATAGATCTGCATTTTAAAGGCATAAAATTGCACCTCGCCCATATTTGAGACTTGATTGACCACCAATAGAACTTTTGAAACGTTTTTTCCTGATATATCTGTGACATTTGACATAACTGACATGAGCCACTTCACTGAGAGCTGAAAAATAAGATATAGTTTAGGGGTTAAACCCACTATAAACGGAGATAAACAACGTTTTTAATCTCTTCCTTTCTGACGATTAAACTCACTTCTTTTAAAACTGTAACTTTCTTCTTCTTTGTTTAAGAGTTTTATGGAATTTTTGTACCAACACCTTTCAAATGGTGTATCATACATGGATATCCAGTTTACATTTTTTTTTTTTGATTTACGAAAAATGACCATTTGCCTTGGGGGGGGGGGGGGGGGGTAAAGGGTTAAAGAGGGCTGAATGAACCGAGAGTCAAACGTTTTACTATTAATCTTTAAATCTGCGTCATTGCCCCGTTTAGCATTTTATAAAAACTAAAGAACGTGGAAAAGTATTTCGCAGTTGTCACAGTTTGCATGTTCATGTGATTATGTAAACACCACCGTTTGGATATTACGAAAGATATTGAATAAAGTTGAATACAGTTTATTTTGTTGAAGCTTTGTTTCAGCATCACTAACAAAAAAAATAAACTAAAGACAATTTTGTTTTTGAAAAATTATTTAAAATGTTTTGGCTTTTCTTGTTAGAGTTGGATCTTGATTTTGTTTTAGAAATCCAGCGAGTGCCTTTGGAAAAGCTGTGTCTTCGTATTAAAGTTCTGGGACTTTTCTTCGGCCGAGAGATTAAGGTTTGTTGACTGCTACTTTTAAAACTCTTCTTCTAATAAAACTGGCTCCTGGCTCATTTGGATTCTGATTTAGGGAAACGTCACGTTAAACGTCCATGTGATTGCTTGTGTAATGCATTTATCACTTGTCCAGTTTATGTGCGCAGTAAAAAGGTAAGATCGGCATTTCAGCCTGGTAATTATCCCGGTTTTCTTTGTAGGAAGCAACTGAGAGTACTACCCCCCCCCCCTCCCCCCTGGATATGCTGCTAGTGACTCCACTGCAGGGTTACCCCAGGGGTAAATTTGCTGGTTCTCATTTATACACCTCAGTGGCGAGGGAACTGTCTTGATTTTGAACACAACAGATGACTCCGTCCAGGGCTCGTATCGAAACCCATCGCACTAACTGTTTGGTCGCTAAATCTCCCGCTTGTCTTCATACATATAGAAGGACTTTTTGCCTATTTCTTCATTCTACAGGACGTTCTTGGTAAACTCTTGCAACCACCTTCGGAAGAGTCAATCAACGACTCCATCAAACGACTGCACAACATTGGAGCACTAGACACTGATGAGGTATGTGCGACGATGACGATGATTGAAGAAGGGTTGCAACCTGTTTTAGAACAAAAAGGTTTACTCAAAGTAGTACACGGAGGAAGGAAAGTGGAATCTAGGATTTCAACATCTTTCAAAAATAGCTCTTAGAGTAAAACGAAAGGACGTTCTTTTACATTTCCTTTTGTTCACAACTGCTGCAAATGTAGCAACAGAAATCACAGTCTTCGTTGAACTCTTAAGGCAAATGTAGAGATTTTTCTCTATTCTCCACTTACGTATTCAGCCTCCACATATTTTCATTTTTTTTCCTATGGAAAAAATAAGCATAAACAAACGTAATAATTTGTTTTGCTTCTTCAGAATCTTTCCTCATTGGGTTACCATTTGGCAGCTTTGCCCGTTGACGTAAGGTGAGTTTTAATCACTCTGGCGCAAAGAATTTGCACTTGCACGCTGATTTTTAAGGAGTTATAATCACTCCTGTTGAGAAGTCAATTTAACTCCACAAGGTGGAGGTATTTTTGAGGGAGTAAAAGTAGCCCCAAAAAGGAGTTATTCTGGATCTTAAGGAGTTATAAAAACTAATGTTTTGGAGTAAATTTAACTCCATGAGGTGGAGTTATTTTTGGGGGGTTTAAAGTAACCCTAAAAATGGAGTTATTCTGTACCTAAAATTTTTAACTCCAATTTTGGAGGTACACAACTCCCTGAAAATGACTGTGTGGAAGGCAGTTTCAAAACTCACTCTCTTACTATGTAAGCATAACACTAATTAGCACTTCCATTTGGATGGGAATCTTGTAATAAAGATCTTTTACGACTAAGATAGCTGAGGCGGCCAACAACCGAAATCAGTAAATCAGAGGTTGTCTCCAATAAATTACCGCTACTGCGTGCTTAATGGCATCATTGTGATCTGAAATTGACAACTTCCCCAAAAGGAACGACAACCTCAAAAGCCCTTGTTCTCATCCCCTTCCCAAACTTATTAATAACTCATAAAGTTAATACCAAGGAAATCTTTACGCATAATTAGCATAGATTTGTACAATTTGATTCCTCAGTTTTTTTTCTGTAGTTGCCCTTTTGATTCACATGATAAAAAGGGGGGGGGGGGCGGCAGCAAGGGAGTTAAAAAAAACTGTTCCGCGAATCGTGATTGAAGTGTATTCCGTGAGGTGTGAAATGCAAAAGTCCTTGGCTGTAAATCGTGAATAGATAAGAAATAAATCGTGAATGTCTAAAGTTGAGTTCGTAGCTGAATTTCAGTGCATTGTGATCAGATTTTTCCGTGACCTTAATGAATTTTTTGTGATTCGTTAAATCGAAAATTTACTACAGACAGACAGACATGTTTTATTTGGAGTCTTACACAATAAATAGTATATCGACTATGGATTCCAAATAATTAAAAATTGCGAACAACAAAAATATAGATGGCTAATAAGTTATTAATTAATTAAGTCCTAGAGTATTTACTTTTTGCCGTCTTCCCCTTTCCTTTTTTCAAAGCATTCAAATATATGTTTTGCTATTAGTTTTTGTATTTTAGCGTTTCCGACAAGACCTCCCCCCCTTGCCCCCCCCCTCCCCCTCGTGGTATATCTTACTCTGGAGAGAATGGAAATTTTACCCTTGCAAGGCAAGAATTGAGATGAATAATGACATAAGGAAAGATCCCAATCAAAGCAATAAAATGATAACCTATCGTAAAGTCAAAACAATACCTTCACCAGGTCACCAACATCCGGCACAGAATCACGATGACAAAACTGCGACTTAGTAACCATAGATTGGCAATAGAAACAGGGCGTTACATGAGACCATATAAGAATCCGAACGAAAGAATCTGCCCTTTGTGTAAGAAAGAAGCGGAAGATGAGAAACATTTCTTAGTCTCTTGTCCAGGTTAACGATTAATATAAATAATATAAAATATATTCCTGTTGCTATTAAACCCCCCAGTCATAATGTTGAGTTACTGAAATGAATTGCAAAGCATATTTATGATTGTTATGAAATGAGACAAAAATGTAAGTAGCTAACATTTAACGCAAGAAAATTATGAAATTGTTAATTTATTTGGAAAAATGTTGATGTACCAGGTACAAGACACCAAGTAAACAAATATATGTATGTATGCATGTTTCATCACTTGACTTGACTTCCAACACCTCGAATTTCGTCGAAAATACTCTGCTTCGCGTTTGATTTCTTCTTCACAGTATTTGAAATGTGATGAAATACTCTCTCTCGTTTTTCATATAACAACAACAACAACAATAACGTTTATTGTACCCAGCAGATTTATAAATTAAATAACAAAAGAAATTAAATATAAATCTATATTACCTTTTCCCCGCCCCCCCCCCCCCCCCAACCAAACTAAAATAACAAATCTATATAGTGTCAGGTTTTCATTTCTTTCTTTTTAGGATTGGTAAGCTGATGTTAGTTGGTGCCATATTTCAATGTCTGGACCCTGTTTTGACGATTGGAGCGATACTGAGCTATCGATCGCCATTTGTAAGTGGTTCTGTGTGAGAAGGTTTTCCTTCTCATTTCGACAGTATGGGGGTAGGCCTCCATCACTGGTACCAGTCCACAAGCTCTCGTAGTTTTGGGGAATAGAAAAGAAATCCCGACAACTTAAAGGGAAAAATATAGTTTCCAGTTGCATTTTTAAGGAACGGCGGTTTTGGCCCATTAATGCTAAAGGGACCTACTTCAATGGAGCCAATTTGGTTATGCTTGTGGAATGTTTGAATGGTTATAGGACTAGCCTGCGTAGCCGGCGGGAATTGAGGGTGCGAGCTACTCACACAGCATTCGCGGGCGAAGCCCACGAGGTCAAGCGGCGAAGCGGCGAGTGGAGTGGATTTTAACTCGACTCCTCACCAATCTCTCCACAGCTTTGCCGCTTCGACGACGGCCTCCCAAAAACAAAAGCACTTCGCCGCGTAGGCTGTCTGCTGGCCATGTTCATTTTAAGATCGTTTTCTCTTAACTCCGATGTTTTTCGTTTCTCTATTTTCTAGTCAGCCCCATTTGACAAGAGAGAAGAGGCCGACAAGAAGAGACAAGAAATGGCCATTGGCAATAGCGACCATATGACCCTTCTAAATAGCTACAAGGTACAGTATGGAGAAAGCTAGTTCAACTTTCCTTTATATTTGATACACTTGCGTGTTGATCAAATCTCCGAGATGGGACTCCCCATAGGGGACTATACGGGAGGCTCCGCCTGGAAGGGGGACTCGCCTTAGGGGACTATAGAGGAACCCATTCGGCTGAAGGTATATAATATAAGGTGGGGGTTTTGCGCGTTTGGTTATTCAAGTGAAACGTTTACAAAAATGCAGTATCTGTACCCTGGGTCTGTGAAAGATATGCCATTTTCCACCAAAGGTATATGAAAGGGTATCTAGGAAGAATTTTTTTGTCTGAGATTTGGGGGGCTTTATTTTGGGAGGGGGTATTTTCGGGGACTAATTTTTGGAATTGTACGGTATAAGTGAAGGTGAAAGCGTTATCTACAAAGTAGGAAAAGTGTTGTTAAACTGTTCATTCTTAGGGCTGGCTTGAAGCTATGGCAGGTGGAATAGCTGTTGGGTATCACTTCTGCCGCACAAACTTCATGTCCATGAAAACTCTTCAGGCAAGTAAATTTATGTCCTTTATCGATGTTGCCTTGGTCTAGTCCGTTACTTTCCTCCGACAGGTGGGCAGGGGATTGACAATGGACAAAGGCGCTTCCACCGTGCAGTTTTTACCAAACCATCGCTACTGATTCTCTTTCGTAAATGATCGATGCCATTTTTTAATGTTCGATTCCATAATTTGAAGTCAAGCTTTGCGGGATGCACGATGCCATATCTGCTCTGGTTAAGGCTTTGGACTTGGCCGAAACCTTGTTCTTCAGGATCGATTATTAGATGAAATTAGGCCTACACATATATATATGGCGATTATTAAATCAGAGATTCACACTTAGGCTAGAGATAGGGTTACCCTGCGAGCAGAGGTCCCTTCGATCTTCCTAGATCGAAGGGACCTCTGTTCGCAGGGTAGGGTTATCTTTGTAAATGTAACAGTTAAGAAACTCGCTTTATATGTATTAATAAAATTTTTATTGGGCTTGGCGGGTCGACATTCCCATGGTGCAGCGTTGAGCACTCATGTCTATCATACTGTCGAGTGGATTCCATCCGAAGAGGAATCATTCTATCCGCTGTCGATCGGAAAATTGCATCTCATTAGCTGTGCGATTCGGGCAGACAAGAGCACTGTCGATCCGACAAAATCGAAAGCATGCTACCTGAAGGAAGAAGAAATAAGCACATGTATATTCCTCGTTCTAAGAACACCAAATGTAGAATGAATTCCATCGTTTAATTCAAGCGAATGGACAATTTTATTCAGGATCCCGCAAGACCACTGTCACTCCGCGGTCGATCCGACAAAAACGAAAGCATGCTACCTGAAGGAAGAAGGAACCACATGTATATTCCTCGTTCTAAAAACACAACACGCAGAATGAATTATTCACCATCCATACATGTGCATACTTCGTTGTAAAACACCAAAGGGATTTAAAATGTACCATCAGTCGGTGGAAGCGACAAACACAATGGCATGCTCTGCGAAATTGAAGTGGCATGACTCAGTTTAATGTATCTCTGTTCCCATGCAGATGATCGCCAACCTCAAGTGTCAGTATGCAGAACTGCTGTCTGATATCGGTTTTATAAAAACCGACCTCACGGCCAGGAAGATAGGGAGACTGGCGCCGAGAACTGGAGACGGAGTGTTGATTGCGACGGGCGAGGAGGTACGTCACTCAGTGGGGAAGAGTAGGAGCTTTTCAAAAAAAGAACCAAACCAACACCTTGAAAAATACATTTTATGTCGGGTACCTTTGTTTAATGTTTGGTGAAGTCTAATAATTTTGCTATTTAAGTCCCCTTACTCATAGCTCTTCTTGGCGCTTAACTCATCCTGTTTCGGTAGCATAAAGCGGCTTTGAGGTGCTCCCGCTTGATGGAATGCTAGTCCATCGCTTATTACTCCCCAGCATTCTGTCCGATTGCCCCTAATATTCACCGGTAGCAATTCATAGTCCTTGGGTGGAGAGAGGAACTGTGTGAGTAAAGTGTCTTGTCCAAGAACACAACACAATGTCCCCGGCCCAGGCTCCAGCCAGGACCGCTCGATGTGGAGTCCACCGCGTCTGCCATGATCTAAAAAGAACTAACTAATATTTGGTCAATCTATCTGCCACAGTTTCTCTAGGCCGCGCGATGTACGAAACCACGGTGTTTAGATCGTAAAAAATCAGTGCTTGGCAGCTGGCAGAGTTGTGACCAATCTGTACTATTGTCTTGCTTTTTTAGATGAACATAAACTCAAAAAATCACAAGTTGGTGTTAGGAGTTGTGTGTGCTGCGCTATTTCCAAACATTGTCCAAGTCGTCAAACCAGACATTAAATACAAAGCGTCCATTGCTGGTGAGTATCCGGGTAACACACCCAATCGACCCTATCTCGTTCTGAGGTTTCGCATTGCTTAGCTGAGAGTTGACCGTTACAACAGTTTTCGTCAACTTTCATCGACTGTCATCAACTCGGGCCAAACGAGATAAAACTCATCAACTCTCTTGAAAAAGTTGAGCACGTTCAAAGGCGATTAGAGCGCACGAGAGTCAGTGAGAGTGCATGCGAGTTTCAGGTCAGGTCAAACTCTTACCCTCATTTGACTCGGGCTTCAGTGATTGGTTTAAAAACTCGCGCCACTAACTTGACCAATCAGAAGTAAAACCAAATAATCGTGAGTCGCTCAAACATCAATTTACCTTAATAATCAACGTTTGTTTTCATAGCAGTATAAAATGTCACTTGAAGACTACCGGTATAAAATGGTTTGTGACATTTATACTCTACACACCGGGTAAATCACTATGCAATGGAAGACCGAAGTGTAATAACATCGGCAGGAGAGTGATTTATGCAGGATAGCGTTGTTCATCGTTTGATCAACAAGGCCCACATCTAAATACTCCTTAGAGCTTACCTTCCAATAACGTAAATTTTCCTATTACTTTTTTTATCAGGAGCCGTTCCTGTAGACTCCAAGGCAGCTGAACTGAAGTTTTGGACCAAGAGCGACGGTCAGGTCAGTTAGCAAGAATCTTTTCTCTTATTGGTGGTTTTCACTGTCACGCTATCAAAAACTAAATTCAAAACAATTCAACTAGAGGAGCTTAGAATTTTAGAGAGTGTAGATAACTAAATAAAAAATTTCTCCAAGTCTCAGGTCTGTGCGGTGTCCCGTTCGTGAGTTATTTGCCGAAACGTTCCACGCAAATTTACAAAGCTTAGTATGGAGACACCATATTTGTGTCCTTCCGAGGGCACAAATATGGCCGCCGTGATGCACGCAAAACCATTTGGAATTCAGTTGTGCTATAATAGCGACTACTTTTGGCTCATGAGCTATTATACTTACGCATAAACACCACTTATTATATCTGAAATGTTCAAACATCTGAAAATCGAAAGGATAGGCTTTTTCTAAACGAAACAGTTTTGTCACGGTTCTCAGCTTGATGTCACATACGGCAGATAACTCAAGCTGAAAATTTGCGAAAAGATTTATTTTTAGTCAGCCTTGCGCCTGGTGGCTACGAAAAATTGGCAGGCCTGGCGAATTTCATGACGTCACATGAAAACCAAGAATTGTGTTGTTTTGCTGATCCTCTGGACGTCACGCAATCCTTCTCGGTTTCATGCGACTTCGCTTCTTGCTTTTTTTTTTGTTGTTTACTGATGTAATAATTTGCTCATTTCAGGTGTTTATTCATCCCAAATCGGTTAACTTTCAAGTGAACTCTTTCGACAGTCCATTCCTTGTTTACCATGAGAAAGTCAAGACTTCCAAGGTACACTGATGGAGGAACACATCAACTTAGAAATAACATGGTTTATTGCTGTTAGTAGACTAACGAATTTAAGGTTAAAATGATTTCAAACTGCAGCTTAACATGTATTTTTCGTTGTTTAAAGGGGCCCTAGTCATCCTCGCCTTTGTTATTGTTTTAATGCGAAAGTTTCAGTATTATATTTAATAGTCATTATCAGTGACATAACTTTAAAACTGCAATGCACGATTGCGCTTCACCATAGTTTCCATAATTGCGATGGCATCGAAAATGGCGGAAGCTGACTCGGGGCCCTTACTTTATAGGGAGACTCGCCCCTTTTTCAGGCTGGGGGTATTGTTTCACGTATTTCAAGGGGCCTTAATGCATTTATAAAGTATTTTATGCAGCTCATATCATTGCTTTAAATTTCCTTTTTAACCGTTTCATTGAGCTTTGACAACCTGTACAAATTTTCGGAAACCTTCTCATACCATTTCATGCTGTTCTAACATAAAGTGTTTATTGGCAGGTGTACATCCGGGACTGCAGTATGGTGTCGGTATACTCTTTACTTCTGTTCTGCGGCGACTGTTTGTCCGTCAACTTGGAGAAAGGCGTTTTTGTCATTTCTATTGACGATGGATGGATTCGCTTTTCAGCGACTTCGCACGAGGTTCTTAACCAGATTTATAAATTCGTGAAAATCGTGATCGCCTTTAGCCCCAAGTTTCCCAGACTTTGTCTTGGGAGTTGGGCTTCCTGTGGCAGTACAACCATTTGTTTTGTTTTGTCATGTTTTGTTTGTTAACGCGATAACTGACATTTGAACAGTCTCGCTAACTTTTATTTTTGAAATTAAACGGGCATTGCCACCTTGTCTTCGCTCAAAGGAAAACCAAAAAAATAATGGTTTAGTTATTTTACCGAAGACTATATTACTGCATTGAAACCGTTGTTATCGGTGGCGAGGATGTAAGTGGATTGCAAATCGAAAAAAATTCGCCAATTTTTTCAAATTCACAAGCGATCTCCTGAAAAAAAAACCGGCAACCAACTATTATACACACATAACACTGGGTGGTTCTGGCGCATGGATTTTTTTGGGTTTGAGTGGGGGATGACGTTTTGGTTTACGCATCCCGGCTCACCAGCTCGCCGGCTCGCCGGGATGCGTAAACCAAAACGTCATCCCCCACTCAAACCCAAAAAAATCCATGCGCCCAGAACCACCCAGTGTTATGTGTGTGTGGAATAAACATGGCAAAAACCACTGCGCATAAGAGGAGGCTGCACGCCTTCAAATGGAAAACGGGGGCACAGCGCGGCCACAAAATCTTGTTGGCAACTTTCAAGGAAACACAAATTTCACATTTTGCGCCAGGAATTATTTTTCATTTGAAGAAATGTGCGCTCATTTATATAGAACATGGCAGCAGCACGTGATGATGATGACCTTATTCTTGAAGAGGCAATCAGAAGGCTTCAAGTTGAAAATGAAAATTTGCGCAGGCAAAGGGTGATTGAAGAACCTTTACCTGAGGAAGAACGTTTTGAATTTTTTCAAAATTTTGATGAATTTGTAAGAAGGGAAGAAGAAGAAGATAATGCAGTCATTGAAAGAGCATTAGCTGTTGTTGAAAGAGAGAGAGCAGCAGGCCGGTTGACGCAAGAAAGATTGGAAAGATTTATCAAAAATCTTGTCAATCAATTTGAAAATGGTACAAGCAAAAGAGAAAAATTTAAAGAAGTTGAAGAGTGGGTCAAACTTTTCCAAACCCATTATGACCCTGTTGAATATGAAAAGATTGCAAGAAATTTATCAGATGATTTTCCTGGACTTTCATTGCAAAATGTGAAAATTTTACTGCAAGGACTGAAAAATCGATTTCTGAGAAAAGAAATTCACGACAGATTTGTTTTGGCAGAAACAAATTTCCGAGGATGGCTTCACGTGTGGTCAATGCAGGTATCAGAACTTAACTTTAAAAACAAGGATCGTTGGAACCCCCATTCAAAAGGTTTTTATAACCCCGCTGCAAAGGATATTTTAGTTTTTGCAAAAGAGTACCGTGAAAAGTTCATTGAACTGCTCAAAAAGGAGATGAAAGAGATGGGGATGGTGAAAGTCTTATTTTCTTTTGATACAAAGTTTTCAACAAAAGATGAAAAGAGAGAAATCAAACAGTATTATAAAAGTAAACTGTATATTTTCCAAAAATTTGACGAAGAAGAGATCACGGAAAAATTCGATGAATTTATTGAAGAATCAAAAAGCAAAACGGAAGTCTCAGTTCAAAATTCAGAAATGGTGTTTGAAAAAATAAAACAAGTGTATGTGCATGTTGCAAAATATGAACCACTGAAAGGAGGAACATGGTTGCCACTTCCACCAAAACTTGCAGCAAAGAAAGCAATTGTTAACGTGAAAAACGTGGACAATGAATGTCTGAAGTGGGCGTTGAGATCAGCACTTTTCCCAGCGGGAAAGGACGCGCAAAGGCCGAGCAAATACCCTGTCAATGATGACAAAATCAATTGGAAGGCAATCGATTTCCCCACACCGATTAAACAGATAAAAAAGCTTGAGGCACAAAATCCAAAACTGGCAATCAATTTATATGGTTGGGACAAAGAAAAAGACTGTTTCATGGGAGGTTTATGGTTCAGCGAGAAAAGTCATGAAGTGCCAAGGATCAACCTGATTATTATTGTGGATGGGGAGAACAATCATTACTGCTGGGTCAAACGAATGAGCTCATTGGTTTATGATCAGACAAAACATTGTGGAAAAAAACACTTTTGCAATATGTGTATTACACATTTCAGAACAGCGGAAAAGTTGGAGGAGCATCAAAAACAATGTGAAGGTTTGAATGGCAGGCCAACAGTGATCGAAATGCCGGAAAAAGGAAAAAACATCCTGAAGTATCAAAATTTCCAAAAACAGATGAAGGCGCCTTTCGTGATTTATGCAGATTTTGAGGCGCTTGTAAAAAAGATTGAATACCGCGAGTGTGAAAATCAAGAACAAAGTTACACAGAAAAAACTGAAATCCACGAAGCGTGTGGATACGCCTGGATATGTGTGAGAAGTGATGGAGAAATAATGAATTCAAAAGTTTTCAGAGGGCAAAATGCAGTGGCAAATTTTCT
Source organism: Blastomussa wellsi (assembly GCA_947652115.1). NCBI lineage: Eukaryota > Metazoa > Cnidaria > Anthozoa > Scleractinia > Plerogyridae > Blastomussa > Blastomussa wellsi. Next base: position 423,963 of record OX393565.1, on the reverse strand, counting down.
GAGCGACATTGTGCAAGAAGAACAAAATCTGAGAGAAAGTGTGGAAGAGAAAGAACCAATAAGAATGGAACCGGAAGATTGGGAAAATTTCAACAACGCAAAAGATTGTCACATTTGTGGCAAAAGTCTAACGAAAGAAAATTTCCTTGACTCACTGCCTGCATGGAAAAAAGAAAAATATTTGGGACAGGTGCACAAAAAATGTTTCTGGTTTGTGCAAAAAAGGGTTGCGTGCCTTTGCATGAAAAGGTTGGACAAAAAGCAAAAAGAAGCAGCCGACAAACAAGAAAAGTGCCAATTCTGCAAAAAACCGTTGATCCAACCAATATACAGAGACGCGGTGAAAGACCATTGCCATGTGACAGGCAAGTTCCGGGGGGCCGCACACAACGATTGCAATTTAAAACTGAAACTGAAGCCCAAATTTTTCAAAATCCCAGTTGTATTTCACAACCTGAGAGGTTACGACGCGCACCACCTGATGCAGGCGATGGCGCAGCAGGAAAAGGATGTGAAATGTGTGGCCAACAACATGGAAAAGTACATCACATTTTCCATGGGGAATCTGCAGTTCATAGACAGTCTGAATTTCATGCAAGGAAGCCTTAACGCGCTTGTGAAAGCAACACCCCAAGAAAAGTTGAAAATCACCAAAACAACAGTGGACAGCCCCCAGGTTGAGTTGTTGTTTCAAAAAGGAATCTATCCATATGAGTACATGGACTCATGGGAGAGGTTCGAAGAGACAAAACTGCCGCACAAAAAGCTGTTTTACAGCAAACTGAACGACGAAGCCATTTCAGACGCTGAATATGCGCACGCGCAGAAAGTGTGGGAAGCCTTTGACTGCAAAAACCTGGGAGATTATCATGACTTGTATGTGAAAACAGACGTGGCACTGCTGGCGGATGTTTTTGAAAATTTCAGGGATCTGTGTCAAGAGCAGTACGGGCTGGACCCGGCGAATTATTTCACATCGCCAGGGCTGAGTTGGGACGCGCTTCTGAAAATGTCTGGCATTGAGCTGGAGCTATTGACGGACATTGACAAGCATCTTTTTGTGGAAAGGGGGCTGCGCGGCGGGATCTCAAATGTCAGCAAAAGGTATGTCAGAGCCAACAACCCAGAAGTGGAGGGCTACGATGAGACCAAACCGAAAAAATTTATTATGTATCTCGACGCGAACAACCTTTACGGCTGGGCCATGTGCCAGCCAATGCCCGTGAGAGGATTCAAATGGAGAAGCGTGCTGCCCACGGAAGAAGAAATTTTGAAGAAAAAAGAAGACGCCAAAACCGGCTGGATTCTTGAGGTTGACCTCGAATATCCGGAGGAGTTGCATGAAGAGCACAACAGTTATCCGCTGGCGCCGGAAAAAAAGGCGGTAAAAAAAGAGGACATGTCAGACTACCAGCACCGTCTGATGGACGAACTGGAAATCAAAACACCAAAAGAAAAGAAACTGCTGCTGACACTGGAAGACAAAAACAACTACGTCGTGCACTACAGGAACTTGCAGTTTTATCTGCAACAGGGGATGAGGCTGAAAAAGGTCCACAAAGTTCTGGAGTTCGAGCAATCACCGTGGATGAAACCATACATCATGATGAACACCAATTTCCGCAAAAGATCAAAAAGCGCTTTTGAAAAAGACTTTTACAAACTGATGAACAACTCGGTTTTCGGGAAAACGATGGAGAACCTGCGGAAGCGCACGGACATCAAAATCGTGAAAAGTGAAGAAAAAGAAAAAGTCAGAAAATTTGTTGCCAGTCCGTTGTTCTCAAGGTTCGCCCAATTCACAAACAACATGGCGGGGATCCACATGCACAAAGGGAAGCTGGTGCTGAACAAACCGGTGTACACGGGCATGACGATCTTGGACAACAGCAAGATCCTCATGTACGACTTTTTCTACAACCACCTGAAAAAGCGGTACGGATCAAAATGTGAACTTGTTTACACGGACACGGACAGTCTTCTGCTTGAGATCGAAACAGAAGACGTTTACAAAGACATCGCGACAACGAAAGAAATGTATGACCTGAGTGATTACCCGCAAGACCATCCACTTAACTCAGACGAGAACAAAAAAGTCTTGGGCAAAATGAAAGATGAATGCGCGGGGACACCCATCGCGGAAGCCATCTGTCTCAGGTCAAAAATGTATTCCATCCTCCGAGGGGACGAAAAAAAAATCAAAAAGGCGAAGGGGGTCAAAAAGTGTGTCGTCAAGAAAAACATTTCCCACGAGCAGTACCGTGAAATGATTTTTGGCGAGAAGAAACAGCTGAAGCATGGAATGAACATTCTGCGGAGCGAGGGGCATGAAATTTACGGAATGCACGTGAACAAGATTTCACTGTGTGCGTTTGACTCAAAACGCTGGATTGCAGATGACGGGATCCACACAAAAGCATACGGTTTCAAAGATGCCCCACTAACAGAAGAGGATTTGGAAGCGCTGTTGCTGGACACAGAAGCTGTCACAGCGCTCGGGGAGTGGCTGGAAGAACAGTTTTAACAATCTCGCTCGGGCGCAAACTGCGCAAATAATTCAAAACTCCAGGGTCAAGAAAAATTTCTTCTGGATTTTTAACGGTGTTGTTTCTGCCAAAAACATCAGAATATTTTTGGTTAACGTCACTTCTTGTCCTTCTTTTCCCAATGGTTGAAGCTTGAATGAGAACACCGTTGCGTCCACGGCCCATTTTTCAAAATTTCATTTGTTTATTCAACTGTCCACGCTGGCCGGCGGGAGAACGGTGTTTTTAGGCACAATCTGCAGCTCTTCACGCACAAAACCGCGCTTGGGTCCATCATGCAAATAGTACAGAACGGGCTGATCCGGTTTTTGTAAAACCTTTTCAATGGTGAAAACTTTCAAAGACCAAATCGGATCCGTGGCTCTTTTTTTCCCCCCTTCAAGCTCACCAGGTTCGTAAAGATGGCGAACCTGAACAAGATATGGCAGGATTTTTTCATCCTTCCCAACAGGTCTGTGATAAGCAGTCGAAGGTTTCGAAAAAACAGATTTCTCTTTGATTGCAACAGCGGGTTTCTTTCCGATGAGGCTGGTCACCTCGTTGTTCAAAGCTGAAACAACTTCAGGAAGTCTTTTCACCCATGCCCTGGACCGCTGGCCCTCAGGCAGCCGCATTTCCACGGCATACTGGTGACCGAACAGGCGTTCGGCAAGGGTGCGGTTGTAACGTTCAACAATGGCCTGATCGCGGTGAATGTTGACGCGCCCGCGCCGGATGAAAGTTTTGTGATTTTCCATGACTTTCGTCACGGCGCCCATGAATTCGCGCCCAGGGTCAACTTGCAACATTTCAGGCCATTTCAAAGGGCCGCGCTTGTAAATTTTCTGAAAAGCCTGGGCAACCTCATCAGAATTTTTCGAGGTCAAGGGTTCGGACTCTTTGAAACGGCTGGCCACGTCGACAACGTTCAGCGCGTATTTCCAGACTTTGCGACCGCGAGGCAGTTTATCGTGAGGCAAAAAAAGAAGGTCCGCCTGGTGGACCTTGTTGGGTAAGGACACGTCGAATTTCGGTCGAGGTATATGCTTCGGCGCCGGAAGGAATATCTGCCAGAGGGCTTGCTGGATCAACCACTTTTTTGCGGTGTCTTCCGGGACGTTTGCAGCCGCGGCCAGTTTTTTGATGGCGGCAATGCCTTTCCAATAACCGCCAGGGCTGTAGTATATCTTCGCGAGTTTGGTGTCCATATAAACGAGGTGAAAAAAAGTTTAAATGTTAGCAGATGAATCTTGTTTTGGTTTTCCCGCAAGAGGCGCATTTGACTTTCAGAACGGTTTGCCCATTTTTTGTTTTTCCGAGTCTTTCACTCCCACGAACGTTGGGGGTGATCTTCTTCTCATACACACAGTAGAAATCCATATAAAAGAGGTAAAAAAAAGTTTAAAAGAACCGGAAAGCAGCGTAGCCCAAAGCGAGAGCCCCGGCCCCGACGAACATGAGTTCACCATTTTTTTGCCGCTGGCTTGGTTGATAAAAATCCGAAAATTTGGGCTCTTTTAGAGGAGCCTCTTCAGGATGCGCCTGGTTGTAAAGTTTTAAAGCGTAGTCAGTGTTTGTGAAATCCTGCTTGGCGTCAGCTTTCATGCGCTCGTTTGTTTCAATCCAGTCGAGACGTTTGGTGCGGTCGCGCACGAATTTGTTGTACGCAGCTTGATACTAGCTCGGTCGTGGCGCTCTATTTCTTCACGCGAGGCCTGGCCATCACCATCCAAAGCCTTCGCCAGATAACTGCCGCCGATGAAAGCCACTGCGTTCACCAAAGCACCGCCAACCATAATTGCGATACTTGCCATGATTATAAATTGCCGCCATTTTTTCAAATGATTTTTGGGTGTTCAAACGTTGGTCGGGAGGATTTTCTGGTCTTCCAGGTACTTCTTGAGCCAGATGCTGCCCGTCATCACACCAGTGAACATTGCGAAGTTTTCGATAGAATCTGAAGGGTCATCTGTAAAACTTCTCCTGAACGCTTTTTTGACAGCCCACCCAATGCCAGCAGAGAGGCCAACGAGAGTCGCGGCCTCCATGGCGTTTTTTACAAGATTGTTTTCAGGCATGTTTGGTATAAAAGAAAAAAAAATAAACGTTCAAAAGAAATTAATCATCTTCATCAGCCAGTGAATCTGCATAGCTTGGCGGTTTCTCGTCAGGGTAAATTGGCAACACAGGAAATTCCTCATCTTCATCTTCATCTTCTTCAATGAATGGTGCATCCCAGAGAAGCATGATTGTATCAGCAAAGGCGAAGGCAAGTTTGAACCACACAAAGGTGATTGCAAAAATACCAACGCCTGATGCAACAGCTTGGGCACCGTCAATTTTCATGTTTTGTTTATTGTGTAAATATTTAATCCATCGGTCGAAAGGCATTTCTTGATGGCTGCGTCGCCACCCTGGGGTGTGGGGCTTGCTCCACTGCAGGTGCTGGCGTCGCCTCCACGGGGTGTGGGGCTTGCCCCCCTGCAGGTTCCCGTGTGAAAAAGCGCTGGATGTCTTCACGCTTGACATAAGTCGTGAAGAGCGCGACGCCAATTCCGGCGAGTGTGAGCCATTCGTTTGTGCTGAGACCGGTTTTTGCGGGGTGTGGGGCTTGCCGCACGGTGGGCTCCGGCGTCGCCTCCACGGGGTGTTGAGCTTGCGCATTCTCAATTGATGCAAGTTTGCCATTTGCTTCATCAAGGGCTTTTTTCTGTGCTTCGCGGGCCTGCCGAGTTTTATCAGCAGTCGCTTTGCCCGCAGCCACTCGATTGGGATTTTTGGCGGGCTTTGTTGGCGGCGTTTGTGAAGTCACTTGGCTTTCCTGTGGTGCAAGGTTTGCTTGTGGTGCAACGGTCGGTTGTTCTTCAGCCATGGTATATTGAAAGAAATTTTTGTTTAATTTGTGAGGAATTATTCAGCAGTTGGTCAGGAATGTTCAGCAGTTGGTGAGGAAAGCTCAGCAATTTCAGTCGTTTGCGCTTCGTGCTTGAAAGAATCAAAATCAATGTGTTTTGCAGTGATCATCGCCGCGTTGGCCACAGCGAGACCACGGCCGCAAGTCAAAGCTGTGCTGCCGGCCATGTTGGAGAGCTGATTGTTGATGATCCAGTCGTTTTTGATTTCTTTTTGATAAGCCTCGATGTCTTTGATTTTGACGACCATTCCGACCGCTTTGGTCAAAACAAAAAGGAAGCCGTCGAGCAAACTGTCCGTTGTCTTGGAGCCCACGTACGCATGGTAGCGTTTGATGTATTTCTCAACATCTTTGTCAGAGAGGCGCTTCACATCGTCGTGTGAAAGCTGCGTCCCGATGGCTTCTTTTGATTTTCCTGTCGACACCAGCACGGCCAGCTGCTCTCGCAGCGCTGGGATATCGGGCTGCGTTGAAACAACTGCGGGGAAATTGCTGGCCGGTGCGCTCGTTGCCTCAGCTTCAAGCAAGCCCGCAATGTTGGTCAAGACTTGTTCATCAATTTCGAGTGTTGATGGGTTCGCCATTTTGTGTATAAGTTGTGAATTTTTAATTGAGCTTGAATTTTATTCCGAACGGGTGCCGAAGTGCGAACACAAGGCAGGAGAACTTATTTTTTTTCAACCTCGAAATGAGGTCTTTGTACTCATCTTGAGAAAGTTCGCCGGCGTAATCTTCAAAAACCGCTTTCGTTGTCTTCCACGAGGGTGTGTAAAAAAGCACAAGCGCCGCAACGTTTTCGCGGAAAGAGGCTGTGATGCTGGTCAGCTTTTGGGCGAGCACCCACACGCTGAATCCTGTGTGGCGGGCGCTGAACGCGAGATTGACCAGCTGGCCCGTGCGCTTTTTCACATCTTTCGAGGCCGCGCAGTCATCGAGGATAATGAGCGCATTGGTGCCCTCCAATTCAAGGCAAACCACTTTCAGCCAGGCTTCAACAAAATGCTGTTCACAAATGATAACTTTGAAACGCGGGTCCGCCAAAGCGAAGCGATGAAAAGTCCTGTTGTGCGCGAATGTCGGGCAGATGAGCGTGATGAAGTCGAACTTGCCGTGGAAAGGACCGCGGAGCTGTTCCACCACAAACTTTGATTTGCCCGAATTCGTCGGCCCGACGATGAGAGCGTTGAACGGGATGTTGTTTGGGTCCATTATATGATCAGTGCAACACTGAAACTAATTGCTGATTTTTAATGTCTATTTGCGCGTCCGAAATTGCAAAGATGTGGCATTTCACATCGCCTGCGCCAATGAGGTCCCGCTCGATTTCAAGCTGGACTCCATGTGTTGTGTTCACAAGCCGCGTGCCGCTTCCATGCAGCGTTGGATCCCCCGATGTGCGCAAATCAATCAGAAGCCCGAACCTGTCTTCGGTGAAAAACTTTACCGGATTCATGTGCTTTGTTTTTTGGGCTTTCTTTCCGAAAAAGCGGTCAACTTCGGCCCAAGTATCCGTGATTCCGAGGCCGTTGTTGAAGAGCTTGTTGGTCGAGCCGTTCACCGTGACAACGACTTTCTTCAGGGACGGGTTAATGTACTTTTCTGAATCCCGGGTTCCTGCAGTGTAAGGCTCAACGAAAAGGAGAAGAAGGCCTTTCAGGGACCTTTTTTGGGCGTTAAATTTGATGGTCACGCTTGAGGCCACTTCTTTTTTGAAGCTGACCACCTCGGGCCGCACCACATGGTCGTATTTGAACCCCTTTCCCGCGGTGTAAACGCTGCGAGCCTCGTCCGCCAAGGTCTTGCTTCTGATTGTTTCAAACTCGAGCTGGATGTTTGTCAGCTTGTATTTCAGTTTATCGGGGTCAGAGCCTTTGACAACCTGCGAGGCCGGCGCGAGCTTCAGCTGAAACAGGAGGTCGTGGAGGAGCGCTTGGGGGTAAAAGACGCCGTGGTCGGTCAGTATTGAGTGGTCCAGGCGGATCCGGTATTTTTTCCCGTAAACCTTTTCCAGCGCGTTTTCTTTGGCAACACCCGAGGTTTTCTTGTCTCCCGAGTCTGAGCGGATCTTGCAGAGGTCTTCAGACTGGATGCCCTCGAGCAGCATGTCGTCCCGCTCCTCCTGCGAGAGAAAAAGGTCCTCCCAGATCTTGTAGATGTCATATCCATCCGTGTCCTGCAGTGTTTCCGCGCCGAACTTCACATGCAGTTTTTCGACCAGGGCGCGGGTGACGTTTTGAACGAGGAAGTTGTCAGCGTCCCCTCCCGCCAAGTCGATTTTGAAGACCAGTGCGAACGTGCCTGGCACGAGAACCTCGTTCTGATCCAGCTTGGGCACGTAAACATATATGGTCTCCCCAGGGTTGGCTTCGCTGCGATCAAAAGTGATGCGATTGACCACGCGCTCGGCTTTCATCGCGAGGCCAGTTTTTTGGCTGTGCTCTGGATGAAGGTTTGTTTGCACCGCACGTTCCACTCTTTTTCCGTCAACTTCTGTTTGCACATACATGGTATTGAAAGCTGCACATTTTTATTTAAATTGAAAATAAATAGAATTTATATTTCGCAATGGCAATGATGGAAGAAGAAAAAGACCCTCTTTTGGAACATGATGATGATCATGAGAAAGATGCTGAGAAAGATGATGAGAAATATGAACATCTTGATCATGGCGACGGGGATTCCGGTTTTCCTGAAGAACAAGAAATGAGAGATCGCCTGAAACGTCTGAGGGAAAGGTCAAGGAGTTCTTCCACTGCAGAAACCTCTTATATCGAAGAAGATCTGCCTGATCCTACAAAGCCTGATCCTCCAAAAAACGATTTGACAACAATCATGGTTGCTAATGATTTTCTTAAAAAAGAGTTTCCATTTGCAAAGTTGGAAGATCTTAATGTCCGAATGGAAAACAATAGGGTGAAAGTCGGTTTATTTAGAGCCACCAAAAAAGGTGTGAAAACAACAACATATTTTTTAACAACAAGAGACACAAAAACGAATAAATTCCGGATAAATCCTGCACTTCCAAAAGAAATAACTCGTGAACTTGGGAAAAGTCGAAGAGAAACAATCGATGAAAAAATTGGAACACTGTCACAAGACATTTATGAAAATAAAAAATTTGCAGACGATGAAAAGCAAAGCCCAACAGAAAGAGAAAAAGCCCGAGAAAGAGCAAAAAGACAAATTGCAGAACGGACTGATCTCCAGCGAGAACTTGAACGGTTGGAAAACAATGATTACGAGTCGATTGATTTTGAATCGATCCCCCTTCAAGAATTTGAAAAAAATGAAGAACAAAGGACAGAAAAAGAAAAAGAAATACAACAAGAAAAAGAAAAGCAAAAAGAAATCGTTAATGATGAAAATGCCCCGTCTGATGAAAGAGAGCACGCCCGTGAAAACGTTGAGCGGCTCGTGAATGAAGAAAATCAAATCGAGGCTGAAAGAGAAAGAGACCTTGAAAGGCTTTCTTTCCGTGAAAGAGTCAGAGAAAAAATCAAAAATGTCTTCAAAAAATACGGTTTCACGGTGACAGCGATCTCAATTGCCGCCGGTATTCTCATCATGGAAATCGTAAAGCTTTTAACGAAACCTGTTGTCAATGCTGTCAAAGCATTCGGCAAAGCTTTGGGAAACGGGCTAAAAGACCTCGGTAAAAAAATATTGTCCGTCCTTCCAGGTCTCCTTGGCTCGATTGTTTCTTTTCTTTTCACAACTGCTGGTAAGGTCCTCGGGTTTCTGGCTGAGCACGCCTGGCTTGTGATTTTGGCTGTTGTCGCCTTTTTGATTGAGCGCTTGACCAAAAAACAGAGTTAGCGGGACGCTAAAAACACCAAACCCGCAAGTGCGACCACGCCAACTATCAGAGCCGTTTTGTTCGTGTCATGAGCCTCACTGTCCGTCCTGGCTGTTTCAACCGTTTGTGCGCGGGGTGAACCCCGCACCCCTGTTGCAGGTGTTTTGGCAGAAGGCTCCAGATCTTTTTTGCTTTCAGCTGTGGCCGCAGGTGTTTTGGCAGAAGGCTCCAGATCTTTTTTGCTTTCAGCTGTGGCCGCTTTGTGAATTGGGTTCGAAGGGTGGCTGCTTGGTGGGTTGTATTTTGATTTCTCTCCATCCATGGGTTGATGGGTCACTTTTTTTTTGTCCTTGTTGATCTGGTTGTTTATTCCAAGTTTCATCCCCGCCACAGCTTGTTTGAGGAAGTTGTTGTAGCCCATAACGCTTTCTGTGTTGATCACCATGTAGCCTGGCATCAGCCATGCGCCCGGGCACAAAGCAAGGTTCAGCCTGACTTTCGCCTCGTCAATGGCAAGTTGGTATCTTTGAACAGACGCTGACAAATCTGGCTGTATCACTGCGCCTTCAAACAGGTGAAGAAACTGGCTTTGGACCTCACGCGCTCGGCCTCCAGTGCCCTGGATGCTGCTTCTTTGATCCACTTGTGCGCCGAGAACGCAGTACACGAAAGCCTCGATCGACTGGTTTATTCGGCTCAAGCCGGCTGGTGTCAGCCCTTCGGCATGGTTCGCGCAAAACCAGTCGTATTGGTTGTATGCGACGCTTGTTGGGTGGCGTTTGTAATGCGGCCCGCCTGGCCAATTATGAAACGTCCCGCTGCCGGGCGTGAAGCGGAAGTCATTCGTAACCTCGATCCCAAATTCATGGCAAATCCTTCCGTACGAAGCAACATCATAAGGATTGTTTCTCTGGGTAAATGCTGGATCACCCGGCAACGCGAAAATGTTTTGGGGGCCTCCGAGCTGATACAAAATCCGTCTGACCGTGAAGTACACGTGGAAAACAAAAAATGCCCTGACTTGCGGTGGCAGTTCCAAAGATGTGTGCTCTTCATCAAAAATATCCCGTGAAATTCCGCAGCCCGTGGTCGCGCACCAGGTGGCAAAATTCAGTTGCTGTGGCCAATATTTCATGTCAGGCGTTGCCAGCCAATGCCTCACCTCGTCAGCGCCATCCTCCCCAGGCGATTGGTCCAGAGGCAGCTTTGTTTTTTGAAATACCTCTCGGAACCGCGTGGTAAAGAACCAATCCGGTGTCACATATATGTTCACGTCATTGTTGAATATTTTCTTCAAACTGGGGGCCGCTTCGTGGAATGGCACCGCTGGAATTGGCAAGTCTTCTTTTTCACTGATTTGCGTAAGCCATTTTGGAAAACCGTCAATGTATTCCACAACAGGTTTTTTCTTCACAACAGGTGTTTTTTCCACTTCTTGGGTGTGTGGTTTGCTGACCGGTGCTTTCTTCACATCTTGGCTGGGAGATTTGCTTTCTGAAGTGCCATGTCTTGATTTATTTCTCACTCTGCTAAGATATTTTGCAAAATCATCACTGTACTCTCCTTGCATTGCGATTATTTAAACAAAATATTTTTTCTTCAATAAACAAAACATGGTTGTGCACACAATCATCGCACCTTCAAACGACTACACTGTTTATTTCGACCGTCCAATTCCAAAGCCAAAGTATATCAGGCTTTTGAACTGCTCGCTTCCAAATTCGTGGTTTAACCTGAAAAAAGTGGGCAGACTTAAATCGAAAACAAAGAACAAAACCATCACCTTTTTACCGGGCCATTACACCTTGAAATCTTTGGCAAGTAAAATTGAAAATGGTCTTTTGCCGGACAGTAACACCTTAAAAGCAGAAATCAACACACCCTATGGTCAAATGTTTGTCTACAACACAAAAATGGAAAACCTTGAAATTGATGAAAATTTGAGCTCTCTTCTTGGTGTCGGAAATTTACCACCATTCTTTCCGTTATTGTTTTCAAAAAAACTGAACTCCCCTTCAACGTACTTCATCCATTGTGACTTGATTGACCATCAAGAAAATCAGTTGAATGGAAAACCATCCACCATTCTTGCCAACTTTGATATAAAAGGTGAACCTTGGGATAAAGTTTTTTATCAGTCAGAGCCACAGCATGTTCGTGCCACTTCGAAAAGTCGAGAGGTAAACAGTTTGACTATTTCAGTCAAAGATGAGAATGGTGAACCTTTCGATTTCAATGGGATGCCACTCACTTTCGTTTTGGAGATTACCTCTTGAATTTGAAATAACTTCGACAGACAAATTTTTGTTTAAAATATTTAATTGAATATATTTTCTTTTATATAAAAATGGTTGTGCTCACGTTCAAAGCTCCTTCAAACGACTACACTGTTAATTTCGACTATCCAATTACGAAGCCAAAGTATATCAGGCTTTTAAGCTGTTCGCTTTACAACTCGTGGTTTAATTTTAAGGGTGGAACGGTCACGTTAATAGATAAAGAGCAAAATTATAGAGAATTTGTGACTAATTTACATCCCGGTTTTTACACCATTGAGACTTTTGTTGAAGCTTTAAAGAAAGCCTTACAAATATACGACTACATAAATTTTACAGATGCCGACACGCCCGCGGGCGTGCTGATTCTTCAAAATTCTAAATTTAGGCGAGTTGGTATAAATTTCAGCGAGGAATTTGACAAACTGTTTGATATTGGAGAAACTTTATCAGGGTTCACATTCAACAAAAAACACTGCCTGTCTACTTATTTTATTCACTGCGACCTTGTTGACAAAGAAAAGAATTTTCTCGATGGAAAAAGATCAAGTATTTTGGCTCGATTCGATGTGAGAGGCAAACCGTATGAAAAAATCTCTTACAATTTTGATTCAAATGTCTTGCGTGACACTTCTTCTGGTCAATATGTAAACGGTGTGACAGTATCAGTTAGAGATGAACTCGGGGAGTTATTAAATTTCAATGGTTTCCCTCTTGAATTTGAATTAGAAATACTTTAACAATTAAAAATAAAATCTGCTTTTAATAGAAGATGTCAAACGTATTGCCGAGCGCTCCTCCACAAAGTGGATTATATCCAAACATCTCTGCTGAAAATGCCGAGAATTTTCGGCTGACTGAAATAAGCCGGATTGAAAAAGAAATTGGCCACGAGGCTGAACACCGGAGGCTTGTACTGAAAAAATATAAAAAAGTCAGGAAAGTGATTCACGTTGCCGCCGTCAGCCTTGGCTCACTGACAACGTTGCTGTCAGCCGGTGCGATCGCGGCTTCTCTCACCGGTGTTGGTGTTATTGCCGCAGTTCCTATGGCTACTGTTGCCGCTGTTTCCGGTGCGACTTCAACTGTTCTCACTGCCGTCAACAAAAAGCTTGAACGGAAAGTGTCGAAGCACACAAAAATTCATGCTTTGGCGATGTCAAAACACGACACCATCAACAGCCATGTGTCAAAAGCACTTGATGACAATAGAATTTCTGACTCGGAGTTCCAAACTGTGACAAGCGAAATCCAAAAATACCGGAAACTCAAAGAGAATTTGCGTGCAAAATTCACCGAAAAAACTCCTGATTTACCACAGCCCGATATTGAAAAGATAAAAAAAGAGCTTCAAGAACAGCTTATGAGAAAACTCGCGGCGCCCAGCCTTGCAAATTTGAACTGAAGTTTGAGGGAAAAACAAAAAAAATATCTTTAAGTATAATTAAAGGTTGACTGCATAACTCAAAATGATCACGATATTTCACATGCTTTTCGTAATTCTGGAAGAATTTTCCGCTCCCGTTTGGCAGAACGATGTCAGACAGATAACTCAACAAGTTGTTGAGGCGATGCGTGAAGCGGACGAAAAAAAAACATTGTGAAATTTCAGTGAAAGACAGGGCGGCCGATAATATGTCTCTTTCCGTTTTTTAAACACAGGTTGCACAAATCAATTTTCCTGAAACTACAAACTTTCCCGCATGACGTAACTTTTGTGATGCGTTGATTTTTTTCACAAAATGGGTGCATTCTCATTTCACAATGAACTTCAAAAAAACCCAGATCCCATCTCTCTTTTATCTTGATTTTAATTAATTCTTTCAATATCATCTCACGAATTTCGGGTGGGAGGTTTTTGACCATGTTCTATATATGTGCGCGCATATCTTCAAATAATTCCTGAGCCAAAATGTGAAATTTGAGTTTCCTCTCCAGTTGCCCCATTGATTTTTGGCCGCGCTGTGCCCCCGTTTTCCATTTGAAGGCGTGCAGCCTCCTCTTATGCGCAGTGGTTTTTGCCATGTTTATTCCACACACACATAACACTGGGTGGTTCTGGGCGCATGGATTTTTTTGGGTTTGAGTGGGGGATGACGTTTTGGTTTACGCATCCCGGCGAGCCGGCGAGCTGGTGAGCCGGGATGCGTAAACCAAAACGTCATCCCCCACTCAAACCCAAAAAAATCCATGCGCCAGAACCAGCCAGTGTTATGTGTGTATTATGGTTTGCTCTCCCTGTTAAATTTTCATTTGATATCTTCTTCACAATTCTGCTGGAGCATTTTTTGCATAAATAAAGGTATTAAGTAATGGCTTTAGCACAAAATTGACCTGAACACTCCAAAATCACCGTGACAGTGCCCCTTTAAAATCATGGAGAAAATGTCGACGATTTATTAAATCTCCTTTCATCTTTCTTGCAGGTTGCCACACTTGTTCAAGACTTGAGGACCGAACTAGACCATCTATTAGAAAACAAAATAGAAAATCCCTCTCTCGATCTCATGAGTTGTGCAGGAGGAAGCAGGATTATTGACGTCATTGTTCGCTTGATTTCAACACAATAACAGCATAATCATAACTGTTATTAGCACGTCCCCATTTCTCTCGTAGTGTAGCAGCTCTCGAAAGCTTGCAATTCTACTGATAGCAATTGCTATCGTTTAGGGGCTAGGGGCACTGTTCCTGTTGTTTGTTTTCACGCAGGGGGTCGAGCCATTCATTAGTAAAATGTAATTTTACTCAATGTATCTAAATAGAAGCTACTTGATTAAAATCTTTCAGTGATTTTGACAAAACGTTTGTTTTCAACATTTTTTCTGTCAGTGCCAAACTACTTTCATGCCTAACTGAGTAATTGCTTTGATACCACTTTAGGCATTAGCCTTCTTTCAAATTAATTAAGATAACAACTTTGATGAAGTGTACGAGAAGTCCCTTTTCCTTGGTCCATCGAGAGTGAAACGAAAACACCGCACGAGTGGAAAAATCGGTCGGGAGAAATCAAACAGAGGCAAAACAGACAGACAGAAACTTTATTAAAACACGGAATCTCTTCAATTACAAGAACTGGTTTCCAAGAAAGCCGTGCTATCTACTAATTTATTAATTAGTAGAAACAAATGTATTAAAAATAATAAATTACAGATTAAGAAATAAGATTACACCTAGTTCGTGTTATTTATGGATACCGTGTGTGCGTAACTTTACTGTTCTGCTTTGGTCGCATTTTGAAGAAAGTTCCAAAGCAGCAAGTCTATGAGGTTAAATACCTCAGTAAGGCACCCTGGAGCTTTGTTACGCATAATTTTGTGCATGTGATGATAACGACGAACGCCAAGAGTATCCCTCTGAAGCATTCTCAAAATGCGTGTCCGGGCATCAGGTTTCAGATTCCACATCTTAGTTCAATCCTGCACGTTTTACTTTGCCAGGGAAGATTCCCGCGAAGTTCTTTTCTTTTCAAGCGCCTCCATTGCACGCTTGGCAACAGTTGCCTTGGCAATTCTCAGGTTGGCTCCCTTGCCAACGAACTCGCCCCAGTGAACGCGCAGAGTACACGCGACCTTTCCATCGGGACGAGTTTCCGCTTTGCTGAGTTGGAAAAAAAGAATGTCAAAATGAGTAAATAAATAACTCCCATAAAAGATTATAAGTTAGTGAACGAGTTCATCATTATTATAATACTTCATAAGTCAATGTATTTGAAACCTCGAGCACGATTATTTTATTTTGATTATTTTGGCAATTAATCAATCAAAACAGTGTCCCAATTCGTTTGTTAAAAGCTAAATCCCTCGACACTGAAATAAAGTCCTAATACAGCTACTAAGTACTACAAATTGTTAAAAATAGGGCGACCTGGCCCCGTTAAATTTAACTAATAAGTAATTAAATTTGGTGAAATCAAGAACATCTTCGTACACGTACCCGAAATTAGCTTTGTCATCTTCCTCGTAGACACGTCTGATAGGATTGAGTGGTATGTTCACAGAATAGTGATCTGAAACGAGAATACTACACACTGTTGATCAACTGTAACATAACGGCTAAACTCAACAATCAGTTTCAAAAACCAGAATCATTTATGGCTAAATATCGGGCCATGGCTCAGGGCCGTAGCTAGCAAGAGGCAAGACGAGGCAGTTGCTTCGTCTAGATTTTGCCTCAAAATGAAAAACGAAATACGTACAGATGGGAAAACTAATACTCCCAAGTTGAACGAGAGTGTTCAAAATAGTGCTCAGGGCTTCTAGCTTTCAAAATTTTCTTGTGGCAGGTTCGTCCCCATGGCACTTTCCTGAAAGCTGGAGATGAGGTTGTCCCCAAAGGTGTGGGCGATGCCAGCAGATAGCGCCTTTCACCCTCACAACTTTTGCCTCGTCGATGTTTAAAGTCTGGTTACGGCCTGTGGTGCGGATACTCAAAACTAAGCTACCAAGAGTTTCTCACCGCGAACAGCATCATTCCTCGATAGTTAAATCACGAATGCAATAAAGTTTTCATTATTTTACAAATATGCATATTTGCATATGCATATTTGGTCCGTATCTGTATGCTAAGTACCAGTCTTTCACTTCACATTTAAATTTCTTCCTACAAATGGCGATAAGATTTCCGTCGTCTTCTTTAGCTGATAGGCGTAGATTAAAAATCCCCGTCTCTTTCGTATTGGTCCCCCCGCCGGGCGTGTTCGTATTTTCGAGCGAACGAATTAGAAAGCGTTTCCGTTGAAATTTTGTGACACACTGTACAATAACAAGAAAAATCATTTTGTGTGTGTTATCTTACCGATATAAGGTTCCATCATGCGGTAGTACACGCCCCAGATCTTCGTCAGATCCATGCCGCTGTCCAGGAACACCGCACCAGCCACTGATTCAAAGATGTCGCCCAGGACTTTAGGCGCTTCGAATCCTTCTTCGTCTTCTTGTGAAACAATTATAAATGGGTCTGCGCTGACCTGCAAAGTAAACATACAGTGGATTGTTTTTGAGCCACAGAAGAGGGCGGTAAAGAGTATGTATTGCTAAGAACAATGTATTGCTAGAACAATTCCACTGATGTGACTTCCACTTCCTCAAACGTTTATTTCACAAGCAAAACTTTTGCTTAACATCAATGCCATACATTTTTTCCCATTTCCTCCATATGTTTTGTTCTCGCGCAGGTTTTTTTTTTTATTTTTCAGTAATTACCCAATACCACCCCCCCCCCCACCCCACCACCTCACCCCTATTAAAAAATATGATGGTTTGTCCCTAGTCGGTCCTACCGTTTGTTGCCTCTCCTCCGTTTCATCTTGCACTCTGCTGATAAAATTCTCGACAATTTTGAACCACTGCGGAGACATCTGCTTCAGATACTTGTGGTAGTCATTATTGACAGCAATGGTTGCGAAGATGTTGTTATTGACCAAGGCCTGTCGAATGTCTGTCAACTGGCCTGGTGATAGTTTGGCGTGGCGGAAATACAAGTGTTGAGTGACCAAGAAGTCTAACAGGGCATCCCCAAGGAATTCGAGTCGCTGATAACATGGCGTGACGCGGTTTGG
Source organism: Blastomussa wellsi (assembly GCA_947652115.1). Lineage (NCBI taxonomy): Eukaryota > Metazoa > Cnidaria > Anthozoa > Scleractinia > Plerogyridae > Blastomussa > Blastomussa wellsi. The sequence continues at coordinate 406,895 of OX393565.1, read as the reverse complement.
GTGATACGAGGCGTGGCTTAGTGCCTCTAGCAAATATAATTTTGACTGGAAAGTGTATTTAATTGATTTTTCAAACGTCGCCAGACCAGAGATCATTTGGGACACCAAGTGTTCACTATCCCGCGCTCTTGGTACATTTGTCTGATCGGGCCAAAATCTGCCATAACAACCTGGTCTCTGTGGCGTGCTGTAATTCTCTTCAAACGGGCCAGAGTCGTCGTTGTCGCCACTTTCCGGAAAAACTTTTAGACCAAGAAAGTTCATAAATTTAAGCGCACCGAGATAACCACAAGATATCAAATACGCTCCAATGAGAGCTTCAACGCTGTCTGCAACCGACTTGTCCGCTATGGTGTGTGTGTTGCACTTCTGGCGCGCACGCTCAGTAGCACTCAGCTTCTTTTCTTCTCCCTTGTCACCAGAGTACATCTGCTCGGCGTCTACAGCCGGAGAAGATTTGATTTGGATCTCCGACCTGCGTTCCCCATGCTCTGCCTTGCCACCTGCACCCCGCTCTTGTGCGTCATCAACTTCCATCTCCTGATCGGCAGTCCCGGAAGGTTCGTTGTCGACGTCCATGGCTATCACGCCTGTGGCGATGTTGGTTTCCTGTGACACAGGGCTGAACTGGCACCCTGTGGGACACCACACATCACGTGCAAGCTGCGTGCATTGAAGATATTCAGCTAAAGATTTCTTAGCAGCCGCACGATACAGTGCCAAGTTACTGATCTGATTTTTCTTCCGACGCGTCAGTTTGCCTTCGTCTTTGTCTTTATATGAGCAGAAGAGGTGAAGTGATACGGCGAGCTTCAAAAATGCATCTCCCAGCATCTCCAGCCTCTCTAGATTGAACGAGTCCACGCTGTGGGTGGTGGTGAGAGCCTGAAGGATCAGAGCGGAGTCAGGGTGGCGACTAGAGTCACTGCCACCACGAAACATCGACTTGAGATCGGAGTAAAGTCCGGGGAAATCTTCGCCTGTGGAGTCATCTTCAACTTCCATGGTCACCGCTTCTGCACCTAGTAACTTCTTCTCCATTTTAGCATCACCGGCACCAATGGCAGGAAGTTGCGATTCATCCTTGACATCAAGCACACCAGCAACCATGGCCTTGACTTCGGCAACAAGCAGCAGAGAGCGAACACGGTGAAGAATTGATGGCAGAAGCTGCGTCACGCAATGAAGAGAGGCGCGGACTAGCAACACGTCACACAACTCTGGTATGAGGCAAATAACATCACGCTTGCTTTTGCTTGCCGGCTTTCTGTTAACCAGGAAATTTACTCTACCGGAAATCTCTTTCACTTCGAGGAGAGGCTGTTTCTTGTTGGTGACCCGTGCTCCGTAACTCTCCCTGAAGTAGTGTTCATACGTTTTGCCTTTGGACGTGTCTGGAAAAGGGGACAATGGGCTGAGATCACGACGAACAGCTAAAACAGCATACCTTTGCCGCGACTCGACATAATTCTTTGAAACCACAATGTCTTCTTTGATAGGAGTATTTAATGGAGTCTGCTTGCTTCGGCACGAAAAACGTAACTCTTCTCTCATTCGATCGACATTCACGTCCGTTCCACCTTTTCCTTTCACCAGAACAATGAAATAACCATCCGCGCTTTCCGGTTTTATTTCCACGGGCACACGAAGAACCTGACTGAACAGCAAGCAGTGAAACTCCCGAACAGTGGCCAAGTCTTCTTTTCTGATGCTCATTTCTAGAGGAGATTTCTGGCATTTCAGTGATACTGTGACTTCTCCGTAGTCAGGATACAGTTTAAATGATCGCACCTACAGAATAAAATAAATTAGCATAATTATTTCCCGAAACTAAAACACTTGCATTTTTTCACTGGATAGTAACCTGCGATAGACTAGCATCCCACCGGACCCACGGGAAATGGGAGAAGAGGGGTGTAGAAATATGCTACCTCCCAGTTGCTCCATACCAAGGAAACTGCGATACCACTTGGTACATGAAAACTTTAACTATACCTCTTTTTAAGGAACAGAGTAAGGCTGGAGGTTTTGTAATGTCAGAGGTAGTTATACCATATTTTTTTATCAGAAGTTTTCGGTTCTCACACCTGTATGACATGCTCCTAACCCCACCCCTCTCATCCTACTCCCAATCATTCATGTTGATCTTGACTTATAGGCGTCGACACCCATTAAAATTTCGAGTGCGGATAGAAAATAAAGTCTTACTCGAATGTCCTATTTTCAAGTGAGTTCCAACAGCTTTTTCTCACATGAATAGAAAGAACAGCCTATACAATAAGTGTAAGGTTTAATTTGATAAGGAATAAAACGATGATCTGATATTAACCGGTGGAAGACGTTTATTTGTCAACATGCCAAACATGCACTCGTGCTCCGTGAACAGTCGTTTACTAACAGCAAGGTCTTGAGGCCTGGTGAGTTGGGTGATGCGTATGATAACGGTCGTGAGGAACTGGGGCTGTCCATCCTGCACCAAGCTACCGGTGAATACTTCTGGGACCTGGGTAAGAGCAAAATGTCAGATTTCGTCCTCACTGTATCCGGTCCGCATAAATCATGTTTACAGGGAAAATGGAAAGATAATTTCCGATTAAACCGTGCTGTGCTGTGCTGTGCTGTGATATCTGTTCTGTTGTGCCGTACTGTGCTGTTGTGTTCTGCTGTGCTGTGTTGTGTTGTGTTGTACTATGCTTTTGTGTTGTGTTGTGCTGTGCTGTGCTGTACTGATGTGTGCTGTGCTATGTTGTGTTGTGTTGTGCTGTGCAGTGTTGTGTTGTGTTGTGCTGCATGGTGCTGTGTTGTGCTGTGCTGTTGTGTTGTGTTGTGCTGTGCTGTTGTGTTGTACTGTGCTGTGCTGTGTTGTGCTGCATGGTGCTGTGCTGTACTGATGTGTGCTGTGCTATGTTGTGTTGTGTTGTGCTGTGCAGTGTTGTGTTGTGTTGTGCTGCATGGTGCTGTGTTGTGCTGTGCTGTTGTGTTGTGTTGTGCTGTGCTGTTGTGTTGTACTGTGCTGTGCTGTGTTGTGCTGCATGGTGCTGTGTTGTGTTGTACTCTGGTGTGTTGTGCTGTGCTGTTGTGTTGTGTTTTGCTGTTGTGTTGTGTTGTGTTGTGCAGTGCTGTACTGTGTTGTGTTGTGTTGTGCTGTGCTATGCAGTGCTTTTTTGTGTTTTGCTGTGAGTGTTGTGCTGTACTATGTGTTGCGTCCTGCTGTGTTGTGTATACTGTGCTGTGATCTGTTGTGTTGTGCTGTGCTGTGCTGTGTTGTGCTGCATGGTGCTGTTTTGTGCTGTACTCTGATGTGTTGTGATGTGCTGTTGTGTTGTGTTTTGGGTAAGTGGAAAGCGCCCTCTTATACCTTATGCTTGTCAACACCTCACCTTTCTGCCATAGCGTCGCCGTCTTTTCTTCGTTCCGGCTTTGCTTCTCTTTTTCCCTTCAGATTCGGTTTCTTCTTCCTCCGACAGACTATCCTCGTCAGTTAAGGTTCGCACTGGTAATAAGTCATCATTCAGCTCGCCCATCTTGTGAAGCTCCTCGCAGGCAAAGAGTGCAGCAGCCATCTTGGCCAGGTTCTTTCTTGGCATTGGTGGACTCTGTTGAGGAAGTTGAAGATCATTCCTTTTACAAGATTCTGACCCCAGAGGCCATGCCCCTTGTGGTGAAATCGGGACCTCTGGTCGCCTCCAAAACCGAAAGTCCGCGATTCGAGGACCCATTGTCAAATCTGACAAATCTGATTTGCTGAAAACTACATAATGAGTTCTCTGCGCATGCTCACAATTTATGTGCAGCCTCTGTGTTTGCCATGATAATAGGGAGCTTAAGCAATGACGACGGCGACGGCTAGGACGACGCCTGCTAAAAAATGAATTTATATTTACGCACGAATCTCGCAATTGCCTTGATGCATTTGGTGCATCTATCGCTTTCAAACGTAGTTCTTGTAAAAAATATATGGACGGCGTTTATTTTTAAAAAGAAAAACGAAAATTTAGCCCTCGAGGTTCAGGTTCTCCAAAGTACTCAGAAATTGGTCATTTCACGTTGTTGTTTTGCAGAGGACGGCAAAGAAATGTACATAGAATTATAACGCACGTGCAGAGCTATTGTACTGCTCATTAAATCTTTTGTTTAGCGACGTTCTCGTTGACGTTGCCGTCGTGGTTTGCTTAAGCTCATTAATAGCTTGCGCTGACATAGGAAGGGAAAAGAGGTGTCTGTAGATGATTTTGTGGAAAGAGGAAGCTCGGGAGGGGTTACCACGTCCTGTGTATATATAGCCTGCTGTAATGTCGTTAATTATTCATGAGTTTATCACATGTAAACTTAGGTCACGTGATCAGGGAGTGAAATTAGAGAATGAGTTGAACATGCAAGCATGGCGTTGTGTTTCGTTTAACTCCGTAGAAAACACTCCCACACTCAGCCATTCGGTCACGATAGCACATCTGGCGACCAGGATGGGATCATCAATCTAATATCTACAACAGCCCTGGTTTTCATCGAAGAATTCTCTGTACAAAGTTTTCGTGGAAGCACGTGCTGATTTGCGACGCGCTCGACTCAGTCAAACCTCATGGCGGTTTCACTACCAAATTTTCCATCGTTTGATGTCCATGCCGACGGCAATGCGGGTCCCCGTTGGAAAAAATGGCTTGCTAGATTAGAGCGACTGTTCACTGGAATGAACATCACAACACCGAAACGAAAACGAGCCCTGTTACTTCATTATGCTGGTCCAGACGTAGACGAAATATTCGACACCTTACCAGAAACCGGGGGAGAGGGTGATTATGACACAGCGGTCGCCAAACTGAACGAATATTTCAACCCACAGGTCAACACCACTTACGAAGTGTACAATTTTCGACAGACAAAGCAAAAAGAAGGGGAATCGTTGGATAGTTATCACACCCGACTTCGTCAACTCGCGAAAACATGCGAATTCACCGATGTTGACAAAGAAATCAAAGAGCACATTGTATTAACTTGCACTTCAAGTTCTTTACGACGCCGAGCGCTACGTGAAAATTTTTCGCTAGAAGCCCTATTGAAACATGGAAGAGCGTTAGAGCTAAGCGATAAACAGGCAAAGGACGTGGAAAAAGTCGAAGATGTAGAGAAAGAGCTCAAGAGGCTTGAGAAATTAGACATCATTGAAACAGTTGAGGGACCTACACCCTGGATAAGTCCTATCGTTGTTGTACCCAAGAAATCTGGAGAAGTTAGAATCTGTGTTGACATGCGTGAGGCAAACAAAGCAATCAAGAGGGAAAAACATCTTATGCCAACAATCGATGACCTTATCGCTGATTTGAATGGCGCGACCCACTTCAGTACATTAGATCTGTCCTCAGGATACCACCAGCTCGAGTTAGCACCAGAATGCCGTTATGTCACAACCTTCAGCACACATGCCGGTCTAAGGAGATACAAACGTCTGCCATTTGGAATTAATGCAGCATCAGAAATCTTCCAAGAAGCAATAAGAGAGATCCTTACTGGTTTACCTGGATGTAAAAACATTTCAGATGACATCATAGTATTCGGGAAAGGTCAAGAAGAGCATGACAAGAACCTCCGTGGTGTTCTTCAGAGGCTCAAAGAAAACAACCTTCGCCTGAACAAAGACAAGTGCGAGTTCTCCAAGACTGAAATCAAGTTCTATGGTCACATTTTCGGCTCTAGTGGTCTACTGCCTGACCCAGTCAAAGTTGAAGCAATCCACAAGGCAAGACCTCCTCAGAACTCTAGTGAAGTGAAGTCTCTGCTTGGCATGGCACAGTATGTATCTCGGTTCATACCAAATTATGCCACAATCACTACCCCTCTGCGCCTGCTGACACGACAGGACACGCCCTGGAAATGGGAGCAAGAAGAACAAAGAGCATTGGACAAGCTGAAAGAAGCCCTTGTTGGAGATCAAGTGATGTCTTATTTTGATCCAAGAAAGAAGACTGAAATCATTGTCGATGCAAGTCCAGCTGGTCTTGGTGGTTTACTTGTGCAAGAAGGCAAAGTTCTTAGTTATGCAAGTCGTGCCCTGAGTGATGTTGAAAACCGCTACTCCCAAACAGAGAGAGAGATGCTTGCTGTAGTATGGGGAGTGGAACATTTTCATCTGTACGTTTATGGTGCCCAGTTCTCTGTCATCACTGATCACAAGCCCCTCATTGGCATCTTTAAGAACCACAAGCAAACTTCACCGCGAATTGAACGGTGGAAACTTCGACTCATGCCCTATGATTGTCAGCTAATCTATCGACCTGGAAGAGACGCAGAAAACCCTGCTGACTTCATGAGCCGACATCCCAGTTCCACAGTACCAGAAGAACAAAATCTGGCTGAAGATTATGTCAACTATGTATGCACTAATGCTGTACCAAAAGCAATGACACTTGAAGAAATCAAACAAGAAACCAAACATGATGCAGAGATGCAAGCTGTCATCAAAGCTGTAGAAACTGACCAGTGGAGTAACCAAGAAGTCCAAAACTACAAGAGAATCAAGGACGAACTATCAGTGTTCAATGGACTAGTGCTTAGAAGAAACAGAATTGTCATACCATCTACTCTCCGAAGTAAAGCAGTAGACCTGGCACATGGCGGTCACCAGGGAATTGTGAAGACAAAGCAACTGATTAGAGACAAAGTGTGGTTCCCAGGGATTGACAAGTTAGCAGAAGAGAAGGTCAAAAACTGTCTTTCCTGTCAAGCTGCATCAACCAAATCACCACCGCTAGAACCACTTCGAATGACCCCACTTCCTAGCGCACCTTGGAAAGAAGTTGCAGTAGACTTTGCAGGACCATTCCCTTCTGGTGATTACATTATGGTGGTAACAGATGAATTTAGCCGTTTTCCGGAAGTTGAAATACTGACCTCGACATCCGCCAAAGCTGTGATCCCCAAATTAGATGCAATATTTGCAAGACAAGGAATACCTGATGTCCTGAAAAGTGACAATGGCCCACCATTTAATGGTCATGAATTTAAAAACTTTGCTGACTACCTAGGATTTAAACACCGAAGAATCACACCATATTGGCCAAGAGCAAATGGAGAGGCAGAACGCTTGGTACAGACCCTTGAAAAATCCATCAGAATTGCTCACCTAGAGGGCAAAAATTGGAAACAAGAGTTGTACAAGTTCTTACGTCAATATCGTGCCACGCCCCACTCCACCACCAGTGTGTCACCAAGTGAAGTTTTAAACAATAGAAAGCTCAAGACCACAATACCAGAGCTACCACTCACCCAATGTAATCAACAGCAAAGTACGCCTCAAGATTTATCAGCCAGCATCGCCCAGAGAGATGCTGTGCAGAAGCAGAAGATGAAAATCTATGCTGATCTCAAAGCACATGCTCAAGAAAGAGAGATCAAGCCAGGAGAAGTTGTACTCATGAGACAACCCAAGAAAAACAAGCTTAGCACCCCCTACAATCCAAAGCCTTTTGTCGTGGAGGAGAAGAAAGGTTCAATGGTCACAGCAAGTAATGGCTCACAGACTGTCACAAGAAATTCTTCTCAATTTAAAGTTATTCCCAAGAATCTTGCAGAGAGCCAAGAGAATCGTGAAAAGAAAGATGAAGAAAAGACACCAGGAATGCAGCAGAACTCTCCAGAAACCAAGGAAGACTTTCCGCTGAGACGATCAACAAGGCAGATCAAACCTCCTGTCAGATTTTCAGACTATGTACAAGTTATTTATGTCAAAAAGGATGGAGCAAGGAACTTGTCTGATACTTTTGTTTATTTTTAAGGAAGTTGACATTTGCAAACTGTTCTCTTCAAAGAAAGAGCTCTCAGATGAACATTGATTATCGAACTTGATTGTTGAACAGTGATTATCGAATTTAATCGTTGAACATTGTTGTTTTTGTTACCTAAGAATGTTTATCTTTTGAAGACAGTTACAAAACTGTTACTCGTGATATTTTGTATTTTGTTATCCGAAGAAGGGGAGGGATGTAATGTCGTTAATTATTCATGAGTTTATCACATGTAAACTTAGGTCACGTGATCAGGGAGTGAAATTAGAGAATGAGTTGAACATGCAAGCATGGCGTTGTGTTTCGTTTAACTCCGTAGAAAACACTCCCACACTCAGCCATTCGGTCACGATAGCACACCTGCGTGCAGCCGTCACTTATTTCCTAAAGCGGAAAAGTCACTTTTCCGCTTTAGGAAATAGGAGACGACTGCACGCAGGCTATATGTATACTGAGAATTCACGTTTGTACAATCAAGTTTATTTATTTATTTATTTATAGATTCGTACAATGTACAGGGGAGAAAACAACAGGACACGTAGTCCCCTACTTGGTTCACCCTCCCAATCCAACCCCATAAAATGTAGAAAAACCAACCCCTTACCCCACAAAACTAGAATTAAATATTAATAATATACTTTAGATATCAACCTAAGAAGCAGAAAGAAAACATGGAAAAGGTAATAAATCGTGGACAACAATGATACTAACAAGAGCAAGCTTCCAAAATATTTACACGGCAACACTTAGGACAAATAATCTTGAAAGAGCGTACATTGTCGCCATCAAAAACATTACATAATCGCTTAAAATAAAAAGATTTGAGTTGGCGTTTGAAAGAGCATAGTGTGGTAGCTACTTTAATTTGATATCTTCTGGAATACCATTAAATATTATCGCAATTCTATTGAAAAAGTAATCTCTGAAAAGGGAAGTACAAACACAAAACTGCTTTCAAACTAAAGAATCCTTCAAAATAATTGTCTGGTGGAGAAGAAAACACCAAAGAGGTAATAATATTATAAGCCGATAATAAACTAGAATGTCGGGTAAGATGAAGACAGCCTTTGCATTAAATAGACTGGTAATTAATGTTTATAATTTTCTTCAAACCAAGGAAACCTTCAAATAATAGTTAACCAAGGTAGCAAGAAAGAGGAGAATCAAGAACGGCTTCGAATAAGAACATGTAGAAGGATTATAACCAACTATTCAAGGTACATGTTCTGCGACAGAGTGCCTTTGATTATAAAATATGGCTTTAAACTGCAGCGCTCACTCTATTAGATGTTTATTGAATTTTCATAAAATTTAAACTCGATTTTTTGGCCAAATCACAGAATTTTCTAACACTTTTTTTGCAAAAATCAGGTTCCTGTGAAAAGAAATAACAATAAGGTAGCATGGCAAATAGTAAAACAAAACCTTCTGCTAGCCATATGCTAAAAACAAAAAACCATTCAAAAATTGAAATAACTAATGGTGTAAATTTACTAATTCATGTCAAGGAACAATAATACCCAAAGAGCTTTTGTAAGTAGCCTGTACACACACACTTTTCTTATTTGTACACAGGCTGCTTTGTGACCTACCAAGATATTTTCACGTAGTTGGCAGTTGATTGGCAACTGCAGCTTACATGAGTAGTAATCTTTTCCACATTCTTCAACTGTGTACACAGGCTTAGGATGAGTAAACCGGTCTCCTGGAAGCTTAGAGCAATACCTGCAAACAATAATAGAAACAATCAAAACAGCTAACATGGAAACAAAAAACAATATAAACACAAAGTGTTTTATAAAATACTACTTATTTATACGAAAGGTTATATATATATAAACATCGGTTCGATTCCGACTTGGGGCAAAATAGTTTTTCTTTCAATTGAGATGTGTGTCAAAAGCTGAACAGCAAGCTGTGTTTGCGTGGTTCGGGAAATAAAAGGTTAAAAAGTTAAACACTGAATAAAACGATGCAAAATTATAAAGACAATATTTGGCTTAAGCTCTGAAACACAGGATTAATGGTTTAAACAATGGACCTTTCATCTCAAATAGCACCTGTTACAGCTGGAATGTATATGATTATTGATCGCAATGATGATAATGACAATGATGACTATGCCAATGATGATGATGATGATGATGATGATGATGACGGCGGCGACGACACCAATGATGATGATGATGATGATTTTTACCTTGTTTTTAGACCATGACCAAAATGTTCGGAGTCCCTACCTGGATAGGAGAGAAATACTGCTGCTCATAGTAACCCTGGCTCCTTTTCCTTTCACTGGTATGTATGGAGGTAAGAAGTCTGTGTCCACGGCCTCATTACACTCCTCTTCTGTTGGCTCAGGCCGATCATGGCACATACTCAACAAGATATCTTCAATTGCACGCAGCATCTGGGAAATAGAATTGCAATAGGAAATACATTTTTGAAATGACGAAAACAAACTCAATATTATCCAAGGTAGACTATGAGCAGTCTATTGAGTGTGAAGTGAATAAGTACCACATGTAGTCAAAATTTGGGGCGAAAGGAAGAGACACACCATTAATGCAAATTTTGGCAACCAGAAATTTATTCCCTTCACACTCAAAGAACTAAGAAAAAAGTGGGGACTGCCCATAGTCCATTTCTACTCCTCCCTGAATAGGATGCTAGTCCATCTCAGGGTTACCCCTCCCCCCAGTATTCAATTTGCTGGTACCCATTTATACACCTGGGTGAAGGGAAAGTAATATGTCCTGCAGCTGAACAACACGACGCAGTTACCATGGCCAGGGCTCGAACATGGACTGCCCAATCTGGATTCTGACTAACTAACTATTAGGTCACCATGTTTCTCAAACTCAGTATGGGTTAGTCAGTAAAGTATCTCACCTCCAATTCACACTCTGCTTCCATCTTTAACTCTTTGTCTACCAGCATGTAGTATCTGGAATCTTTTGCACGAGCCCGGCCTTTTGACTGAACATAGGAACGAAAACTCTTTGGGAAATCAAATCGACAAACTACATTGCACTTGGGAATATCAAGTCCCTCCTCAACAACACAGGTGGCTATCAACAGGTTGAAGTCACGTCTTCTGAACTGCCTTAGCACTTCTTCCTGTTTTTTGAAGTTCATCTCTGTGTAACTGGAGTAGTTAACCTTTCCGCCTGTACCATGACCAATCACAAAATTGCTTTTGATGAAGGTTAACTCAGGGTCTAATTGGGTGGCAAGGTTAATCTGTTCACTGAGTACCAAAGCTGTGTATCGTCTTTCCACAAACACAATACCACAGAGTGAGTTCTCTCCATTGCATTCTAGAAAACAATATCATAAGGTAAGTGTTGTCATCAAGGTGTAGGAAAATGAGTTCTGGTAGAAGACGCCTGAACTTGTGTGCGCTGAATTGGACTTGCTTGCCATAAGATGTTAAGGCCCCTTCCACAGAAGTGTAAACAACTAACCAGAGAACTAATTCACAAATTATTAACAAATAAGGTACATTTTTCAAGAAATTTCCATTTTTCTAAAATGGGCTGGGTTGTTTGAAAGCCAATTAGCACTAAGCCAGGATTGCAGTTGACCAATGGTTCAATTTCTCTTTCAAAATAAAGCTGTTTTTTCATTTATTGTTTCTAGCTTTCAAGATTATCCAAGGAACTGGAGGGTAGAGAACAAAATTTAACCTCATAATTTGCAAACATTGGTTCACGTATATAGCTTAGTACAAAAATAAGAAAGATATCCTTTAGTAAGTGACACAGTCAAGCCACTATGAAAAAATTCCTTGTTCTCCCAACCAACAGGAGGACCGGCACACTGGTCAATTGTTCTACTACTAAGCTGCAGGTACTTTGTGGGAGCCCATACATTAAACTAAGCAAGGGTGCATTCCTTTGGGGTGATCAAAAGGAACCAGTGAATCCTCTCTCAACATGGATTCGCCGGCACCTTTGATGCACCATGATCCGAGTGATCTTGGATCACTGATCATGATCTAGATCATCCCTAATGCACCCTAAGTTCACATGTTACACTTAACTCTCTTTTAAGCTAACGGACACCTCTGTAAGATGGATACTTCACTCAAAAAGACAGAAAGTGTTCCCTCCCTGCAAGCAGTTTTATCTAAACTCTAATCATGCCAGACACCTTTCTAAGATACCCTCTACAATGAACAGTTGGTGCCAGTTTCTAATCCCAAATGGTCGCTCCGACGAGGGGCTAACGCTCGAAACGTCAGCTGTTGAATCTCTTTACGGTGGCCAATTCACATTATCAACCGGGTTGATTACCCAGTCGATAAAACCAAATTATATCATCTTACAGAGGGTTGAGCATAAACCTCCAGTGCACTGCAACAGGATTAGAAGAGTGGCATCACTTCAGTTCAGGGGGGTGAAGCATATAATATTCATTTATAAACAGTTGACTCTACAATTTTTCACCTTCAGACTGTGAATTCTTGTACTCTTTTAAAACACTCAAAAGCTTCTGAAGCTTGGGCAAGATATAACGTCCTTCATTGCCATCTGAACCATCACTGTCAGTAGTGGATGTAAAATTGCAGTAGACACCTTGTAACTGGCGTAGCTGGGTGGAACTAAACTCACAAAACATGCGGCCATCTCGGCTATTTTGAAACATGCACGCTCTCTCTAAAATAAAAATACTTCAGAATATTATTTATTTATAATTACTTTATACCACTACATTTAGCAAATGTTTAGTTGAAAGTAGGAGGAATGAAGATGGAAATCCTGCTTTCTATCTCAACAAAGGTGAATAATTTTTTCTTTTGTAAAATAACTGACAAAATTCTTGCACCCTCATTGGCTGAGAGCTACAGTGTATGGGTAATAAGACTAGACCATAAAAATGGCATGGCATGTAATGCAACATACAGTAAGGCACACTTCGGAAAACTTGCGAAATTTTCACGCTTTCCAAAAACAGAATCTACAGTATCATAGCGTTACCGGTATATGTCAATAATCTAGAGGCGATTATTTTTTTTATCCAGTTTACCAGTATATGTCAGTGTTTGTACAAAACAAATCGACCACATTTTTCATGGTCTGTACTCTTATAGATCACAAAAATGACGCCATAAAATTTCCAAAACTTTGCAGTGAAACCACTCGCATAACAGCTAGTGGTTCCACTTTGGTTTTGGATGTTTTATGGCATAATTTCTATGGTCTGTAAGTTAAAAGCATGCCTGGACAATTGTGGTTGATTTGTTAAATGCCTCTTTCAACACAACTCCACACAAATTAGAGGTGAGGGATAAAGCCCACTGGATCTGTCCCTTCCATTACTATTGTTAGTTTAAAAACTATACCACACCTAAGTCCTTGATTAGATATCCAGCTACTTTGTATGCGGCCCAAGGACCCAGTTCCTTTAAGATGTCCTGGCATTCCCTGAGAGCAAACTTTGCATACCAGTGTGCATTCCTCAATAACTCGTCTTTACTGGACACCCGACAGTCATGAAGAAACTCAATTCCTGGTGTTAAAACATCATTTAGGATTGTAATTAATACAAAGATTGTGTCATCGACAATGGTTTCATTTGAGAAAACTAAAACCTCTTCACTCGGTTTAGCAGCAAATTTCTCAACATCTTCATCTTGACTTGTCTCGCATGTTGACCTCAAGGTACATTCCAGCTCTCTCATTTCCGATTGGATTTTTGATGGCTTCACCTTTCCATTCACTATGGATGCAGTCAAGCCCATTATCTTGGGATGCACATCTTTTGAGTAGCGATCAAAGAACTGCATTATCTGTTTATATGGATCATTCTTCTTGGCATGATGGCATTCATCAAAAATCAGGAGGTTCACTTGTGAAAGTCGAATAAATGCGTGGGCCAGCAGGTTGACAAATATCTGTGCAGTCATCACCAACACGTTGCTTTCATTGAATTCTTTCTCCCATTTATCTTTATCCCAGAAATCTACTCCCATCTCTCCAACATAATGCTTTACCTTCAGGTCTGTGTGCTTCTCAATCACTTTGGCTTGCTGGCTCGCTAAAGGAACTGAAAACAAGCGTTATACTTTTATGGTAACCAGACTTTTATATTTAACAAATAAAGAAGCCTAAGCCATGTATTATACTGTCATAAAACAAGACGGGCATTTGAGAACACGAGGGAAATGTAGAAAACACGAAAACAACAAAACACGCACGATCGATAAACTGAAGCAATTTAATTTAATTGTTCCTCGACCAATCAGATAAAAAGCCAAAATCTGGCTTTTTTACATGCGATCCGTACAGGAAATGTATCATGCCCTCCTTCCCATAGATGATAAGTAGGGAGGGAGGGCATGATCGCAGGTTAGCGTTGCAGCCGGACGTGTAACGAGTCCACAAGAGCCAGGATCATAAACAGACATAAACAGAATTTATTGTACGTGTCAACATGGCTGACTCGCGCGAGGGAAAGACAACTTAGGTTACAAGGAGTTCTTTATATATATATAATGTCACGCTATAATAAGACTACATGTCACGACATGTCGGGTAACACGCTCTCTTCTTACAAAAGCCAAAGTAATACATCAGTGAATCATGAAATCTAAAACTACAGGTTGCAGTGTTATATTATAAAGATTGGAAAATGAACATGAACCAATAATGTCAATAGTTCCAATGCGGGATATACATAAACCGATAAAGTCAATGGTTCTATTGCGGTGATGTGATGCGCATAACTAACATTAAACACTGTCACTTCTGTTGAGAGTCCATGTAAGCTGTGCTTGTTTTTACAGCAACGGGTACTCAGCATCTGTGATTAGAAAGTAATCCAAAATGAGTGTGACACAACTAGTCTGAATATCTAGCAGGGCGTCGAACAACTCGACCACTACGAGTTATAGTTTGGGGTTCAGGCAAACTGGGCGATGAAGGGATCGATGGTGGCTGTTGTGCTGTAGGCAATGAGGGGACTGAGCTGGATGCAGTGAGAGAGACGGTTGGATGGCTTACATCAGCTGAAGTTGTTGCTGGGCCTATGGTAGGGGCCAGTGTTGGAGTGGAGGGGGAACTTGCTTGTGAAGGTGACAGACTTGTGAAAGTCCCTTGCGAGGCATGAGATGATGGCGGTCTGGCTGTTAGAGAGTTTGGTACTAGTTTGTCAGGGAGTAGTGGTGCGGTCCAGTTATGAGAGGGAGTGTCCTGTGTGTTTGGAGAGGGAGCAAGCTGGACTTGAACGCGGTTTCGGCGAATTTGGCTGGCACCAGTGTCAATTAAGTAGGACCGAGGGCCAGCAGCACCAATCACTTTGCCTTGGATCCAGGCTTTAGTTGATGAGGCAGGTGGTGGCTTTGCATAAACGTAACTGCCTGGAGGAAGGTCTGGAAGTGGTGCACATGCATGCTTATCGTACGCCTTCTTTTGTTTCAGTTTTCGCTGGATATGATCTGTTACAACTGTGTCACGCGGGGCGTGAAGGGTTCCAATGCTGCTAGAGGCTGAGGGAGATCGCTGCGGAGTGTGCGGCCAAACAGACGCTGAGCCGGAGAGAAGGTGTTGCCGGCAGGAGCAGTGTTGCGAACAGACAAAAGGGCTAAGTCCACATCATCTGCAGTGAGGAGGATGTGTTTAGCTGATTTAACAGCAGCTTCTGCACGACCATTGGACTGGGACCAGTATGGTGATGATGTGATGTGATTGAATTGATACTTCCTGGCAAATGACTTGAATAGGTCCGAAGTGAATTGACCACCATTGTCAGTTATGAGGGTGTGAGGAATTCCATGCCGGCTGAAATGCTGCCTGGTGGCTTGGATGACGGCCGAGGACTGGATGGATGGGAGTCGATCGATTTCGTAGAAATCGCTGTAATGGTCAACTGTGATCAAGTAAGCAGTACCCTTGAGTTCAAACAGGTCTTGGGAAACAAGTTGCCATGGTAGAGTTGGCACTGGGTATGACTGAAGTGGCTCCCGAGGGTGCTGATGGGCATGTTGAGCACAAGTCGTGCAAGATTGGCACATGTCCGTTATTTGACTGTTAAGCCCTGGCCAGAAGACACAATTGCGAGCATGACGGAGAGTAAATTCAGAACCCCGGTGAGCAGCATGAAGTTTGCGCAAGAGGCTGTCTCGAAGTGAATGTGGGACAATGACTCGATCTTGTTTGAAGAGTAAACCGTCATGGGCGGTGAGTTCATGACGTACGGACCAGTAGGGTCGGGCTAATTCAGGCGTGGCTGACTTGTCATTAGGCCAACCTGAGAGGACTAGGGAGTGAAGAGCAATTTGTTCAGGATCCGAGGAGGTTGCAGCTCTTATGTCCCGGAGAGTAGCATCTTGAAAGCTGGAAAGGTCAGGTGTGCTCGACTCAAACTCCACTCGGTAGACAAGCTCATCATGGACTTGCTTGTGAGAAGTGGAGGGCAGAGGTGCTCGAGAAAGGGTGTCTGCGATGTGTAGGGTGGTGCCCTTTCGGTATTCAACACGGAAGTTGTATCGCTGGAGGGCTAATATCATGCTCTGCAGACGGCGAGGAGCAGAAGCGAGAGGGTGCTTGAAGATGGTTTCTAGGGGTTGGTGATCACTGTGAACCGTGATATCAGACTTGCCAAATAGGAGCTGCTCGAATTTGTGGAAGGCATGAACGATGGCGAGAGTTTCTTTTTCAATTTGGGCGTAGCGTTGCTCGGTTGGGGAGAGAGAGCTGGAGCTGTAGGCGACTGGTTGCCATTGGACGTTGCTCGAACCATTGGGGTCAGTGGCTGGCTGAAGCAGTGCTGCCCCAAGGCCATATTCCGAGGCATCAACTTGAAGAACTACAGGGGAATTTATGTCGAAGTAGCGCAGACAAGGTGTCTTGGACACTAGTTCCTTGGCTTTTGCAAAGGCATTGCTGTGCTGTTCAGACCAGAGAAATTCCTGTTTGATGTGAGTGAGGTCACGGAGTGGGCGGACAACCTCGCTTAAATTTGGGCAGAACTTGGCCAGATAGGTGATGGTTCCTAAGAACCGACGGGTGGCGGCTTTGTCTTGAGGTTGAGGCATTTCCAGGATCGCGGTTACTATCTCTGTGCTGGGTTTGAGTCCCTCGGGTGTGAGCACGTGGCCCATGAATGGTGCAGTGGATGTTTTAAACTGTATTTTGTCTGGATTAAGTTTGAGGTTATTCTCAGAGAGTCGAGCTAGCAGGTTGAGGACAGTGCGGTCATGGTCTTTGGTGGCATCCGCCAGTGATTCGCCACGGCCGATGACAATGATGTCGTCTGCTATATTGACAACACCATCCATTCCGCTCAGGACATCATGAAGACGGCGTTGAAATTCCTCAGGAGCTGAGCTTATGCCAAATGGTAGGCGTGTCCAGCGATAACGCCCCCAAGGGGTGTGCATGGTGGTCAATAGGGAGGATTCAGGTGTCAGTTCAATAGTTTGAAATGCATCCTTGATGTCAAAGACAGAGAAAATTTTTGCCTGATGGAAACGATGGATGTTTTCTTCGAGGGTAGGAATGGGGTAAACTGGACGAATGATGGCCTTATTGACTGTTTGGGAGGGGTCCAAGCAAATTCTAACCTTGGCAGGTTTGTTGGCCGTTGCAGGGCGCTCGCGTACTACCATGTTGGATATCCATGGGGTGGGTTGATTTACTCGAACCAGTTGGCCCGTGTGGATTAGTTTATCTAGTGCCTCCTTTGTTTGAGAACCCGGAGAAAATTGTGGGTACATTGCATGATTGGCTCGCCGCCAAGATAATGTTGAGATAGTTTCGCGATCCATTGAGCCGGGTTTTGTTTGTCGTCCTCTGATATCTGTGCGTCGATGGTGGTTGTAAGGACGTCCCATTCCGCTTGGGGAAATGCGCGGCGAAGGGCTGCCATGGCTTTCGGACGTTTAGCTGTAATCCAATAGTCATCGCTATCGAGTTCTTTGGCCGGGTTGACATAATCTTCCATGACACAGAAGTCCCGAAAGTTGGCAATAAAGAACTTGAAGGCGCCGCGACGATCGGCGGTGCTGACGTCGAAGGTGGGTCGATCTTTTCCCATGTTGCTAGAGATGCAGAATTCTTTAACAAGGACTAGGGAGAGCCACAAAGAGAACGGTCGAGGGCAGAACACGTGTCGTCGACGGGTTTTTGAGTGGTGAGAACTTCGACGTTTGTGCGATGCCACAGAGCTGAGTCGAGCTGAGACGAGCAGCCGATGATTGCGAGAAGTGAAGTCGTGAGTTTCAAAGCTTCTGACACCATGTAACGAGTCCACAAGAGCCAGGATCATAAACAGACATAAACAGAATTTATTGTACGTGTCAACATGGCTGACTCGCGCGAGGGAAAGACAACTTAGGTTACAAGGAGTTCTTTATATATATATAATGTCACGCTATAATAAGACTACATGTCACGACATGTCGGGTAACAGACGTGTCACATAATATTTAAATTAGCAGTTGAAAAAGCTACAGACTGCTAACCCTAACCCTAACCCTAATCCCTGAGATGATAAGTAGGGAGGGAAGGCATGATCGCAGGTTACGTCCTGCCCAGCTCCCCCGACTCGTATGAATTTGTGGTCGTGCAAATAACTGTTGTACCCCACCCCTGACATAAACTTTGAACAAAAATAAACAAAAGTGTATCGTACCTGTATTAACAAGGAAGAAGGTTCTTTTTCCGCCTTTCTTATAAGTTTCTCGAACTTGATGAGCAAGTTCCTTTATGAGCATAACGCTGATAAATGTTTTCCCTGTTCCTGTACCCAAACAAACGATTGTGTTCCTTTTCTTGGCCCGTTCCAATAGCTCTACTTGGTAAGGACGAGCCGAAATTTTGGCTTCCTGTTCCTCAACTTCTGTTTCGCTTTCGCTGGTTTTTTCACTTTCCTCTTCATACATGATTGTTGCTTCTTCTAATTTCGACCGAAGGCTTCGAAGAAGTGAATGGATTTGCTGAGTTCCGATACGATCGATGAACACGTACGGAGATCTGACAATTGGTGAAAAATTATAAAAAAATACGTCCCGGCAGATCGAAAGTCTGAAATATGTATCATGCAACCCAAGCAACGATTCTCGCTTTTCTTCAGTTTCCTACTTCATAAAATTCTCGATATTTTCTTCGATAATCGTATAAACTTTGGTAGCACACAAACGCTGAATAAAAGTGCTTCGCTAAGCAAAAATCTAAAACTTATGAGATCACCCGTTTTCCGAGAATTTCCAGCCACTTGACATTCATTTCCGAGAAAACATTGACAAAGGCTTGCATAAATAACAAGTTCAACATAAATAATTTGCATCACTACGCGAAAACCCAAATATTCAGGCCAGAATTCGCTCGAATTGTTAGAGAATAAAAATGCAAGCTAGAGTGCAGTTTATTTATTTATTCATTCGTTATCGGATTGTTAGGGAAAAACTTGTTTTTGGTGTTGGGTAATATAATCGTGTGATATTTTAGCGCATTTGAAAAGTGTTACTTGATCCTTTAACTAATTACTGCTAAAATTATACTCTCTCTTAATGCTATGTTGTTGGGCTTGAGCTTATTCATATTCATCAAACACCATCAATTTAGGCTGTATTTAATCAGTTGCTATGGTTAGGTTCTCTTGACGCTAGTAGAGATAATGAAATAAATCCGACGTTTAGGTTTTGGAAGCGCTCTTCCTGGAAATAACCTTTTGACTTTCTGTAACTTGTCAGGATTTTTTTGTGTAATTTTTCAGCCAAACTTTATTCGTTTAATAGTTCTTTTTGGACCTAATTAAAATTCGTATCTTGTTATACTTCGCACGGAAGCGCAAGGAAAAGTTTAATTACTACCATAAGGACTAAGGTGTTTGTATGCATATGTTTAAACTCAAACGCACGTAATGGTTAATGATATGGAATAAGCGGGCTTAAAATTTAGGTAGACCCAACCCACGAAGCTGGGATTGCGTTTGTGGCACGTGTGTTGTGAGAGATATTTAACAACAACTTTTATGCCTAAATTTAGTGTGATTTTCAAGTTTGACTTGATGGAAACAAAGATTATTACAAATTATTATTATTATTATTAGTTAGGGTTAGTTATTATTATTAGTTATTATTATTATTATTATAATTGTTATTACAAAGATTTTATATTTTTTATCAGTATTTAACTGTGAATTATTATAAAAATACTTTTCTCGTTATCTCGCTTTTAATATTGTAGTCTTTCTAAATTTTTTAATCGATTGTTACTAAATTTAGTACAAATAGTTTGTTCATTTGTAAATAAAGGTATTATTATTATTAAAAAAAAAAAAAAAATTATTTTAAAGTCCTAAAAGTCTAGCCGCTTTTAACTTATGCCCTTATGGTGCCGAGTTCAATCCATGAGCCTAGGGCAGTCATAAGTCTGCTGGATTACTTGATGGATAGGGTCCTCCTAAGTATGTGGAAAGTTCCAAGGAGGACGTACGGTCTTCTGCAGCTCTGTTATTCTAAAATTGCCTGGGATCTTGTCGATGTAGTTTCCCTTTCCTTTCCTGACAAGCCCGAAAGCTCCAATGATTACTGGGACAGTTGTTGTTCTCTCATTCCCCACGTTTTCTCAATCTCAAGATCCTTGTACTTTGTGAGTTTATTATTATTATTTATTTGTTGTTTATTTCTATTATTATTATTATTATTATTATTATTATTATTATTATTATTATTATTATTATTGTTGTCATTATCATTATTACTACACGGGCATTGTCACGGTGAGTTTGGAGTGTTTAGGTCAATTCTGTGCTTAAGTCATTACGTAATACACTTACTCGGGCTATAAATGCTCCTGCAGAATGGCGAAGAAGATATCAAATGAAAATTTAGCAGGAAGAGCAAACCATAATAGTTGGTTTCCTATTTTGTCAGGAGATGGCTTGAGAATTTTAAAAAATTGGCATTTTTTTTTCGATTTCAATTTCCATCCTCGCCATCCGTAAAAGCAGAAGTCAGTAATGTCTTAGGTAACAGAACTAGACCATTATTATTAGTTTTCCTTTGAACGAAGACAGGTTTTAGCTTTTTAATATGTTGCTAAAATGGCGTGACAATGCCCCTTTAAGTGAAAGACAATCTCTTTTGAATATTGGACTTGATTGTGAAATAGTGAAATGAGATCGTTTTTGGGGGTGTGTTTTGGTGAGAGGGAGGGAGAGAGAGGGAGAGAGGGGAGAGAGGGGGAGAGAGGGGGAGAGAGGGGGAGAGAGGGGGAGAGAGGTGGAGAGAAAGAGGGATAGAGAGAACCAAAGAAATCTGTAATCAGGGAAAACAACAGTAAACCAATTTGAGATATAAACATGTGACTTATTTGTCGGGTACCCGTTCCCGACAAAAGTGGCGACCACGACGGGAGTAATCAATTCGAGATGACAGAAAAAATTGAGCAACTATACAAGACAATAGACGAGAAGCTCCAACTATTGACGTTCACACGCTCGCAAACAGATATCTCAACAGATACCGCCATAGAGACTGAGGCCCTTCTAGGGGGGTGGGGGTCTTCGTGTTCCCCGTCCGAAATTCAAAGGTTTTCATGTCGCAGTTTCGAAAGGTTGTAAATGTGAATGTCTTTTTTAACTTTCGGAGCATGCTCAATAACATATGCATTCTCATAAGTTCTTTGTCGACGAAATCTCTTAGCCTGAGAACAGGCTACCTGATGGGAAACAGGGTGAAAAATAAAAGGAGCTGACAGGGCCGCATCTGCTCGCCGAGATCGAAAAAGACGGCGTTAGGGATCAGGCTACACACCCTGTTATCTTTTTTTATCTGCCAATCGGAGGGCCATGTGGCAGCGCGACGAGCTGCTCTGACACCTTATTCGTTTTAATAGAAGAAAGAAGGAAGAAACTGAACAACCTACTGGTCTGGAATTATAGAAGCATTATGAACAAAATTCAATGTGCTTTAAAAACACGAAAGGCGAACACGGGGGGAATTGGTAAAGGTAAAGTAATCTACTCAGCCTATGTTTACAACATATTTAGCATATCTAATTGGTTAACTGTAACACCCAACGGCAAATCTGATATTAAGTTTATACTGAGTTTAAGACGGCTTTGAAAGAAATAATACAAAAGTGCGGTTCGGGGCTAAATGCTACGCCCTGAGGAGCTGAGGTTCGGGGGGTTAAGTGCTACGCCCTGAGGGTCTGAGGTTCGGGGGGTTAAGTGCTACGCCCTGAGGGACAGAGTTTCGGGGGGTTAAGTGCTACGCCCTGAGGGGCTGAGGTTCCGGGGGTTAAGTGCTACGCCCTGAGGGACAGAGTTTCGGGGGGTTAAGTGCTACGCCCTGAGGGGCTGAGGTTCCGGGGGTTAAGTGCTACGCCCTGAGGGGCTGAGGTTCCGGGGGTTAAGTGCTACGCCCTGAGGGGCTGAGGTTCGGGGGGTTAAGTGAGATATACACCCGTGAAACCCGGACGAGAAGTTCTAATTTTGTGTTTCGTGAACGCACACGACGCATGGCGTCACATGAGCGCGCGCTAAAATATAACTGGATTTATGAAAACCAGGTCAAAGAATGACGCCGTTCTCACGTTTTATCTATGAAGACTTGTTTGGCATGTTAATGATGCCTAAAAATCGGGTCAAGAAGGGAGCGAAAAAATCCATGACAATAATAATAGCAATATTAATAATAATAGTAATAATAATGATAATAATAATATTAATAATCTGTCTTGATTTAGCAAAAAGTGGCTTGAGGCAATAGAGAAATTGAATGAGATTTCGATCTATTTTGTTTGTTTTTCGAAGTAACCGTCGGTGACTATTGGCCAATCTTTGCATGAAATTTTACCCTTCATAATGTTCTCATGCCAAATTCGTGTTCTGGTACTTTTTACTAAGCCCTTCCCCCTCCCCCACCCGTTATTTTTGGCCAGTTTTACCCAGGCCCCAGCTCGCTGAGTGCATGCATCGGTTTGAATTTTTGACACCGCGCGGTAACTGATCTGTAGGTTTACCAATCCTGCCGTCTAAAGGAAGTTTTGCCGGAGGACATCATTAAGTCCAATTAAGGTGGAAGTCCAATGATTTGCAATCTAAGCGTCGGCTATTATCTTTCCTTAGACAAAGCTCTAACGGGTGACCTTCTCAACTCGTTACGGTTGTCTTTGTGCGAGGCGGGATAGTGAGGTGCTTGCTTTAATTAGACGGCAAAAAGTCCTTCGCCACACCAAATAGGACTCTTGATGTCTATAGTATCTACTCGCTCCAAGTAAGTTCTTTCATGTACCTATATCATAATGACGCTTTACCTATTGCTTTTAATCAAATCTTTCACACTGGAAATCAGATTCATCAATATTCAACAAGATACTCTGACTTTTACCGACCTCATACCTGTAGAACATAATAGGTTACCATTGAAAAAATATGACCTGCTAAAACACCCTTAATTTTAGCTTTAACTGCTAATAACTCAAAAAACGAGGTCGGTCGCCCCCATGTTTTATTATTGAATTTTGATAAGCATGAGAAGATGCAACTTTATACAAAGTTTGAAAAAATTCTGTGGAGGGGGTTCAGAGCCACCTTAAATTTTCGAAAATGACCCATCAAACCCTTTGAAAGTGTTTTGAGCAAACTTAATATGTTCAAGAGTGTGATCAAACCATTTTTAAGGGTCAGACAAAATACAACCTAAATACCTTAATACTCTATAGCTATCTTTTGTCTAAGTACACTTAAAATACACGTCTTTTCTTTATTTCTAAATGCCGCCTAGTATTTATATTGCCCGTGGGGGGAAATCTCTATTTCTCATAAGCTTTGCTTCTCGGAGATTTCCCCGCCACAGTCACTTCTTCCAAGTTGCATGCTCATTTTAAATTTAATATTAATTAACTATTTATTATCTTTTCTATTCTACTTGTAAGTTATTCTGTGTGGCAAGATAATAAAATAACTACCGGACTTGACGGGTGATTCGAAGGCGGCCATGCCGATATGTGGCTGGAACTATTCTGTGGCGAAAGACTAATTTTGGCAGTATTGTTTCCCGCGCAAAAAAATCCGTTACATCCGGGCAATTGCATTCAATTTCCTAGAAAATGGCTAGCTGCTTGGGAAAACCGAGGAATAGCGTGGAAGTACAGAGCCCTATTTAATATGAGAACGATTGATGCATATTCATGCTTTTTATGGAGATTTTGCCGCTAGGTGGAAGTGCCAGATCGGTTTTCCGCTGATCTTAACGGCGATTAGTTCAGTTCGGAAGCGTAAGTTTCCGGTCGCTGACCGACATGAACCATGTGCGGGTCACTAATCAAAGTACATTTCTTAGCTTTAATCCGGCGCTAAATATCAAGCGAATCCTTGATGTAAAACACTATTCCTCAGTTCATTTTGAGACCATGCATGGCTTGCCGGGTCAACTCTTGCGCTGGAAATTCTTAAGTCTGTGATGCCATTTTATGTTGTAAATGATAATTTAATTGAACTAATTGAATTATTGACCACGTCGTTATTATGCCCAAACTACAGTCTTCTTGCTCCGAAAAACATAGGACCATAGGTTAGAGTAATTTGCGTTGATTTGAGTTAAGGGGCAGCCTGCCTTCATTTGCATACATTTTATAAAAAGGTGATCTCGCAAGCTTTGAAAGGAATACATACTATCTATATATCAAATTAAACTGCAAAAAATACTCTATCACACTAGAAAAAATGGCTATTGTTTAATCCAGAAAGTATAGTGGTCTTAATAAACCCAGGTCCCTTATTGCGCAATCACCCGTCTTGTGGAAAAAGTCCAAATTTATTTTATTATTACATAGATATTTTCTAGCAAGAGTAAAGATATCTCTATACAATTCACCTAAAAACTGCATTGCTACCCTAATTTACAGTTATGAAATGACAAGACGAATATTGTATCATGTCACTATTTTTGGGGCTGCCAATCCTTTTCAATTTTATAGCGTCAACTTTGGAGAAAACAACCGCTTTGGCGAGAAAATACAGCTTCTCAGGAGTTTCGCTCAAAAATTCCTTTGAACCGGTTTACATAAATCCAGTCATAAATAAAAGGGCATACCTATAATGCTTTGCGAGCGAAAACCCTAAAAGAGCGTATAAAAACACAAACGTTATAAGTAGTTCAAACTCGACAAGAGCAATGTCGTTAGTACAAGGAACGACTTCCATTAACCATTATTTGGTTCGCAAGGTATTATGGTAAAATGTACAGGCGCCATCTTTCGGGGGGTTGAGTGCTGCGCCCTGAGGGGCTGAGGTTCGGGGGGTTGAGTGCTGCGCTCTGATCCAATCAAAGTCACTAAATAAAAAGTATATAAGTAATATGTGTAGTGATAAGTCATCACCATGTTATTAGGTCGAATTTTAGACAGGAGAGAATTGAGTGCGTGAAGAAGTCTTAAAAGTCTGCCTATAAACATTTTAAAAGCCTTGTGGACAATCAGCCCACACTTATCTTGGTTTCCCTATCAACTACGAGTATTTCTACTCCTGAATGGATACCAGTCCTTTGCAAGGTTGTCCCAGAATCTTGTGTGGGTGTTACAGCACTGTAAAAAGTATTATTTTGTATCTGCAACATGACATTGCGTAGCAATGTAAATATAAGAGTCTACATGAGAATGTAACGATCAACTGAATTCGAAATATGCGGAAGAAATTAATGAAAATAACGACTTCATGTTCTCCTCTATGTTGTGTTTCTGTGGCGTTTTGAGACCGTTTCAAAGCGATTCCAGCTTGTTTTAGATCCAATTTTCCTCTCCGTTACGGTAATAGAAGCCGAATATATAACTGAAATTAAAGCAGTACACGGATTAGCTTGGTATGGCAGTTTTTATACTTCGTTAATTTTAAAGTTTCGCTTGTTTTCACAGACCTAACTGAAAACCATTTGTCACGAACTTGCTGGTAAAGTTAAAGAGCCCAGCTTAGTGTCCTTATTCACCTTGAATGATGTCATCTTTGGTGATAATAATAATAATTAATAATTAAAACATATTTATGCAGGGTGACCATTTCAGTTATAAAAACTGCTATCAACATGGGTCCTGCGTTAATTAAAGAAATGAATAATTAATAAAATGAAATATTCAAAATAAAAAGCGAAGAAGACTAGAACTAGATTCACATAAAGTTATTAAAAATATCGGCCCCTTTATCAAAAAAAACGCTCTTTTCGTCGATTCTAATTTAACCCTGTCAATAACTAATTTGTTCTTATTCCTAGTGTCATATTCATGAATATTATGTCTTTTAAAATGAAAATATTTATAGAAATAACTTGGGGCCGTTCCCTTGAGACACTTTTCAACCAAATTAACAATATGGTTTTCTCTTCTTCTCGTAAGAGTGTCCCAGCCGAGACCTGTAACCATCTGTTCGGTGGACAAATGGGCAGTATTCAAGACTATTCTACCAGCACGTCTTTGTAGGCGTTCCAGAACCTCTTCATTCCCTTTACCGCATCCATGGAAAACAGCACCACAATAATCCAAAATAGGAAGAATCATCGATTTGATCAATCTGTTCGCTGATTCAATTGTTAATGATGGTCGTGCTCTTGAAAAAATCCCTTCAAATCAAAGGACACCAAAGAGGTAACAATTAACAGACAAGAAACAAGGATGAGAAAGATTGCGAAAGATTGCAAAAGGCAAACTTGAAAAACTTATGCTAAACTTTTCAAGATGTTTCATCCCGGACAGAGCTCCTTTAAAGAGAGGGGGTCATCAGCTTCAGTTGCAAATATCCGATAATTGAGTTACTATAACTCAATCAACCCAGTCAACCCGTCTGCGCTTGATTCACCTGGTAACAAGGGCAAAATACGTATGTGAAATTTATTGAATAAAAAAATGCAACAAGCAAAATCCTCGCTGGTAGCTGATCCGGCAATGACTTCATTACGGTTCAGGATATCATTGTACATCCCGAAGCGTATGCTAGGTATCTTTTTCTTGCAAATAAAAAGCCGGACATGTAACAAATATCTAATACATTCAAAGAATTTGCGTTTAAAGTATTTTGTCTACAGCCGGAAATATTTTATATATGCGATTTTCTGACCTCAAGGTTTGGACCTCTTTATATATCTGTCTGCACCCAATATTCTGTCTACACAGATCATATTTGACCCGGAGTCGTAGAAATTTGCCGGCAGTATATCCCGAGATCAGAAAATTTATGCACGTAACGTGACATCGTCAGTTGTTTTGGGAGAGAACCTTCTGCACACAGCAAATAACGATCCTGTGCCACGGATTTCCAATAGGTACCAGAACTGTAAAGACATTCAATTCGCGCAAATCACAGCGTCGTTCTTGTCAGACTGAGTATTGAAAGCTGAATGCATTTTATTGCCACCTAAAGCATGAAAGACTGGCTGAGGCGAAATCACCCTTTTCTCCAGGTCTACAAGCTTAAGGTAAGTTTGAATGTTTTAAAATATAATATGCCTATACGTTCTCTTTTAATTGTCAATTAAACAAATAACTTCTCATACTTTCATAACAATACAATCACAACAAAGGGGACAAGTTCACACAAGCTGTAACATATTCGGCTAAAAATATTTTTTAAGCTTCTTTAATGCAGACGAATAACTTCCAATTTCTTTTTTACTTTGTGATGTTGTATGAAAGATTATAAAAGTTAAACAATTCTTGTTTGTTCGTTGTTTTCAATGGGGATAAAAAATAGGTCCTCTTGCATTATAGCAGCTGAAAGATTGTTTTACAACATTATGCAGACCTGTTGTAGATCTCGACAGTTGGTTCTAATTTGAAACTTTTGTGTGCGCTTAACTCGCTTAAAGCACTTCTAGAGCTGATCAGTACGTTCAAACAAATCGTTGTATGATGCAAATCTGCATGAAACTTTATTCATGAAAAAAGCTAGTGCGTCTAGCAGACCATGATCCTTTCGTTACACAAACATATGCGTGGAAATCAAAAATATCGGCTCATCAACGCGCGCAATTTAAGATGCTTATCATCAATGTTTTCGGCCGTTTAATGGGGGAACTTAACCACCAACTTGTTGCTAATCGAAGGTTTCTATAAATCTTTGCGCACAGGTTTGTTCAATAGATGAGTTCTTCAAAAGTTTCAAATTAAATGACGGCCGTATGTCCAAAATAGAAAAAAACTCTAAATAAAAACTGAAAAGGTACGTATATCGATTTGAAATTTCTATCAGTGCCAGTGGATTTGATCGCCGCCTGGTTAGCTCAGTTAGTAGAGCGCTGGACTGTGCGGAAGGTCTTGGGTTCGAACCCCAGACCGGGCCAACACTCAGGGTCGATTCAAATAAATGAGGAGAATGTGCTGTCTTTGCAATGATATCTGCAAATGGTTAGACCTTATCTTCTCGGATAAGGACCAAAAACCGCTGGTGCATCTTCAGTGTTACGGCAAGCAGGGGACGTTAAAGAACCTACGAACTTCTCGCAAAGAGTAAGGAAAGAGGTTTTCGGTGCTGTGGTCTGATGTCGTATCACGGGTTGGTGCTTAGCATAGGAATAACCTCACTGCACCTTATCCCAATGGACGACCTTGTCCAAGAAAAATTGAGTATGAGTATGAGAACGAGTAATGCTTCACATGGTTTTCGCAATTTATATCCTAAAGGTTATTACGTAATAAACACCCATATTTTCAGACATTCTGCAGTATCTTTCCTTTTTAAAGAACAATATGCATTCTTCCGAGTTTTAGAGATTTTAAATTCTGATGCATGGAAACACTAGTTATATGTACTCCCAATGGTAGTTTTTTTCTCAAAGCAGGTGAAACGTTACAAAACGCTCCAGAATCGCTTGCAACAACATATCATATTGAGCATTTCCTGAGCTACTGCGAAACACTCCTTCGGGGGTTCAGCGGGGTTCGAAACACTCCTTCGGGGGTTCAGCGGGGCGAATGCAAATGCTGTAGGCATTTGTAGCGCGCACCACAGGCGCAAGCCATCTATGGGGTCCCAGTCATCCTACACTCTACGTTATTTCAGTTACCTACGTTTTTTTCAATTACCCAAGCCACAAAACTGAGATCCAGACATGCTGATCGACAAGAACAGAGTCTGAAATTACCAAAAGATGGTCATGTGCAGCTATACTGTGGCACATTTCAGTAATGTCAGGTAAAATTTTTGAATACATTTTTGCAATGATTGCAGTATGTGTATGTTTTGCGAAACGTGAATATAAATTGCATTTTTATGTGAAACATGAAACCGGAAACGTGATTGCCTGCTTTTTTCTGTGAAAGTGAAGCTGTTTCTCGAATTTTTCGTGAAACTGAAACGTGAAACTGTTTTCAAAGAAGGTATAGGGGACCCTCCGATAATGCGCTTCTTTTCCTTGAACTGAACCGTAACTCGTTTTTAGAATCCTGCACGCTCCCTCGGGGAGTCGTCGCGGAGCAATCTCGTTCCCAGGGTCCAGGACGGGAAGGGCATAACACTTGGGCCGCTGGGAGGTGGGAACCAGCTCGCTCGCACTTCAGAAGGCCCGCACAAAACGGAAAATGGTCTCTCGGTAAATTATAAAAATGTTTGTTCAAAGGCATTTGTGTCGATTTGTGGAGTGTTTCAGACTCAAAATGGGTTAAAATGGAACATTTCTCATGCCTTTGCTGCTATGGAAGATTTTTTGGGAAAGGAGAGGTAAGGAAATCAACGAGGGTGCCTTTAATACGGGGAACGTCCAAATATTTTTAATTAGATTAGAATGGCTCCATTGATCACTCTGCCACTTTCCAGCCTAAGTATTAGCCTGTTTGAAATGAATCAAGCTGGTCTATATTTATAAGGGTAAGTGGGGTTAGGAATTAGGAATTGTTGGAAGTCTTGGAAATAAAGCAAACTAATAAAAAATTGAGTATTTAAAGGGTCTTTAAATACTGGTAGTCACACCGAAAGGGTATGTCAGCCAGTATTTTATTTTCTCATATTTTAATTCTGTTGTAGGATCTTTTATATATAAATAATGAGTGCGTGGATGTGATTGTTTTTGTGACTATTTCAAAGAAGGTCATGGCCACAAGAAACTAACTGACAAGTTGCCATAGAAAATACTGAAATAATGGTACCTTGCTGAAGATCTTGGTTGTGAATTTGAATGCAAACTGGCATGCAAATTATGTTAGTTAGTTATGTTAAGATGGCCATGTGTAACTATACTGTGGCACATTTCAGTAATGTCAGGTAAAATGTTTAAATACATTTTTGTAATGATTGCAGTATGTGTATGTTTTGCGAAACGTGAATATAATTTGTATTTTTATGTGAAACATGATTTAGACTTGGCACTTTTACATGAAGCGTGATTGCCTGCTTTTTTCTCAGCCGGCATGGGAGGCAGCGTGGCCGAGTGGTTTGAGCCCCCCACCTTGCAGACCTGCCAACTCCTGACAAAGGAAAATCTGGAGACCCATGAAAAAAAATCTTTTTTTTTTCTGATCAAGATTAAACAAACCCATTTTCCATCAAGATAAAGTTCTAAGCATAAGCAAAAATCACAGTAGTTCGGTAAAAAATAGTTAGAACAGTTTTCTCCTTTATTAGTTTATACCTTTATGGCACTAGCATTCCACGTTAATTTTCCATATTTATTCAACAAGATAATTAATTTCATTTCAGAATTATTTTTCCCCTAAAGCCATGAGATTGGGAGCCTTGTCATGAGACCGTGAGAAATGACAAAAAATCGTGAGACTCACTGCAGAACCTTGAGAGTTGGCAGGTCTGACCCTGCCACTAGTGGGATTTGTTTCTTGGTAGTGCCGAGTTCAAATCCTTGGTCACGTCTTTGAATAGCCAACTGGTCTGCCTGTTGCCAGTTTGGAATTTTAACCAAGTTATCTTTATTTAAAGTATTTGTTTCATTTAATTCACGGGCATGCCTGAAAACTACAACCTTGGACACAACTGCTGAGACTAAACACAATTTACAAACAAATTTCACATTTACCCCTCACAGCAACCGTTTTTCTTTTGGCTCCCCTCTCCTTCATCAATGTTGTTTTCACCACAAACCCATGTCTTGTGTTTTGGTAATCTTTGTAAACAACATTGAATTGGGGGAGGGGAAATGGCAAAAGTGCAAATGGTTTTAGTTGATGAAATCAGGAAATGAGCAGTTTCGTGATGGTTGTCTCAACTAGTTTTGTCCATGATTGTAACTAAGCTTAGTGCTTGTGAAGATAGGTGCATGGCCACTATAAATAACATTTGCATTTTTTTACATTCAGATAACTTAATTAATCTAGAAAAAATGTTGTTGCCTAAAACCTTTATTGTGATCTTGGCATATCTTTGGTGTAGATTAGGATATACACGGAATGTACGCAGGCCTTATTCATCATATTACTGATATTTTACTACTGTACTAAAAATAACTGATTGGTTTTTTCTCTTTAGGATCAGAAACAACTTCTTGGCACCACAGGAACATTTACTGCTCAGATGGTGGAATCTTATGAAGCTGCTGAGGGTGAATCACAGTCTGCAGGTCAGATGAAAGAATCCAAGAAAAAGAGAAAGAGATTTGGTGGAGAAAAAGAGATTAAATTGATATGGGCAAACAATCGACGTAAGTGCTAGTCACATGCAAAGTAATCATAGTAATTATATAATAATTTATGTTGCCATAATATGCATGCTTACTTGACCTGTTTGTTTGACTTAGTAATAGATAAACATTATTAATTTTGTACAAGTGACTGTCTTGCCCAGGTACACTTAAACATTTTGCCTCCTGAGCAAAATCTTCCAATTCCTGAAACCATTGACTCTTAAACCGGCTGTGACAGGCGTTGGCTTTTTTCCGCTTCTGATGTCATCAGCTTTGACCAAACTAGGAATCCCTTTTACCCCAGTTCTGCTGGGGGGAAGTAGCTTTCCAATGATACCCAGATGACATCAATTGGGTTAACGTACCTTGAAATATGCACAAAAACACTTAGAAATTTCCGGCAAAAACTAGGAGGAAAATTTCCGTTAATTACCCATGGCTACTCCATATTTAGTATTTCCTGTCTCATTGATGCTATCTTCACGGAGTTGGCAATTCTTGAACCAAAAGCAAGCCCAGAAAAAGGCCAACCCATGCATCAAAAAGATACGAAAGAAGGAGAAAGGAAAAGTGAAAAAAAAAAGAAATAATAAAGGAAACGAAAAGCCTAAAGAGGTGGGTCACTTTCTCATCCAAAAACTATATCCAAATTTTGATTTGTGTGAAAGCCCGAGCTAAAATGTAGTTACTGCGGGTTTCAATAACATGCGAACTCTGAAGTTCAAAACCTAACCAACGATTGCGTTTTTCGCTGCCGTCAATCATAATTACGGTAAAAGCTTATGAACCTTGAAAATCAGAAACAAACAAAGTGGATTGAAGTCTACCAATCACAACTGACAGACGTGACCTTTTGACCCTGTTGAAGTGTACCTGTGTTTCCTGAGAGGTCCGCTTGATGATTGACAGCAGTGAAAAACGTAACCTTCGACATGAGCAGAGTTTGCGTGTTATTGAAAGGCGCTATAAATGCGATTCTAGTGACAAACGTGGCATGTACGTATTTTGCAAATGCATTTTGAAGAGATTTGGAGCAGATTTAGCTTGCAACTGACTACAAAATGTTTAAAATGTCTAAAAATGTCTTTGTGTCTTTTGCAAAACAACTCCAGGAGTGAATGGGTTAATACTGCTATTTTTTTTACTTTTTTCATTGTCTTAGAAACAAATGCGGTATTCAGTAAACTTGGAGCAGAAGACATTGTTACTCGTTATGACAAACTGTTGCATGAGTGGAAGCTGTTGAAGGATGCTGAGCAAGATTTTAAGAAGATCATGGGTTTGGACTACCATCGTCCTCTAGTAAAGTGCTTGGATTCTATTCCTCCTGGTACGTACACCAAAATTATTGACTGGTACCATGTAATTTATTTAATGTCAGGTCTTCAGGTTTTTTGAGTTTGTTGGAATGGAACATTTAATCAGTACATTAAACTTCCTGTTCCAGTGTCTAATTTTACCTAGTCAGTTGGCACATGCTGTTCTAAGTAATAAATCTAAATGTTACTCTACTATTTGACCAATGAAATAAAAGCACTGAGCAGTGCTGGGGCCCTTTGAGCATTAAGAGTAAATAAATAAAATCCTTGACTGCCTTAATTTTGGTATTGTAAGATTTTACATAAAATTAGATGCTGGTTATGTTATATAATATGGTCAGTTCTTCACATGTATAATACAGATATGTCTACAAGACCAACAACTGGTGTTGGTCTCTGCACACTATTAAGGTACTGTACTGTATACTGGACACCCCTGAGATGGACAGTTGATGTATGTCCCAATGGTGTCTGTCTTCGAGAGATTTGACTGTATCTCTCCCACTATTGCTGACCCAAAAGCTGAAGAGAGGGCAATCCCAAATTGTACTAAGGGTAGAATTTAACTATAACATGCAAAATGTGAGAGTAAGTTTGCAAGAACTTAAAATTGTCACCTGTGACATGCTGTGATGCAAACACTCGCAAGAATGATTTGTGCCAACATATAAAACTGTAGGGCATGCATTTATGATTTTATTCACAAAAAAATAATTTGATATTTCTAGATATGCGAATTGGCTTTAGTCATGGGAATGGCGAGAGTGAGTATGAATTCCACCTTGATGTTCACCCGTTACTTTCAATTGACAAGCTCAAAGCACCACTAGCAGACCAGCTTAAGACAGCTATCTTTCTCTTCAGTGTCATATCAAGTAGAATGAACTTTGTCAAGACAGAAGGCGCATCAATACAAAAAGATCTTGAAAAACTAATTGGCAAGTTCAAAGATGAAAAGGAAACTAGTGTGAACATACTGGGAGTGCGACACAGCGTGGAACTTTTGAATGTACAACAAGTTGAGCAGGCACTTCTCATTGTTAAGGACATTATTACTTTCACGTTAGCACGCAGTAATGCTCTGATGGAGTATATTGTAGCGCAAGGTGACAAAGTTGACATGCAAGTGTCCAAAGATGACCCAGACAATCCAAAGGTGATTATTTTTTCAAAGAAATTGCAAAGTTCAAAGAAGCAAAAGGCAGTCCCAGACTGATCTTGAAGTAACAATATAATTTATAATCTTCAACTTGTTTTTTGAGGTGGTAAGGATGGAGATTTATGGTAATATCATTGCAATTCTTGGTAACTCCATGAGTTGCCCAAACAATTACTATTATTTTTGCCAATCACATCACAGAATTAATTGTATTGAACTTGTAACAACTTGCTGAGATTCGCACTCTCTGTTTCAACCATGCATATCTAACTTTAAAGTTCTATGAAATGAAAAAATCAGCTATTGAAAAATATGCTTATTTGAAAAGCCTTTCAAAACGAAGAAGGATGTTTTCCGTTTTGTAATAACTTCTCTCGTTCCAGAGCAATTCAAGGTTGACGTCATAAGGTGTGACAGTATAGACCTTTGTCACAGATTTGTTATTCTTTTGTGTTCATGCTATTCTGCACAGCTAGCCTCGTCAGCATGTACAACGAACAAAAGAAATTTAACTTGAAATGAGGTTGGGCGGGCAGATTAGCATGAACACCAAATAATAACAAAAATGCGTGACAAAGGTCTGTAGGGGTCAAAACACAAAATAGAGAATATCTCTGCAAGTAATGGTGCAATGCAATTGGAAGTTGGCAAGCATGTAAGAAATACAGCACATGATGCATATTTTAATGTTGCTATGGCAACAGTCTTAGTTCCAGTCTCTTTCCTCTTTAAATCAAATATTACCTATTTGGCTATATAGGCAAAAGTGATTGATTCCATTTAAAGCATATGCAATGCCCATATTGCACTTGGTCTCCTAATTAACCTTTAGAAAGTGGACGATGTTTACTCACGATAAAATACAGCAATGAATTTTATCATACCCGCATTATAGAGAACTGGAACCAGGTGTGTTGCCATAGTAACATCAAAATATACACCATCTGGTGTATTTCTTAGGCTATAATGTGCACACCAAGTTTCAGTTTCATTGAATGATTACTTTCAGAGATATTCTCTATTTTCTGTTTTGACCTCCATACATTCACATCTTGTGACGTCATCAGTGCCTAATTTGCATAACACAAAAATACTTGTATATCTCAGGAATGAGAAGAGAGATCATAAAAAGGAAATGCCATTCTTCTTCAGTTTTAAAGGTCCTTAAAATAAGCTTATTTTTTTAGACCAATTTCTTGAGGATTAGCATTTGTTGAAATAACTTTTTTGTCATGTACGCTGAAATATATGAGGATAATAATATTTAAGATAATGTGTGCATTGTTTGCATCTTTTGTTCCTTTCAGTATTCTAAAGTGGCTGGTCCATTAAGAGATACGCTGGTTGTGGGACAAAATTTGAAAAATGCAACACATCAGACAGAATTGTGTTTAAAGTATTGATTTCTTTTTATTTAGAACAATGTTTACAATTTTTTCTGGCTTTTTGATGGCAAGCTGCTGCCACGTTGTTGAAGTACTCTGACTATAGCTTTTATTTGAAAATTTAAAGGTGCTCTTGCACAAAGGGACATGTTTCTGCAGGGACAGACTTGTCACTGCTGAGCAACTCGTAGCACTGGATAAAATCACATTATGTACATAGACAAAAGGGAGAGCATGCAGGTCACCTCCCATTCTGCACAATGTGTGTGTGCGTGTATGTGCAAGTTGTGATTTTGTTCTTCCAAGGTAATCGTGTGGCATGCCCCTTTTTCCACCAGTAATGCCACATGAAATGCTGGTTGACTCCCTCAAGTGATTACATTTAGTAACTAGAGAGCTATTTGGTAGATTAAAAATGTAATATTGAAGAAGTGGATTTCGAAGTTGATTGTAGTTTGTAAGTTAAGGGGTGATTGGCTCAATTTTCTTTGAGCTTGTCACCGTGCAAGAAATATTGTTCAATGACATTTTTTTTATTTCTTTAAAATGGTTAATGTTAACAATGATTGTTACAATAATGTGACATGGAAATGCCACATAATAAATGATTGGGAATTTTAATTTCTCTAACATCCTGATTTATAAATAAAGTACTTGTGGTTTCTATTACTTGCAAAGTTTGGGAAATTCATGAAGTACCGGCAAGTGTTTTTTTCTAAAGTAGTTGATAGATATTTTGTAGGCAAAGCAATTCTATGTAATTACCAAATGCAGAACTCCTTTTTATCGCCAGTAGATCATTTTAATATTAAAACAAAATATTCCCCATTTTACAAACAAACAAAATCAAATAGTTGTACAAAATAACTGATAATATATTCTAGAAATCGATCAAAATTAACATTATTGTCAATTTCGTGTACTAGTTGTAGAAACTGATAAGTAAAATAGTTTATGATAATATATTGACAACAACTAACTCTTTCCTAGCCTTTTGATTAAAAACATTGTATTTTTACGAAGATTTTAATGAAATAAACTTTAATACCAAAGTTTCTTCATCCAAGGCTCAAAAAGTGCTGTTCAGCTGTCTGGGACAACAAGATTCCCTGCCAGGCAATGAATCTTTGATTCTTACGGCAGGACCGTAGCAAGGGGAGGGGTCAGGCGGGCAGCACCCCACCCCCAGTTTTTTGTCAAAAGAAAAATGCACACGCATGAGAAGTTTAAAATTTAAGTTTCATCTTTCCAACATTTTAATCAATAATAAAATCTTAATCATTCTGAACGGAATAATTCCTGATAAAATAAGTATGCATTTCCCAATTCATATTTTTATTTACGTTAGGTGGTATAAAATTAAAACCCACGAGAATCGAAATTTTGTCCTGCCCCAGTTCCTAAGGGCTTGCTACGGCCCTGCAAGGCCAAAGGAAGTTGTCTGTTGCCAATCTATAACGATCAACATTATTCTTCAACCTGGCCCAAGTAAGCAACAGTTGTAAAGTTGC
Source organism: Blastomussa wellsi (assembly GCA_947652115.1). NCBI lineage: Eukaryota > Metazoa > Cnidaria > Anthozoa > Scleractinia > Plerogyridae > Blastomussa > Blastomussa wellsi. The sequence goes on along the minus strand of OX393565.1, from coordinate 370,174 downwards.
ACTCCCGCACCCTAAACTTTGATTCATTGGGGGCCGGCAGCGACTTTCACCTGCTAACAACAGTTGGTATGCCACCCTTATAAATTTCGAGCTTGAAATTGCATCTTCAAGAAAGGGCCTTGCTTTAGCACAAATAAGTCCTCAACTAGCAACATTATCGCTCGCGGTCCTTTGCAGTTTTCACTTCCACTTCCCTAAAAAATCTGTAGGAATCCTGAAGACTGTGTTGGAGGTGGAGCATGGGATCCACTTCTGGAAACGCTGAAGATCGGTGGCGAGGTTATTCTTTTAGAATTCTTAGAATTACAGGTTAACGGCTTTTTACAAAATAGGCAATGGAGATTAATTTGCAAAGAGCTGGAGTAAACCCGGAGTAAAGTGAATATTTTCGTGCGAATTTATTTACATTTCAGTGCATCCGGCCCCCGAGCTGGCCATATGCATGGTAGTTAAGAATGACATGTGCTGAAATATTATTGACCAAGGGGAAGGACAGGCTCCCCTACGCACCTCGACCCACCCCCGGAGCCTGTTCACAGCAAAACCACGCAGATAGCCAGCGAGCAGGCTCTGGCTAGACGGGGTGGGTCGGGGGCGGTTGGGCATGGGAACACCGCCCCTGACCCACCCCCGAAGCTGTTGGTTTGTCGGGGGCACCACGCGGATGGCCCTGGGGACGAGGTCGGGATTGCGGCACACGTGGGACGACAACATGGCGGAAGGAACAACTGAAAATATGAGCAGTGAAACGGCTGAAGATGAGCCGTTTAAGACCGTTCCAGTAAGACGAAAACGTAAAAGAGGAAAAGAAGAAGACATGGACATTAGCGATGAATCAAAAAGACCCAGCTTTCCTCCGGCTAAAGCTGAGAAATTGATGGTAATTATTTAGTGCTCAGCAGTCAGCGTTGATATTGTTCGTATCAGTTGACTCATTCGCTCCGACGAAGGGCTAACGCTCGAAACGTCAGCTGTTGAATCTCTTCACGGTGGCCAATTGACATTATCAACCCAGTTGATAAAACCAAATTATATTGTTATACTTCCCACCAACGCAGCACCATAGTTTCTTTAGAAACTTATCCCCTCAACTCACAAATAGTTTGATCTCTTTCCTTCACAGGGTGGGAAGACGGAGTCAAGAAAAATACCTGTTCCCCCGCATCGTTATACTCCTCTTAAAGAAAATTGGATGAAGATATTCACCCCAATTGTTGAACATTTGAAGCTTCAAATTCGTTTCAACTTGAGTGCAAGAAAAGTAGAAATTCGGGTAAGGGATTTCTCCCACAATACCATCATTTATTTCTTGTAATTCTCTTTTAATTTTTTTGGGATTTCTCGGAAGCAAATGATCACTGATTTACACTTGCCAGACTCTTGAACCTTTTGCTTTTCACAAACCCTTAACGCTTGCTGTGTCGAGTGGATGAGCACTCTTTTGAACCCTGCTGCAATCAAACCTCTTAAAAACAGAGGTAGAACTTTACTCTGTATTTTTGACATGCCCATATTATGGAGATACAGGAAACTGGTCTTTTTGCCAGCAAGTTGTATTGGCAACATCATATTTATGTAAAGCCAATAAATACATTGCAAAACCAGACTCCAGTGATATGTAAGGAAGGCCTTGTTAACTCAACTGACCCGTACGCATGTAGATGCTGGTGCTAATTCTGGTTTCTGTGTCATGAATTTTCTACGAGTATTACTACTCCCCTTGCTTGGGATGCCAGTCCATTGATGGTGACTCCTCAAGCATTGTGTCAGGTTGCCCCAACAATTGACCTGGACCCATTATGTATCTGCCAACTTCTTCCTGTGTTAAAAGCGTGAGATTGTTATCAGGGATTTTGAAGGCAAGCCGATCATTTTCTTAGTTGTCCAAAGATTCCCAAGGTCGTTCCAAACACTTCTGAAGACAGTCTGAAGATTTCTGGTACTCGGTCCAAGGATGTGTTTTGTCAAACACAGTGTTGTTATAACATTGTCCCAAGTACTTTTCCTTTTAAATTATTATTTTGTTTAATTTTTTTCTTGATAAAGATAAGTTGCATGTGAGCAGAGTTAGTGCATTATTTTTGTACTCTTAGGTGTTCAGAGACTGTAAATGTCAATTCTTTCCTTGTAGATGTCCAAAGACACTCAAGATATTGGAGCAATCCAGAAAGCAGCAGATTTTGTTCAGGCATTTCTACTTGGATTTGAAGTGGAGGTTAGTGTGTTGAATTAGGAGAACTTTGTTTCGTTGTTATTCAAACCAAGGCTGAAGATTTTATAGAACATTTATAAACGTTGTTTATCAAAAAATGAAGCTTCAGCAGCACAAAGGGCCTACAAATAGAAAAACTATGCAGTTCATTTGTCATGGTCAAAATAACTAGTAGCGAGGCTCACAGGCATTGGTGCTCAATGTACCTACATGTATGTACAAAAGTCATGCAACATGGCAGCCATACTTCAGAACCAGGTTGACCTGGTTAACATTAAGGTTTAGGTAAGCAGCTTACATCTTTGATATTGGACATCCATGTTATAGTCAATTGACAGCTCTCAAAACAAGGTATCTGCTGATCAGTATGGAGTTGATGATTCATTTTGACTACAGGTTCTTCCCTGAGTAGTTGCATAGACTTGTTAATTCTCAAACGGAGCATTTTTCACAAAGAACAAGCAAAAAATATGATATATTATACATTGTATATTTGTAAAAGGTTGAAATTATTTGGGAGGGGTGGGTTATTGAGGGTTTATGATATCTGAATTCAATGGTATGTGGCTTGGCCAATGCCAAGCATTTGTAAGAACAGACTTGATATTTAGATTGTACTGTTTATCTGTAAGGATTGTTGTAGCATATTTCAGTGAAAATGAAATTACAGGTTTACTTCTGTTATAGTGGCTGGTGGTTTCATGATGACTTCTGCCATGCTAATTGTGAGAGTCTTCTCGCAAGCCTGATGCTCAGCTGGTCTTGTTGACAGTGGGCTCTGGTCTTGTAGAGACTCAGTGACAGCAATAACGCATTCTGAAAACCACTTGACAGATCACTTACATGTAGGTACATGATGATCAAAATAAAAAATTGGGTACTTTGACACTATTGCACAGATGTGGCTTAAGTAGAACTGTGTGCACATGTTAAAGATGGCAAATCACATACCGGGTATATATTTTCATGTGCCATTCAAAGCAAATGCAGTACTTAATCAATCAATCAATCAATTAATACCCTTTAATGAAAAATGTTAAATGTGAATTTTAATATGGTAATTTTTCTTCTTTCTGCAGGATGCCTTGGCATTGGTCAGATTAGATGATTTGTTCCTGGAGACATTTGAAATTGCTGATGGTATGTTCAATTCAGAAGTGTGGTTCCACAAAATATCCATACTCTCGCCCATGGATGATTATTAGAAATTCTAAGGGGTAGGGGGGCTCAAAGACCAAAATTGTAAAGGAAAATATGAACCTAAACTTGAATGTTTGGAGGGGACGTTATGGATATTTGTACTGTTCAACACAATTTTTGATTTCTATCGTCAATTTCCTATTATCAAGAACAATTCACTCTGCTACAATGTACTTGTAGATATTTAAAGTGCCCCCTGTGCAGAATGGGACTTTCTTAATCATTTTGCCAACTTTCAATCCATTCTGGACATGAGCAGTCATAATTTTTAACTTCTATTTCCAAACATTTACGGCCACCATTAATTTGCCTTGTTCCAAGGCTTGGTTGCGATTTGGAGAAAGTGACGTCAAAGGCTCAAAAATACCTCATGGGTTGTAATTATAATAACAATAACTATTGAAAAGCAAATGAAGATCAACAAAAACCTTTGAAACATTCTTCGTGCAATTTCCTATGCTGATTGTCATTATAATTACAACCCATGAGGAATTTTTTTTTGACGTCACTTTCTCTCTGAATCGCAACCAATCCTTGGAACACTGCAAATTAATGGCGGCCATAAATTTTCGGAAATAAAAGTAAAAATATGACTTCTCACGTCCAGAATGGATTGAAATTTGGCAAGATGATTAAGAAAGTCCCATTGTACACAAAGATTTTAAAAAATGATGACCACCAATTTCATCTCAGGGGCACTTTAAAAATACTCAACAAATTGTTCACATGTGATGGTTGCACACAACATTATTCATTTAGCCAAATGTGTATTTTTTATTTTATCTACAGTTAAGCCCCTGAAGGGAGATCATCTTTCCAGAGCTATTGGTCGTATTGCTGGGAAAGGTGGCAAAACAAAGTTTACTATAGAAAATGTTTCCAAGACCAGAATCATCCTTGCTGACTCGTGAGTTATCTTTTTTATTTTATTTTTATTAATGCAACACAAAAGCTACTTTAACTATACTAACATAACTTTCTACGGCACTTGTCAAACTTTCAAACATACAAAAAGGTACCTGCACAACTGATATACATGTACTAATTAGTTCAACTAGAAAGCTGTGCTCTTTTGGACACCACACCGTGAGTTATCTTTCTTATTTGATTTTTATTAATGCAACACAAAAGCTACTTTAACTATACTAACATAACTTTCTACGGCACTTGTCAAACTTTCAAACATACAAAAAGGTACCTGCACAACTGATATACTAATTAGTTCAACTAGAAAGCTGTGCTCTTTTGGACACCGCACGCCTATTAACTGTCTACATTATGCCCCAACATTCTTCTTCTTTTTTTGTATTTAAATGCTTTGGATAGTGTAAATAAAAATTGAATCTTGAATCTTAATAAAATTACATACAATGTGAAGTGAAAAGGGACAGATACATTTCTTACATAATAAAAATAACAATAATAATTAACCAAAAAACATATTTCATTTTTGTTTTTATGATAGTCTCTGTGAATCATACGCCATAAAGACAAGAATCTTTTGAGAAATGTGATAAAGACAACTGACTTGCATTCACTGGGTTATGGTTCTGGCCATTCTAATTTAATTGTTTGTGTCATTTTTACTTCCACAGAAAAATCCACATTTTAGGATCATTTCAGAACATCAAAATTGCCAGAACAGCGATTTGTAGTCTCATTTTAGGTAAGTCAATTGAACATTCAAAGGTGTCCCAAAAGATTTCCCAAATTAAGAAATGTCTGCTACCAACTTGCTTGTATAAGCAGATCGCGACAGATGAAATACCTCAAGTATTCATGTTGGGTTTGGCTCTTGCTTATGTTTTACTAATATATTTTCCACTCCACAGCATTAGCAAACGCTGTTGTTGTTAAGACGATGGCAAACGAGGAAACATTTGTTGTGGACACAAAATTTTCTGAATAAAACCAGAAACATTTTTTTGTCTCAGGCACAAACCTGTGTCCCCAACAATGTGACCAAATGTGGAGTTGATTCATAGCCTTTTTAGTAAACAGGCTATGCACTTCACACAAGGGCAAGATTGCCAACTTGTTTTCTGTAGTTTAGCCCTAAATTACAGAGAGTAACTACAGAATTTACGGCCACTTCAGTCCACTTCATTTAGATTTGTCGAGAACTTTTGTAGAACAAGGAATAACAGAGTCAATATATAGATGCTATTCTTATCCAACGATATGCAAATAAGTGGCCCTGTATTCTGTAGTTTACAATTTTTTGAATATGTGCTGTATTGTGTTATCGGTTTTATTCACAGAAATTTGGGCCTTTAATTTTACCAAGGAAATCATTGTTTATTTGAATGAATGTACAGAATAAATATGTGTACATGTAGTCAACATGAATAATATGCAGTAATTTCTAGAATTTCAATACAAATATTTTGAAGCTTGTTAAGTCCCTTCAAATAAAAGGCAAATTCCAATTCAACCTGTAAACTCTGTTATAGTAGTATTATTATTGATGTAGGCAGACATAGATTTACCTGGTCATGCAATCTTTCCTAAAAAGAATTGTGTTATGAAGTTATGCCTCTCTCATTTATCCTCTTTGTTCTCTTGCCGCCGACTGGTTAGCTCAGTTGGTAGAGCATCGGACTGCTGTGTGGTCCGAGGTCTCGGGTTCAATTCCCAGACCGGACCAATACTCTGGGTTTTAAAACCGACTGCAAATGGTTAGATATTCTAGTATTCTTGGATAAAGATGATAAACCGTAGGCACGTCTCCAGCATCTTAAACGTTACGGTCAGCTGGGAATGTTAACTACGCACTCGTCGCAAAGACAAAGGCATGGAGTTCCTGGTGTCAGACTGGTCTGTTGTGATGTGTAGGTTGGGGTGGGAAAAATGCTCGGCTTATTAGCATAATATTGCTAGAAGCCTAACAAGCCTAATCAACCCGGGGTAGATGAAGATATGATGTATGATATGATTGCCACTGCCAGGCTTTGCTGTTCCTGGTGGTAGCCAAGTATCCAACTTAGGTCGAACACACTCCTCTAATCTCTGATTATTACTAGTTTATAGAAAGCGCTCCACATCTTTACTGTTACTCTATTGGTTTTTTTACAGGAAGCCCACCATCCAAAGTTTACGGAAACATGAGGGCAGTGGCTAGTAGAACATCCGAGAGATTTTGAAAAGAGGAGGAAAGGGAATGACGTTAGATCTGGAATGTGGCATTATCTGTGGGCAAGACAAAATGAAAGAGACACAGGGTATTAACTGGGTAACTGCAGTTGTGTCCTCGATGAATTTGCAATGGATTTTTAATCTTAACAAAATGGGACCAATTTGAAAGTCCACGAGAAAATTGAAATAGCTAACTTGAACTAAGCATTATTTCCACTATTGTGGAGGATATGAAAATCTGCAAGCGATTTGTGTAAAATTGTCTGTAAATTTGTATATATGAATAACAACAATGCCGTTATTAAACGGAATGACGCACGATCGATGTATAGAAACTAAATGCATTAAAAGGCAGACCAACGCTGAACTATTTAGAGAAGTCGTTCTTTATTCATTGTAGCGGGACACAGAAATACGTCAAGGTACCTCGGTTATGAGCCGTTTAATCTTCTCTGGTGTTCGGTTACAAGCGCACTTCAGAGCGAAAACTGAGAGTGATTTCCGAGTTACAAGTCAGTTCTATTTATGCGTATCTACAAAGATCTATTACTTTTTTAAAAGATTTGTGCTATTCATAAACGAGAAATTGATGCATCCTGATGATCTTAGAACAAAAAGAATCCGAAATGAGACAGGGTTTCAGTTTACTCGCGGAAAAAGTTGGAAAAGAGAAAACATTATACGAGAAAACAATTCTAAGTTTCTGTCGAAAAATATGTAAGTAGTTTGACTGAAAACAAAGGAAATCTAAGGTGTCAACTTTCGTGCGCGAGCGAACTTGTTTCCAATGATATAATTTGGTTTTATCAACTGGGTTGATAATGTCAATTGGCCACCGTAAAGAGATTCAATTGCTGACGTTTCGAGCGTTAGCTCGCTCCGACGAAGGGCTAACGCTCGAAACGTCAGCAATTGAATCTCTTTACGGTGGCCAATTGACATTATCAACCCAGTTGATAAAACCAAATTATACTGTTATACTTCCCACCGACGCAGCACCACAGTTTCCTCTAGAAACTTACCCCCTCTATTCATTTGTTTCCAACGAGGCTCGCAAAACTTATTAATACCTGCTGTAAAAGTTCGAACGGTATATTTTCAAAACGCAACGATGGCAATGTTCATCAAACCTGTTCAGTACTTGAGCAGCCGGTCCGAGTACGAGTGCGACTTTTCGTGCCCAGAGTCCTCAGGTCTCGTACTTGAACTCAATCTCGTAAAAGTTCTCCAATCTGAAGGTCCCTCCCTAATGGTCCCTGTTCCCTCATATGTGAAGGTAGCGCGTTCAATTACGCGTTAAATTTGGATATGTCACCAGTTAAAAACAATATTGAAAAGATTATAAAATAGCATGCTTCAGCAAGGACGCTAGTTCATCGAAGCAGTAGTAAATGTATCGAGTAGTTCGAAAGGCACTGCAAGCTTCAGTTGGATCTTGGGCCTTTCCCCTCGACCCAGGCCTTCGTTGAAGAGAGCCACTGCGAAAGAAGAAACCAAACATCAAACTAAACATCTTTATTTTCTATCAAAACACAAGCACGCGATATTAATAAATGATGATTTTTTGTCCGTTTTGTAAAAATCTTCGTTAAAATTTATTTTTTGATCGCTAGTATACTCGTGGGTACAATCTTTTTACAAAAGGAAATTATTTCCTTGATAAAAATGCACAAATTTGCTCTCGTAAGTTTTGACTTTCTTTATCACGCCAGCGTGAAGAAACAGCTTATCTTCAGGTTTTAAGTTGCATTTAAGTTAATTTTCCAAAACTCGAATAAAGTGATCATAAAGTGACCCTAAATTGAAAGATCTCGAGCATTGATATATATCTAAGCACCATTCCTTCTTCATTTTATTAGCTTTAGCTCTAACTTTGGCTATTTACATCAAGGCGGGGATAGCCTGAATTTTCTTCATTTTTGGAACGACAACAGACAGTTGACTGCACCCCAGGTTAATGTTCATCTACTAATTTTTAACTTCAAGTTCGCCAAATATGTTAACCTTTCACACACTGTTGAGAAAAACTACTTCCTCCCAAACATACCCCACAATTTGCTTAAAACCGCGAACAAGCTTTTCAGCTTTTAAATATCTTAAAATATATTTCAAATGCATGTTAAGCGACCGACCAGGTGTACCCCCGCCTAAAAGGAGTTTTTTTTTTTTGCCCCACCTTAAAAAAATTCCTAACTGTAATACTCGGTTATGGTTAAAATCTAACCAAGTCACTGATCGCTCAAGTTGTTGCGTGACGTCACTGATGTCACCTGAGATACACCTGTCAGAGTTCTGCTGGCTATAAACGCTGCCTACATTTTGTGGTTTAATTAAAATAATGAATTATTCCGCTATTGAAGTCCCGCTAACACAGAACTGAAACAGTTAAAAGCATTTGTGAATCAAATCAAGCGAACAAAACCTGGTTAAGTTTCTAACTAATTCGGCCTTGTTAAACGCATCCGTGCTTTTGTGAAATAAAAGATATCTTCGATCGTGGGTCTTAACCTCGGTTCGGGCATTAAACAAGACACGATTAAATAACCTACGTCGGGGCTGTACAAATTATCTGCTTCATTAAGTCTTGCTGGAGGGACCCCCTTAACAATATTATTCAAGGTTTCGAAAATATTTTCATCCTGGCGCAGAGGAAAGGCAGGTTCTAAGAACACCAATTCGTACGAAACGCAACCGAGCGCCCATGAATCTTGTTTATTGGAATGTCTGTTCCCTCGTATTCTTTCCGGGGAAACGTAGGTCCCATAGAAAGAATATCTGGCGTCCACACAGACGTTGAGCTCAGTTTCGCTGGGTGTATAAATTAAAAGATTGTGCAACAAAATGTCACCTGTGTTTGAGAGGGAAAGCGTTTTGCTCTGGATCTCCGTGTGTACAATATTTCTTGTTTGTAAATACCACAGGGCATCGCAGATTTGATGGAGCATCTTCCACAAAAGAGACTCGGAAAACTTAACACCTGCTTTGCGATATTCGTGAACCAGTTCGTAAAGGCTCTTTGGCAAGGGCTCCAATACAAACCCTATGGTTTCTCGGTCCCTAAACCACAATAGCACTCGCATTATGTTCTTGTGGTTTATCTCAGTCCATTTTCCCAAAAGGCGAGAAACGCTTGTAGATCCACAAGCTCTGGGGTTTATGCACTTTAACAGAACCTTGGAATCATCCAGCAAGCAACGGGTGGGATAAATGCTGTGAATCCGCATGTCCCTGGGCAGATTAAACAAATTTAAGCTCTGTACCTCGAATTCACGAAAGCTGAAATCCGATGTGAGGAAGTCAATTAAATTTCGCGGTAAGGGGAGATCCTTTCGCGCCCTCCATAATCGACGTAATCCTGTATTCTTTATAATCGCAGCTCTGCAAAGCTTTCTAAGGCTTGGAGTTTTCGGTTTCCACAATTTCCTCCTTTTCCACTGGAGGTCCGCTTCAATTACCGAACTCATGGCTAAATTATTTGTGTCGTTCGCGGAGAATAACGGCTTCAGAATGGGCGGCTTTTAGTTCCCGATTGGGCATAACAGCATGTCCCGTTTTGAACATAATAATATATCATTTGCTGTTGATTCGGTCTGACACGGCAAAATTGCGACTAAAATAGCGCTAACTGCATTTTAAATTCTCTCGGGCAATAACAAAGCACAATTAGTTTATGATGTCACTTCCGGTCAGCGTGACCGGCAAGCTCAGACTTGCACTGTCCAGTATTATTTTTAACAAATTTGAAAATTGAGAATAACATGATATAATATTGCAACCTTGAATTTTAAATGTTTTCACTTTTAAATCGGAAGACGAAGAGCGTAACGACTCTAGCATTCCGTGTTTATTTTAGAAAGGAATACCGGAAGCAACAAAAGGGCGTGATGACCACCGGAAAATGAGTCAAAGCGTTTAAGCTCTGCATCTGGAATCCCTTAGCCTGCGTGCAGATTTTTCCGCTTTAGGAATAATAGACGGCTGCACGCAGGCTAGAATCCCTGAGCTAATGTTATTTGAAAAAATTGTATTGGGTATGTATTTGTAAATACAACTCTCCAGTGGTTTATGAAATGATATCATTGAAAAAAGTTTCTGCAACCGAACGAAACTGGTCCAGATTATCTGAGGGAAATATTTTGAGCACCATTCGCTATAAATTTCATTTTAATGCAGCCTGTGGGAATTTTTTTCAACCTTGTTTATACTCTTGCACAACAATAGCCGTGAAAGACTGGTTCCGGTTCGAGATTACTGATCGATAAACTGATCGATAAAAGGTCGGAAATAGTCGTGCGCTCGATAATTGAACGGATACGGTCGTTGTAAGTCATCGGCGAACAGCAATGGCGACAAACTGAATCAAAGATGGCGGAAGTCAACGGCGAAACTTCGGTAAAGAAATTGATCTTGTAGATGTTTAGACCTAATCGATCACCCACAATTCTTCACTAATTCTTCTAAATTGTTTATTCTTTTAGATGGAGGTTGTAGAAGGTTGTAGAATGCCAGTTAAAATGAGTGGTTCTGAAGAATGGCGTAAGTAACTTTTGTCCAAAAGTGAAAGCGGATATGTAAAATAAGGTTGTAGCGTTCTTCCCATGAGCTCACTATCTGCCTTTTTTCTCACAGCATTGGCTGAAATACTGAGCAAGAGAGAACTTCCAGGCGGTTTGACTCAATATTATGTGCATTATATCGACTGTGAGTACGAAATATTTTGGGTATTATTTACGCTTAACAGTGACAACGTATTTTCTCGGACGTACAACCATTTTTTATTTTTTGCAAATTGAAGGGCGATTTTTGGAATCAATTCTGTAGCAATTATTTATTTGTGTTTCATTTGACGTATTTTTAATGTTTGTTAAGGTGTAATCACCAAAAAAAAAAAACGTTTTTTGAGGGATATTTATTCACGCACGAAATTCAAAATGGCGGTACTGGAGTTGCCATTCCCGTGATGCATCGCTTTCTTAAATGAAAGGTCCGTTCTGCGTACAGACAATATATTAATTTTGTGCCTCGTTTTGGCCAATACTTGGTCTTAAAACCTGTGAAACTCACCATTAACAAAACAAAGAATGAACAAGACAACAAAACTCTTCAAAACAATAGCTCCAAAGCAAAGAATATTTTCACAAGGTTTTACACCAAGCTTCATCTTCAAAAAATGAGCATCCTGAAAACACAGATGCCAACCAAAAAAAATCAAAATATGGGAGAGTGCCAATTTTATGTCAAGATACGTATTAAATACCTCTTTCCAACTCCCAAACCAGACTAAAAAATGAAGCTCCCATGATTCATCCAAATAGATTTCTTTAAATATGTCTCCTCACCCCAACAAAAGAATTGGTCAGATTTGGAATTGGAGATTTGATGATATGTACTAGAGATGGGGAGATTCGGTCTGCGTCTGGGAGACCCTGCTAATTCATAATCTGAGAGAGTTTCTTGATATGAGAAAGTTGTTCTTGTCCATAAGACTTTGAATCTCCTGACCACCTTCTTTTTACATGTTTTAGTTAACAAGCGGCTTGATGAGTGGGTCGAGGAAGGAAGACTAGACCTGACCAAGCTGCAGTTGCCCAAAAAGGAAGACCATAAAAAGATGAGTAAGGGTGCTGGCTCCAGGCCGTGCTCACCCGATCGGGAACTTGTGAATGGTGTTGGTGCAGGACGACCTAAAGCTCCTGTTGGCAGGAAGAGAAAAGCTAATGCCATGGATAAATCTGGTGATGAGGTAAAAAAAAAGAAATATCACTTACCTTGTAATGCATTGTTGTTTAATAATAAACATTTTAGTGCTGGACTGACTATTGGTTAGTTTGTTGGACTCCGGATCAAGTGGTCCAGGTTTGAGCCCTGGATTTTTTCTGGATCAAGACACTTAATTCTCATAGTGTCTCTCCACAGCCAGGTGTATGAATAGGTGCCAGAGAATTGAATGCTGGTTTGTAACCCTGCAACGGACTAGCAGGAAGTATCACGAAGTACCTTTCAGCGACCACTACTGAATTACTGGTTCATATGTTTGTATCTTCGAAGTTGGTTTACTGTAATGCCCTTTTGTATGGCCTACCAGCCTACACTTTAAAAAAATTGCAACATGTCCAGAATGCCGCGGCGCGCCTCATCACAATTACAACAAGGCATGATCACATTACACCTGTTCTATTTAATCTTCACTGGCTTCCAGTAGATCAACACATTATTTTTAAGATTTTGCTTATAACCTACAAGGCACTTAACAATTTGGCACCATCGTACATTTGTGATTTGCTTGCATCTTACACTCCATTGTGTCAACTATGCTCATCATCCAAGCACCTTCTGGTTTCTCCATCCTATAACTTGAAAACATATGGTGCAAGATCTTTCTCTGCACCATCATTACAGAATGCTTTGCCAGGTGAAATTAGAAATGCTCCGTCTCCGTTTTTAAAAATAGATTAAAAACTTTTCTTTTTAAAAAATCTTTTTGTAATTAATTCTAGCATGTTTTAATTTTTAGTTTTTAAAGATTTTTTTTCGTGTTTTGTAAAGCGCCTTTGAACATTAGGATATTGGCGCTGTATAACTCTTTTATTATTATTGTTATTATTATTATTATTATTATTATTATTATTAGGGGGAGTAGTCACTTAGGAATCCAAGATAAGCTGTATGGACCATCAACAATGCTTGAATGCAGTCTGTCCCCCTCTAAAGCCAAACTTCCCCTGCCTTCCTCCTACTATTTTAAGATACAGACTGCCATTCAAAAAAATATAAACTATGCTTTATCCTTTACAGATTGATTCCCAAGATAGCCCAAAGGAACTGCCTGGCACGCCACCAAAGACAGGTAGCATGCGCCAGACAGGCAGTATGGTTCAAGATCGGAGTCATGACGACATCATAACACGCATGAAAAACATCAAAATGGTCCAACTGGGAAAATATAGAATTAAACCTTGGTACTTTTCACCCTACCCTCAAGAACTTACTCTAGAGCCTGTAGTTTACTTGTGTGAATTTTGTCTAAAGTACGTCAAGAGCTTCCATTGTCTTAAACGGCACAAGGTATTAATAAATTTTAAGTTACTGACTTTCCCATCCTTTTTATTACACCAACGTATCATTTAGACCTGATTATTTTTGTCATGAATGTTATAGTTTCCTTGCTTCAATTTTGCAGGAAAAATGCAAGTTGCGTCATCCTCCAGGGAATGAAATTTACAGAAAAGGAACAATATCCTTCTTTGAAATTGATGGCAGAAAAAACAAGGTGTGAATTGCATAAAAGTGACATCTTTCATTGTGTATTTGATCTCAAAGTATTATTTTTTGTCACAAATCCTTAATAAAGTGTTTTTCTCGCATCCAAGCTCATCCAGCAATTAATATGCATGTACCTGAAGTATTGCTAACTTATTTAATTCACTTTGAAAATGGACAAATTTTGATTTAACGTTTCTGTTAACTTCCTCGCCAGATGTATGCCCAAAATCTGTGCCTGCTGGCTAAGATGTTTCTTGATCATAAGACATTGTACTATGACACCGATCCATTTCTGTTTTATGTCATGACTGAATACGACTCAATTGGATTTCACATTGTAGGATACTTCTCCAAGGTAAGAAACTGCTTTTCACGGTATATTTCATAATAATAATTCTAGTGACACTAAGGGCACCTGTGTAGAACAGCTTCTTGGTTTTCATGGGTGCACAGTCAGTGGTGTATTATTATTGTAAAAAATATCAATGGTTGATGTCTGTGGCAGTATTACTATGGCAGGCATACAACTTTCATTCATGAAAGATGTTAATGTGATTCAAAATTTATCTTTGGTTTAAAATTTTCAAACCAGTTTGATTTTTAGGCTTTATTGTCATATATTCATCTCCATAATTTGAAACAAGGAGAAGTCTGCTTACAAGCCCATTAGGCTGGAGCTTATCCAGGTTTCTGTAACATGAAGCAACTAGGAATATTTCTACTCCCCCCTGGATGGGATGCTAGTCCATCACAGGGTGAAACTCCAGCATTATTTTGCTGGTAGCCATTTATACACCTGGGTGGAGAGAGACACTGTGAGAGTTTTAGTGTCTTGTCCAAGAACACAAGGCAGTGTCCTGGCCAGGGCTTAACTCAGATCATCCGATCCAGAGTCCAGTGCACTAACCATTACGTTTAATGTTGTTGCAGTCACAGTGGGGGAGGTGGGTAGGCCAGGCATAGGTAGGGAATTTGAACTGAGCTAAGATTTTCTGTTCAAATGTCCAAGGTGGCCTCCCCCCCTCCCAGGTAACTTTACATTGACAGGTGCATTAATTTTTCAAAATGTTTATTTCAGGAAAAAGAATCATCAGAAGATTACAATGTAGCCTGCATTCTAACTTTACCTCAGTATCAGAGAATGGGTTATGGCAAACTTCTCATAGAATTTAGTAAGTGTTATTTGTGTAGTGATATTCACCCAAGGGATGGTGAACACAGGGGTGGGGGTGATTGGTGGGAAATGTGGCTTTCAATTGAACATAATCCTCAAAATGACTTCAACCCTAAAGGGTAAGAGTTTTAAAATGAACTAGTTGACCCCATTATTATTGTTTTCCATCAAAGTGCACCAAAACTACAAATTTCCCATTGGTCATTTGCAATGCATTTTGTATTTATTATTTCCAACTGGTTTATATTTATTTATTTATTGCAGGTTACGAGCTTTCAAAGTTTGAAGGAAAAACAGGAACACCAGAGAAGCCCCTTTCAGATTTAGGACTGCTTTCTTATCGCAGTTACTGGTCACAGACCATTCTGGAAATTCTTGTTTCGCTCAAGACTGGGGAGGACGGAAATCCCCCTGCAATAACTATCAAGTAAGAGAGCCAGCACTGAGAGTGAAGTAAAGCAAATAGCAAAATAGCAAAACAATAACAATTGATGAAACTCATGTCAAAGAACTATATCCAGTTTCAAGGGGGAATTATTTTAAAATGTGATTATTATGCACTGTAAGTCATTGCAAATTTGTTTTGACAGTGAGATGAAATGAATTAAAAGTTAAAATTTAGGACTGCCAAGCATCAAAATAATTCACCTTTTAAGGTGACTCTTTTGTACACTGCATACAATCCTTTATCATTCAGGAGGGTTTTTCTATGGAACCAATCACATTTAAGAATTGTGTTCCTGCGAGAGGCTGTTTTCTCCTCCTTAACCTTGTTGTCACACATGAACTTTTTTTGGTTACTTTCAACAGTGACATCTGTGAAATGACCAGTATAAGAAAGGAAGATGTTGTGTCAACCCTGCAGCATCTTGGAATCATCCATTACTACAAAGGACAGTACATTCTGAATCTTTCAAAAGAAATTCTTGATGGACACAGAAGAGCAATGACTAAGAGAAAGATTAGAATTGACTCAACCTGCCTACACTGGACTCCTAAAGATTGGGCCAAGAGGGGCAAATGGTGACAAATGGGGTGAATGACAACTGTGGTGTATATAAAATGTCTATAATTGAGAATCTAAGGATGTCAAAATGGTTGAAGCATTCAGCCTAAGAGGACTACCTGTTAATCTTTTTGTGACCCAACAGCTATCCACTGGCATATACATGTATAGTACATTGAAATCCTTTATCCAAGGTTTTCTTTACATTTGCGTGATTAATTTAACATAAAAACCACACAATTTAGGCACTATTTCAAACAATTCAATGTCAACTTGTTGTAAGAGTGGAGGTATAAAAGGTGTCTGGCTTGGCCATTCTCGCACCCAGTTGTCAGTCAAACCACAAACAACCTGTGTTTTTTAAAGACAGTTACTGAGAAAAATGTGTTTCATTTCCAAGATTGTTATGTCAAATATTAGCAAGATACAGGGTTGTCCCTAATGGCCGGCAGCCGGCAGAATTTACCCGGCTACTTCGGTTGTTTGTGCCTGCTGATTTTTTGTTCTCCTTATCAGACGGTAACCTGTAAACTTTACCGCCCATAGCACAATTCTTTTCTGCCTGAAAATGATAAGATGCATTTATCATGAAACCTCGGCAGAAAACGCAACAGTTACTAAAAGTAAACAGTAACGCCACACGTCCCACCAATGAAGTCATCATTGAAAATCGATTGAAATAGATAAAAAATTAACAGTGAATTGACAGTAAATGCAAAATTCAGTTACAACGTTGTGCCAGTATTTCATATTCTTTATTTTCTTTCACTTTCCAAATCTCTCACAATGCTAATTACCTTTGAAGAAGAGCAGGGTTTAGTGGGCTTTCTCTGCAAGTGCACATCTTTTGTTGCCAGGTTTCTGCAATGAAGTGGCAGCAACAATCTTTGCTTTGTTTATCACCTCTGTCCATTGAAAATGAAAGAAAAAAGCCGCAAAAGAAAAGAAGTAAAAATAATTTTAGAAGCGAGAAATATTGCTCACATTTCAGTTTTTGAAAACAGGCTGAGTAGCGGAAGTTTGTCTATTAAAGTGAACGTAGCTCACACTTAGTGAAGGAAAAGGAAGCTTTCATTTTTCAAAAGATCCAGACGACATTGTGAAGTTAAATGAAATTTTGAGAATCATTATAGCCCTTCAGCCACACCATTGTAAATACTGTGTTTTGAAGCCGGGAGAAAAGAAACTGTAGCAATTTCTGGTAAAGACAAAATGAGACCTCCAATTTTTTCAAACACTACTTCATGTAAGCGACAGCATACCCCTTTAAACAACAGCCTTGATTCACTGGAATTTCTTTACTGGTGTGAAAAGTTCTTTTATCTGCTGTGCTGAAAACTAGGGAGAACACTGAACACTGGCGCAAATATATGAAAATATTAATCACCATCCGGCTTCTTCCAATTTGTTTGCCAGCTACTTCAAAAGTGATGGACAACCCTGAAGATATTGTCCAGGTTGTCTTTTGGTTTCACGAGAGTTTGAAGCATGATCAGTTTGCAGGACACTTGACTCTACTACATACAATGAATGCATGAGTTGAAGTTTGCATTTTTGTGTCCGGAAGGTGTGAGATATGGGTGTGCTGTCCGTTTTATAGTGGACTTTTTGTTGTGGAAGTCAGTCTGCAGGAAGTTTAACAGTCCATTAGTACAACAAAAATTTAAAGTGTATTATTTAGTTGGCAGGGGGTTGGGAGGCAAGATGTACGAGGGAGCAGGACGACAAAGTACTCTGAGCTTTATCCATCTCACTTTGTAAATAATTTGGTGCAATGAGTTTTATGTCAACAAAGGATCATTCTGATCAATTATTTATTTCTTTGTACAAAAATATAAAAAGTATGTTGTTAACGCATCATCTCTCAACTGGGGTGCAAGCCAGACAATGATTAGCTCTAAAGACAGTTTTTGCTGAACATTTGAGCAATGAAGGAAAAAAATGGTACCAAAAAAATCTCATACCATGGTAACATTTTGAAATGAATGCAGTGAAGAACTTTTCAAGAAGAACTTAGTTCAAATCAAAGTAGCACATCACTTTAAGCGTTTTTGATTCAAAGTGTTTAACCCTATATAGCCCTTAATTGGTACATTTTCATTTTTGGGGTGACATGAAGTAAACTATTGGCAGCAAAATCAGTGCGAACAAAAGTGCTGCTGGGATGCTACTCTCAAACGATTAGTTCCACGACCAGTTCCAATCAGGGGCAAGCATTCTAATGGGTCGTGGAACTAGTCGTTTGAGAGTTACACCCAGGAGCACTCTTGCGAGTTCTTGTATGTAACATGTATTTGTTCTGATTTTGCTGCTTGGTTTACTTTGTGTCGACCCGACTAACCACCCCTGGGTCTCCAAGGATGCTTGCATTGTTGACCTAAATACTATGAAATAATCGTCTACAGTACAAAGAGGGCACAAGCTATATAGCCCTTTCACACAAATTCTAGCAAAAAATATGTAGTACCCTCCCGGTATTTTGTATTGAGCTTGCAGTTGATAAAAAAGCATGAGGACATACCTCAGAAATAAATTTTCATCAAAATAATGTGAACAATAAAACTGACTATAAAGAGATTTATTACCATCCCAAATGCTGTAATTATTTTCCATGTACTGTACAGTTATTGTCAACTTAGACATGATTATGTTGAAATAAATATTATAAAATATTTTTAGTCACTGTATTTTACTGGGTGGGTTGCATATAAAAATACCTTACCATGGTTCCAAGTTAAGAATTCAAAGCAAGTCAATAAATATAATAATTTTATTAGCATTAAGTTTATTTTTCCTGTTATACCTACTAACAAAAACCTTTTATAATTATTATTCCATTTGGCTTGCATTAATAAAAACAAAGCAAAACATTTAATTTTATTGCACATTTTCACATCACTTTGTAAAAGAAAATATTCTGCAGTTCGTCAATGTCTTCATCACAGGAAGAAATTTCTGGTACATTGTAGCTTACAGTGCACACTTTTACCCAACTTTTGATATCAATACAGGCCTAGAAAGTGAAAGAAAGAACTTTTGGGGACTGTAATTTTTTCTCGGGGGTAGTATTCCTTTCATCCCATACCTGCTTGGGTACTTTAAATAATAAAATTAATCAACAGGCTAGTGGAAAATAATGGAAATAAATGAAATTTAGACAACGTTAGCCTGTGTAGCTGACAGTTCAATTGGAGTAACATGCTAGGAAACAAGAGGGTCACACATGCTACCCCAGCTTCAAATTATGCACTGGTCCCAGACTGGGCAATAACATGTGTTTTTGTATTGAACTGTTCTGCTTGCATGCTTGAGTGGTTTTCCCTCCCTCCCTCCCTCCCTCCCAGTGTATGTGCTCATGGATAATTATTCGTATCTTGTACTCACTGGGGGTGTGAAAATACAATTTCCTTGTCTGGGACAAGTAGCCCAATGGGCAAAGACACGTGCAGGCAACTAAATTTTAACAGGAAAACTGAGACAAGAATGCAACTACTGTGACCAAGGCAAGCAAGAGCTACACATCCAAAGAGAAAATATTGGAATTGAAGTTTTTTTTCAAGCCAAGGACAATAGTTTAACTGCAGTGCTGTATTGACTGATGTCTGGTGGAGGGCTTTGGTTTGGTTGCTATGGAAACGAGAAGATCGCTCCTTTCCTCTTTTAGGGTACACACTCCAGGATTTCAATAAAATATTGCAGAATGAAAATCTTAACTAACCTCATTATTGAACATTGTAGCTTCTTCAAGGCTGGGTACAGTAACTAAAACACAACCAGGCTTCTTCAAGTGCTCACTGAGAATTTTCCAAGTTCTTTTCACAAGAAAATAAAATAACTTTAAAAATATACGCAGCCTAAATTACTTTAGACTTTACCCTGGGACCTAGGCCTACCAACAACTCACCAACTGTTGGCTAGCATTTGGCCAACAGTTTCAGTCTGTTGTTGGTCGATTATAAATTCTTTACCAAACAACAGTTTGGATTCTCCAACAACTACTGAGGGGCTGCTCTTTATAGTCACACATACTCCTGTCTCATCATCATTTTAATACTGGTAATTGAACGTGTAAAACATTCTCTGGGTATCTAATGTATGCAGGGTACAAAATACATTCTCACAATAATTTATCACACTATTGTATATGTTGTGGTTGAAATTTATCCCTGGTTTAAAATATTTTAAACCAGTTTGACATTGATTTCCCTTTGTTTCAGATTATGCTAATCAACATAAGACAAAGGGAAAAAAATCAAACTGGTTTAAAAAATTTAAACCAAGGAAAAATTTTAACCACAACATATACAATATTCTTAATTTTTTCAGCTTCAGGTGTATAATGAACAAATATCGATACTTAATGTGTTCCTACCTAATTTGTTCATCCACAGGTAGAAAAAACTCAAATACATTGTTAAGAATAACAATGTCAGCTGAAAATAACATTGCCAGTATACTGTCAGTTGATCAAATAAAGAATGATTAACAACAAAATAATGGACTATATCACTGGATTAAGTCGCAGGTTTAAATTCTGTATCTTGTGTTATCTGACATGTGTGGGTTGAGCTTATTTGTGGTTGATGTTCTTGATACTGAAGGTTTATCTCTGGGTTTTCTGAATTTTCTCCCTCCCAAAAAGCAAACACTTCTCAATTCAATTTCCATCTGGACTTGAAAGAGTCATAATTATTATCAAACTTGTTTATACCTTGTTCCAGAAGGGTAAGCTCATTACAAATATCTGCACATCTGATCTGAGATGACAACAAAAACAATTATATCAATTAG
This sequence comes from Blastomussa wellsi, assembly GCA_947652115.1. Lineage (NCBI taxonomy): Eukaryota > Metazoa > Cnidaria > Anthozoa > Scleractinia > Plerogyridae > Blastomussa > Blastomussa wellsi. Next base: position 349,393 of record OX393565.1, on the reverse strand, counting down.
ACTGATTGTTAATAATATGTACTAAATAGTGCAAATTAATAAAAAGCTGAAATCTGATACTGCACAAAGAAAAAAATCATAAACTGCTGGTAGATAATAGCTGAAATTAATAGCAACTGACTAGCTGATAGAAATGTACATTTGTCATTAGAGTATTCAGATCAACCTTGTAATCAGAAGTCCAGTTGCTAACACGTACATAGCAAGGGTATGTGGCCAACAAAATGTGTGATCACAAATTACCCCCTGCCCTCTCCCTAAAGGGTGATGATGGTGGCCATACAAGCAGACTTAGAACTCTTTATTGGGGTGGACCGGAGGAGGGAAAGAAATCCAACCAACTAATGAGGACACAAAAAGAGAAGTGTAAACCTGTCAAGGCGACACATGACAGGAAAGGGACGTGAGTGGGGCCAGTTAATGAGGTCCTGGAAGGATTTTTGCCAAAATCTCACCTCCACTCGATCAGACATGCTGTACTTTTGTATTATTTCCTTTTGCAAGTCACACAGATCTGAATTGATTTCTACTCCAACAATCTTTTTTATTGTGCTATAATGATATGCCTGAGGACAAAAAATACAAATTCAATGATGATCCGATTAGTGTAAAATAATACAATATTCATTGTTGCTCAGTTGCAAAATTAATGTCTATCTACATGGTATGAGTAGTTGTGTCAGGGAGATGAAATATTGATGCATTTCAACTAAAAAATGTTTTCAGTAACAGGGCAAATTCCATACAGGTGAGGTTCAGCCTGGCCAAAGCTGTATTTCACCAACTGAGGCCTCTTTTCTTTATGGCAACAAGACCAATATCTACCTGCATGCAGAAATACATCAATTTTACTCCAGGGTCTGAAATTAACTTGTAGTCCTTGGCACGGGTCAGCTGGTTCCAGCTAGGAAATTATTTGTGGTTACAATGAAACTTTTTCCCTCCTTCTAGTGGCAGAACTTGCTACAATCATAAATTAAAAGGAAAATCCCTTTCAATTTTATTTCGGAAATTAGCAGCAAGATATCAAGTCAGTTGTTAACAAGGGGACCTACATTTTATTGGTGCAATTTCCTTTACCGAAAATTAAAGCTAACATAAATTTGACTATCAGATATTCGCCTTCACTGCGTATAACATGGAATAGATCTGACTGCTATAGCTGAGCTTATTATGGAAAGATTATATCAGAAAGCACTTACCCCATAGAGCACAGCCCCAAGTCTAGAACCCACATCCACCATCAGCTTATCATTAAGACACATAAGTATTGTAGGAAGAGCTGCTTGAAATATGAATCTCAGCTGCAGCCTTGAAGAGGAGTGGGATATGAAGGCTGAAAATATGCATTAACTTTTTCAACATAGCTTAAAAAGTATCATAAATTAAAATCAATTACAAATAACTGAAAATTGTAGTTAAATTGCAATTATGATTATACTCATAATTATAACATTCACAATGTTGAGGAAAGAAAGACAATGTACTCTTTAACCCAAAAAACCCCAACTATGTCGGGAAGAAGAGAAATCAGAGTGTTATCATTATAAGTGTCTCAACAGTTTTGTCCACATTTGACATAAATTACTTACTAAGTGGCGTTGTATTGTGAGATCCACAGTCTTCACAATAGTTTCGACTCATTTTGCCTTCATCACAGAGTTTGTCAATATCTTCTTCATTGTACAGGAATGAGTCAATATGAACTGTGGTTGACAGATGAAATTCCGAATCCTTAAAAGGAAACAATATTAAAACTTCATATGTTCTCTTTATCATTCATCTTGTAGAACAGAAATTATGTAATCATTATAATAGGTCAAATTTTCCTCCCACAAATGTTTTACAAGCTTTGTAAAATCTTATTTCTTTTATTATTCAACAAATTGTTAACAAAGAGCATTTACAGCTAGAAAAGTTGCTGTCATGCAACACTTTGCAAGACTTCTACAAAATTTCAATTATCGTTGCTTAATGTATACCACAGAATATATGTCAGCTGCAGTTGACAGATATTGAGAGCATACTGACCATATATGGGTATATTCACCTATTAACCTCCCTAATACCAGTAAATATAAACCCTATTAAACTAAGGACACTTTAATACTAGTCAGGACTGGAAAGCCAGATCGGTATAAAAATTCTAAAAACATTGAACAGACCTTTCTTTTGAGAGTTTCCCCTTATTTTTATAAAATTTCTTGTGAAGGGTGAGTACTGTACAATTTATGAATTGACTGACCTGGCTGGTCAGTTCTCACTAACGGTAAGCGCCCTATAGCGATGTTTCTCGTGACGTCACCCATGAGGCCCTGTTAGGGTAAATTCCAACAGGCGACACGGCTCTGAACCGGCGACATGAAGGGGCTGAAATGACGACGAACGACAAGCCGCTCACGCGAAATTACGACAGCGGCATGTGAACCTTCCGTAATTGCGACGTGGAAATGTTTCAAATTCAGACGGGGGACATAAAGACCCCCCCTAACAGGGCCTCACCCATTGTTATTAATATGCCAACCAGAACCAAATTGGCTGTTGAAACAGTGACTTCTTCTTTGTTCCGTGGTTGGCAAATTTGAATATCAAAAGAAATGTGACGTCAATGTTTGTAAACAAGGCATATCGCCATTAAGACTACCTTTAGTCACCTTTCCATATGGAAGACAGATAGTCTCTGACGCCATGATTCCTTGAAGTGGAACTCTCTTTTTGATATCCTTAACAATCTGCCTTAAACGTTTTTCTACCGAGGTCGCTGAGGTATTTGTTGTTTCTTCTGTGTTCCCATTGGTATTTATATTGGAACAATGTTGAAGAACCCACTCCACAAAACTTGCAGACTCGCAGGGTTCAACTCTTGAGAGAATTGAAAGAAAAGAAGATTTAGCTTCTTCGAGTCGACTAGTGTCAACATTCATCACAGCCCAAAATCAGCCACTTTGACAAGCAGTATATTCAGTAAAGTTTCTTTTACAGCCAGAGCTGAGATTAACCTATGGATAAAATCAAGGAGTACAAATAATCGGTCAGCGCGCCATTTTGGAAGGTTCGCGCCACATGTGTTCGGTTACCAAGCATCATTGCGCGGTGAATAAGCAACGGGAAAATGGCGGTGGCGGATGTGGTTATCAAACAAGAGGCCGTGGATGCTGTAGATTTGGAAGAGAGAGTTGTACAACTTTGTAAAGAGAATCCCAAGGGTGTAACAGACCAGCTGATATTGCAAGATATGCCAAATATTCCACCGCAGCAGAGAGTTACAGCTATTAACAGACTTCTATCGATGGTAGGTCGCAAATGTACCAGTCCAATCAAAACTTCAACATACGCCCGCACTGGTGTAGCAAATGTCTAGGACTTTGCAGGTTTGCACGGTTTCCCACGGGTTCCTGACAGTTTCCTGTAGCTGTTAGTAGAATTTGACCTTAGTAATTTGCCATATGTTTTGTCGGTGTGTTTTTTTTTGGCTAATTTCTATTTGCACAATGTGTTTAGGGACCGATCGTTTATTATGTCCCAGGGGTGGGGGAGGGGGGGGGGGGGGGCGTGGTTTTTGGAAAAGTGTGGTGTTTCAAAACTGTACCCCCCCAAAAATAATGCCTTAAGAAAATTATACCCCCCTTCACAATTCTAATTTTAAAAATGTACCCCCCTCCAGGCCATGCTTTAAATAATCCAAAGTTCTTTGCTTCATTCCTCAGAGATACATATTTTTATCCTATTTATATCTCGTTTATCTTTTCTCGTTTTTATAGTTTATTGTTTGTTTTTTTCTAAAATAAGTTTAGCAGTTGGTGCGTGAATAAAATTGTTATGATCATTCTTTTTTATAGTTTTATATACAAGGGTCTTAATGGGGGTGTCACTTGATGGTTGACGGTTAAATTTCAGGTCATTTGATGGTTGACGGTTAATTTTTTGGAATGTCGTTTACAAAACGAAATCAAAGTGCAAATTTGGCTGCAATTTTTCATAAAAGATTACGATTTTTCCCATATTTTAAAAATCCAATTAATCTTATACATTGTAGTCACCATTTGTGTTCTCGTTGGCTAAGAGCCTACAGTTAATCCTGGGAAACAGCGCAACCTACAGATTATTCACTAATCTGCTAGCAGATTAGTGAATTATCTGTAAGTTGCGTGCGCAATGCATGATTTCCAAGAGCAATGCCTTATATTCACGGACAGCAAAGTAAGAACATGGATTGTCGATATTGAGGAATTGCTTGAAGATAAAGATTCAGAAAATACTAAGAGATTGACAAAAGTAGCAAAGGAACTGTTCTACGAATACCTTAAAGAGAAAAACATTCATGAGCCACACAAAAAAAAACAATTAGCAAAAGTGTGGAAATCTTTTTATGTGGAGGCGCGAAAAAAGGATGGATCGTTTTACTACATGGGAAGCCTGAAAACAATGTATAATAAAACAATAATTAGATTCGGTTTTTGTGATATCCGGAATAATCAAGGTCTCGGTTAGTGTTATCAGCCTCAGCCTTTGGCTTCGGCTGATTCTCTAGGGGGGTCTTGCATGCCTCCCCCCCCCCCCCAGAAAATTTTATTGTCTAAGTTATAAAAGTTTTTAGACTTGCGTTGCTGTGCCAAGTTTCTTGCAAGATAAAAATGTATCCCCCAAAATGGATCTTGTTTCAAAATTGTACCCCCCCCTCCAAAACCACCGACCCTCCCTGGGACGTAATAAACAAACAGTCCCTTAGCTCTCAATCTGTTAGCTCTGGAAGGACAAGAGCTGAAATTTTCCATGAGTTGATGTTAACTTGCATTAAATATTTGTGGCAATGGACCCGACCATTAAATGTTAATGCAGATTTGTTGTTTGTGATCATAGATATTTTTCCGTGACCAGCACCATGGAAAAGATGTATCAATAAGGGAATAAAATGACTTTTCGCTCAAGGGCCACAAATGACACTACGCGGGCGCAAATAAGCAATGTTCCCTCAAAAAGTCATTTTATTATCATTATTATCAATTTACGTTGATCGTCATGAAATTCCTGCAGTACTTCAGCCGAGCTAATTTTGCTTGACCATAGGAATCAAGTGAACAATGTTTCGCTTCTTGTATCAGACTACAAAAACTTGCATGCTTTCTTTGTTTCTTATTGATTCAAGTCTAAATCCGAATTTTTTGTCTGCATTCTTCCCATGTATAACAAATAGACCAATTTTTGTCTCTGAAAACTATTCGTTTTGTGTGAAACTGAACTTCAAAGCTTGCTGTTCGCTCGTACGCACGGCACATGGTTTTCCCGCATTAAACAGTCTGAATGTAATATGATTGGTTTAAATTCATTGCGTGAACCAATCAGCTTCAGGGCCATTGCGGCCCACAGAGGGTGTGTTTTGACGAGTTGGATTTCAATTTGGCCGCTTATATTGAAAATAATTAACATTTGATTGCCATTTCACCACTATCATACAGCCAATCTGAAATTTGCATTCACTGGGTGAATGCATAATTCCAAAAAACCCAGCCATTAGAGCAGGTGGGAGTTCAACTTGACTCCTCACCAATCTCCCCACGGCTTCGCCACTCCCGTGACAGCCTCTCCTAAAACAAAAGCACTTGGCCACAAATTCTGCAAGCAATGCAGGCTAACTTTTTGGTAGGTGCTATTATGCTCCTGAAGCCAAGTTTGTTGACATGTTTTAACCAAGCCGCCTCAAATAAAGCCGCAATGGTTTCCTTTATAGTGCTACGTACCTTACCGTTGCCACTCGAGAAAGTTTTTGAGAAGTTTTGGGAATTAACATTCTCATGTTCTGGTTGGCTGGCTCGCTTTGAAGTTGGCAAAAAGTTGTCAAAAAGATGTCAAAGTTTAATCAGAAACTTTCTCGAGTGGCAACGATAAGGTGCGTAGCACTGTAACATCCTCAAAACTTGCCATGTCAGCCTCCACCATGATTTATCAACCCACGTGGAAATCACTGGACACAACATTAAATTGAGGCTGGCGTTCAAATTCCCCAACCCTCAGGAAGACTAAGATTATTAGATTCCCTTCCCCTGGGAGGTGCAAGCTGAACAGCATCGTTACGCGTTCAACTGTGGCTTCTGTTTGTTCTTCAAAATACCCATAAACTGTCTGACAGTGTGTGTAAATAAAGTTAAGGTTACTATGCACCTTCAGGGGTGTTTCGCGTCGAAGCGATGTAGCGCGCGCGGGTTACATCGCAGATATCTAAAACCCTATATCAAATTAAAGCTTATAGAGCTGGCTTTTTAAATATCCTATCCATTTTGTAATATTCTGAAATGCCGATTTTTCCGCGAAGTCTGAACGCAAGCGCGTGATTCGGCTTCTGACAGCTTCAACTCAAAGCGAATTTAATATTTTGCTTAATTGGTTTGTTTTCCGGTTTTCGGACCCCAAGACCTAAAAAACCGTGTCTGCGTTTTGTCAAATTCGTTTGCATTAAAAAGTTACAGCGCCTTTTCAAAACAGAGCAAAAATTAATCGAAGTTATCGTACAAAAATGGCTCTCAACAAAAAAGTTTTGGGAAATTAAAAATACGCAGACACGTTTTTGTTGTTTATATATTAAACTAACTTTTCTCCAAATTTGGCGGCAATTGAACAAATTGCACTTGAGTTGCAGCTTTTGAAAGTCACCCTATCTAGCGAAAAATTCAACTCGAGAAAATAGCGAAAAGACAAAACCCTCAATTCGTAAACAAACGCCGCCCCCAAACGAAAAATCGCATTTTCTCCGCCGCTAAAAAAATATTTTTTTGATTTTTTTTTTTAGATGAAAGATCACGCTTAGACCTATTGATTAGCATAAAAATCCAAATTTCGCGAAAATGGCCGGTCCCAAGGTGCATAGTAACCTTAATACTTTACTGTATTGGTGTTATTTTGCACTTCTGTGAGTTTGTTTTTCTTATGGCTTCCTTTGCAGGGTAGGATTGAACTTCTGAAAAGTGGCACACAGCTATTATACAGATATAAAGATGCACAATCAGCAACGTAAGTCTCAGTTGCAGAATGGCTGGTACCTTGTGGAAGGGGAATAGCTGGTATAGTGCGGGAGGGGAGGGTTTCAACCTCCTGCTCCCCATACTGTTTACTCCTGGCTTTGCCCCTTCTTTCGTGGCCTCTGCCTTTGTTTTATTTCTATTGGAAGGTATTGCACAATTTTTTTTGCGATTTTTCCTGGCTCCCAACAGCTTGTGAATCCTTCTCTTCTCCTGCCTGCCATTCTCTATTTTCCTGGGTTTCTGCACCCCTGCCCTCCCCGCTCTATAGTTCTAGCCTGTTCCAGGCATTGACTTAAAGATCAGTGGGAAGAATGGAAAAAAGAAAACGGTGAGAGGTTTGGGGTGAGGACCTGCCCTCCCCTCCCCCCAACAAACCCTCTTAAAGTCCAGTGTAGCTTCACACTTTGGCTCCATTATTTAACTTTTGAAACCAATTTCTCTCCCTTGGAATTTCCAAATGCTCTATCTTATGGTACTGTATAGATCCGTTGATATTTCCTCAAAATGCACAATAGTGAAGGTGTATTGGCCTCTGGAACTATAAGTTCAGGGTTGACTACTAACTTGTCATGAATGTTGTAACAGGAAAACAAAAGGATTTGACCTCCAAGAGAAACTTGTTTATCAAATAATAGAAGAGGCACAAAATAAAGGTATTTCATAGTCAATCCCTAACAATATTATTTGTAATTTTACATTGAAATCATTTTATATTAAACGTAGTGTATATATAATTATACATACAATACATGTATTGCAGGTATCTGGATTAGAGACATCAGATTCAAAAGTAACATACAAATGACGCAGGTCAATAAGATCTTGAAGAACCTGGAGAGCAAGAAACTCATTAAAGCTGTTAAATCAGTTGCTGTAAGTATTACAGAGAGCCGGTGGATCTTTCCCAAAACCAATCATTTATTAAGGGTCCTTTCATCTATTGCACCAACCAGTTACACTTAGTGGTGGTCATTTTCTGTGCCTTCCAAAAAGCCTTCTTGCAAAGGTGCCATTTAAAATTTGTGGACTTGCGTTATTTACTGGTACTCAGGGCTGCAAATAACAGTCACACGTTGGACAATGACCAACCAAAATTCACCAGTGTCCAATGAAATCCCAGCTATGGTCGGACACAATGTTGACTAAACATTTTGTTAAATTTTTTTGTCAAGCTTTCATTACTGGCTAATAATAATTATAACAGAAGAGGAAAGTAAAAAATACATGTAATAACGAGAATGCGGCTTGAACCCTTTGTCAACAGGCTCCACCGTCCCCTGTCCACCACGACCCACCTTCGGAGCCTGTTCACAGGCTAATAATTTTTCTTTTAGGCTTCCAGAAAGAAAGTTTACATGCTATTCAATTTGGAGCCTGATATATCAGTGACTGGAGGTGCTTGGTATAGTGATCAGGATTTTGAATCAGAGTTTGTGGAAGTGCTAAATCAACAGTGTTACAAGTACCTAGAACAGAAGGTATGAGATAATAGATTGACCATGATAATCACTTGATGAAGCATGGTGATAATGAACCTCATTTGACCAATCATAGTGTGCAGAAAAACTTGTATAATTATGTTATAACAATACAGTGAGTCTGTTTTCTGGTAGGCTCAACTAGCAGACAAAATGAACGTGGATCCTTTGGCTAAAAGAAATGCTTCTTATTCATCATGCCATGATGTATGGATGTACATCTCTGAACTGGGAATTAGTAAGGTGAACATTCTCTACAAAATATTCTTAATATTTTAGCAAGTTTTATTTTTTGGTGTTTTGACAAAAATCTGGATTTGCCAGTGACAGTGTTTAAATTTTGAAATGCCAAGATACTGTTCTTCTCAGATGTGGAAAACTGATGAGCTGGGAGATCTCATTATCCACCCTTCCTGATTTACAGTCAGGCAGTAGCCTGTTCAGGGCTTTCTGTCCCCCTCTTTTCAAACGCGTTCACTCACCTTTTCTCCCCACTGACCCAGGGCCTGGAATAGGCTTGTTGAGAACGAGATTAATGTCCAAGCAATGACAAACAACTGACATCATATGAAAGATCATTTAAATTTTCTTTATGGTAACCCATTGTAGGTTCAACTATCTGAGGGTGATATTGAAACAATCTTAAACACATTAGTCTTTGATGGCAAAGCAGAAATGTCACTAGTAGCTGACAGCAGTTCATCATCAAATGGACAAAAGAAACTATTCCGGGTACTTAAACCATTGCTGCCAGTGACAGGACTCATGAGAACACCGTGTGGTGTTTGCCCAGTAAGTAAACCTAGTCGATTGATGAAGCGATCATTACATGTATAGTATAGTCAAACCTCTCCTTACAGAGACCTCTCTAATATGGAAACCTCTCCAGTTCAGGCAGCTTCCTGTACATGTGTTCCAACAAAATTCTCAATTATTTATTTTTTGGTGAAAATACCAAATTTCAGCGTGTAACCTGTCCCTCCAAACCATACAAAGCTCTTAAATTTCAACTTTTCAAACGTGTACTGCATCTGTGCGTTTAAGCCAATCACGCTGAAATTTAGAAAACTTACATTATTTTGCATGGCCTTTCTCGTGACAGACTCAATTTTTCGTTTGAATCGATTTTAAATTTTTGTACCCAGTCACCTGCTTGTTTAGAAAATGGCTAATTGCCTGGTTGTGGTAGTTGTTACACTAACGTTGGACATTCGCACTTGTGAACTGTTTTGCATTCGATAGGCCTTTTTTATAATTATTATTAAATACTTTTATAATGTGGAGGCAGCCGCAGTGGTAGGACACAGTGGAATTGTGATCTGGTCATGGTCCCTGGTTTAAGTCCTCCTATCTGCCACTATTGGATTTGTTTTTGATGTTTGTAAATTGCCAGGTGGCCAGCCTCCTGCCAGTTGGGATTCTTAACATGCTGTTTAATTTGTTTCATTTGTTTGTAACACGCATTTGAACATATTCACACAGAATTTGCACAATATAAATGTTTATTTATTATTATTATTGTTGAAATTATTTTACGGACTCATGGTTACCCCCAGAATTGTCTGGTCATGGTTCACACAGGCCTTGAAAAGTCTGTGAAAAAGCATCAACCCTTTGAAAAGTCCTTGAAAATTGGCAGATGTCCTTGAAAAGGCCTTGAATCTTATTGAAAGCTCCTTGTGTAACTTACAATCAAATTTACCGCTCGCCCCAGAGCAGTGGACTAACCATCTCCAACTCCTTGTATTGTTAAATTTGACCATTTACATGTATATGTTGTGGATGATCATCTCACTTGCAGGTATCTGATCAATGCCGTGATGGAGGGCCAATATCACCAAGCAAATGCATCTACATGAAGGACTGGCTTGCAGAAGTATAGTGTAAATAACAAATGTGCCAGATTGGTTGGCTTGTTTATAAGCTGTCTTCAATTTTTATGTTTTAGTAATTTACTGCCAAGCAGTGGCATTTAATACAGGAAAGATCATCATTTTGGTGATTTGTATTATAAACCAGTATTTAAGAAGAGGAAGTAATAAAAAAGATTGTTTGCAAGTCGATTGTGTAAGAAAATTAATGTTTTGTTATTTTTGATACCTGCCTGGGTGGCTGATGGGCATCTTCATAAATACAACCTCAGACTGCAACCACATCCCCAAGGAATCTCCATTATTAAGATGATGGGTGGGCACCAAGTACATCATGGCTTATGGTGGGTCACATGTCCAAGCTCCTAAAAACCTGACCTGGCTCAGATAAAATGATCAAGCCATGATGAACCAACTCAGTTTTTTTTTAGACAAAACTTCATTGCATTCATTTTGTTGAAATCAATCAACATTGATTTTATGATTGTGTGCATATCCATATTTTTTGTTTTTTTTTCTCATCGCTCTTTTGGCAATGATTTCTGCTGTATACTGAATTAGTTTTCTTCAAAGCTGTCCTTTTCAAAGTATCTGGAAATTGCATTTTGCAGCCACTAAACACCCTGCATTAATAACTTTTAGGAACAAAATTGTAACTCAGCTGTTCTTTAATGCCAAAATATTGATTACAATAATGCTTAAAATATTAGTACAGTGGAACTTTTATGTTCCTGGTGTAACATACAATGTTCTTCAGCTCATCTTAAGTTAATAATCAAAATCCCATTTTATTGTGTAATAAAAATAACTAAATGTAAAATTGGCAGCTTTGAGGGATAGCAGGAAAGAGGAGGTAAGGAAAACTCTATCCAAAAGTTCATACTATTTCCTAATTCACACCATCTAAAGCATTTGAAAGATGAGGGAGTAATTCCTCAAAATCCTTTTTAGACAATTCTCTCCTTTTCTTTCAGTGTATTATTTCAATACAAAAAAGAATTAACAATGACATAACCTCGATACAAGTTTTCTTGGCCATTTCTCTTTCTAGCTTTTAATACAAAATATAACTGCAATAAATATTACAATAAGGTGTCAGTTCAAATGAAGGCCTGTTTGCTGGAGAGGCTATCCATGAACGGCTTGACAAGCTCTGTAGTGGCAAAGTTGAAAATGAGTCCAAATGTAATGGATATGGGCAAGGCAGGCAAAGCTTTCTTGTAGATAGCTAAAAGAAGAAGCGTTAAGCACAGGCCCTGCAAACAACACAAAAACACATATTGAGGACTTACTTACGTAGTCCTCTTCGTGCTCGGTAGCACATAAGGCCATTGTTGAGGACTTAGTCTACCGTAAATAACTTATTTTGCTTATTTTATATTACTAAGTAACTTTACTTTAGTTAGGTTTGCTTTAGATACACAGCTTCATTGTAAATAAGTGTAAGCTTTATGTATTCTGTGCTAAATAAATCTATCTATGTACCCTGGTATCTATCCAACATAGTGAGTGAAAAGACACACGAGTAATACCATAGCTTGTGCAATGTTTATTCTAAGCAATGGACAGTGGTAGAAAAGGATATTTTTCGAAATAAGCCAACAACTGGTCCGTCAGTTACTTGACTAAAGTATATGTTGCCAGTTACTCTTACTAGTTAAGACAATCAACTCACAGCAATAACATTTACAATGTACATGTAATATGTCACAGGTGTACTTCCAAACAATTGAAACCAGGCCCGAGTGGAACCATTACCGATGGGCCACAAGAATCTGATCATATTGGCAGGGTGGCTGTATTAAAGAGGTTCTTGAAAAGAAAATGACTGGCTACAGTAAGAAATTTTTTTGTTTAAGCCAGCCAGCCCAACCAGCTCTTTTGGTCTAAATACCTTCAAAATGTCTGTTTTTAGTGAAAATGGCTTGTGCCACTCAAGGTAATTGGCAACTTCAGTGCATTCCTGCATAAACATTCTTTGTGAATCAGGAGGTACGAAAAATCCAAGTTTCAGTGAGAGTTCACAACATTATTTTAATTTAATACTTACAATAAGGATGGCCACAAAGCAAGCAATTGTGGTGTTCCAATCCTTGTATGAGGAAGCTTTGCCAACAAGAACACTGTAGAATATGAAATCTCCAAGGCCTAGTTTAACACCCTCTGATGACAAAAATAATATTAAACCACAATGAAATTATTACAGTAATAATATTGATAGGCAAGGGTTAAATATGTTTAACCAAGTAATTCAACAACCAGTCAGTATGCAGTCAGCTGCCTTGTTAGTCAGAGGCTCAGGACCCTGCATTCCTGGACATTACAGTGTGCAGTCTGGCCCTCATTTTATGGTGGTAGTTTCAGTGATGTTTAGCGAGTCCTTGTCATGCCCTTTGTCTTCCTTTCTACTGACCTTGGTAGTCGGTGTGATGGTGTTTGGGCATGAGGCCTCAGCTAGGGCTGCTGTGTGGGATTGCTAGCCATGGGATGTGCCAGTACACACTAGTTATTCCAAGGTGGATAGAGTGGGCTTGAACCTCGTCAGTGCAAAAGGCAAACTCTTGTGTCACTTTACCACATACATAATACTTAGGAATGTACAATGCTTTGAGCAGCTTTTTTACTTACTTTCTTCTTCTTCTTCACTGTCTTGAGACTCATTCTGTGGATCACGTTCCTCATCGTGAGTACCCAGGGCCCTTATTGCATTTTCTGCTGCTTCATTTGTTGGTCCATCCCCTTCGACGGACTCTAACAACTCCTCGTCATCCTCTGAACTCACATGAGTGGCTGATAATGGCCTTGCTCTTGTCTCACCTGGTGAATCTCTATCAGCCATTCCAATTGACCACATCATTGTAGCTGCAAAAACACCAAAACCAGAGTTAAAACCCAGGCTCGCTGATCTCACGGACTAGATTGGCGTTGGGAAGACAGTTCTTCATTGCACCTTTTTAAATAAATATTAACGTGTTGTTTTGCACCTATGGTTGTTTCACTTAATTAATTTAAAACACCCTGCCCAGAATAAGTGCCATGTTTCCAACAGTGCCCTCTCATGAGGTATCAAAAGTAAAAGGAAAATCCCTGGACGACTTAAGGCTGGTGTGCTCTTGTGATATAAGCACAAGCAGGCTCACATTGTTCATTCAGTCACATGGCAGTGCTCATCATGCAACTTGTGCTGGGCATTTCAAGTGTCTTCTTCCCTCCCTATTTTCATTGCTTGGCAGTGTGACAGGTGCCTGGATGCCTGGCATGGGGGCTCATGGCTGGATTGCGAGTATTTGCCAACCATGGGAGTGGTACTCAGTCTAGGGGCTGGCTGCCAACAATGGAAGCCCCTGAATACCTCAAGCACCCAACCTCCATTTGGCGATGCAGTTGTTAACATATCCATGCATGCAGAATGTACTGTGGTTGGCTGTCAAACTATTGCAGAAGGTGCATTACATACAATACCCTTAAGAACCAGCAACTTACAGGAGTAAATTAAAGATGGAAATAATGGCTCGTCTCTTTCTTGAGCAGTTTGCACAAGGATCTTCAAGGGCCCTTTAGGGCACAGGACAGCACACAAATCTACAACAAAACAGTATTAAAAGCATTGAAAGCAGTATTAAAAGCAATAAAACAAATAAGAACCAGCTAAAGTTGCCAAAATCAAGTGATTTCTTTCACTTACCATAGAGAGAAATAGCTGCTAATATTGCCCATGTGGTCCAATCTGGTAAAAATTTAATGAACACCAGAGCCTGCATTGTTAAATAAAGGTTAAAAAAGTTGTAAGAATATTTAAAAAGTTCATTAGACAGGGTTTGCACTGTTTTGCAAAAAAACATTATTTACTTTTTCAGTAATCTTTATCAACAGTTGTTAACATTTTCTTTCTGCATAGTTTGTTCGAAGAATAATCTTTGCTGCATGATGTAAACCAGCTCTCAAATATATGTTGTTAGAAGCAGTAGGAAACAACTCAAAAATAAAAAAATCATCTTACCATCAACGCACTAACTAAAATAAGGTATGCTTGCTGCAATCGAAGGGGTCCTTTCCAGTGTATGCAAATCATCCCAACCACGCCAAAATTCCAGATTATTAGTGACAGTGTGAAATAATCCATTGCTACATTATACACTTTAAGTACTTCTCTGCAGAGAAACAAACAGATTGTGGAATACAAAATGTCAAGTTAACACAATGCAGTCAAGGTGACTAATTAAAACTAACTTTTAAATAACATGTCAGATTTTACTAGCCAAAAGTAGCTTTTCACTGTCAGATAATTTATATTGATTTCAATCATGAACATTTACTTTTGATTGTTCTGCATTTTTCGCGGTTTGTCACAAGTCAAAGTGGCCATTAGGAAAGCTAAAATAAAACCAGTCCCAAGCCCTGATTATGGGCAGCAATTTCTTTTCAGAAAGGCAAAGAACAGCTTACAAAATTGGTCCCATAAGCATGCAAAACATTATGACATGAGACGTGCTTGGCTATCTGTTGCAATACAAGTATATTGCTTTGTTGTGCAAAGGGTCAATAATTTCTACACTGATTGTCATTTTTGTCACTATCACAAGAAGAGCATTCTGCCATACCACCAAACAGTCACTTACTGAAAATATATGTAGCCAAAGAAGAATAGCAACATAAGTGAAGATAGCACCAGCCATCCAGAGATTACCTGCAAAATAAGAAAGAACATATAAAAAAGTGGACATAGGCGGTCACTTTGTGTGCAATTATATTATGTATAACGTGCATGAAATAAATTTCATAATGAGCTGATTAGTACTTGTCATTACTGACAGAAAAAAGGTAAAGTCCACATCTGAGCCTAAGTGGCTCATCAGGCCGGCCGGTTTCCGTAGCATGAAGCGACTAGGAGTATTTCTACTCCCCCTGGTTGGAATGCTAGTCCATTGCAGGGTTATCCCCCAGCAGTAAATTTGCCGGTACCCAGTTATACACTTGACAGTAGAAAGCAAATATTATGACAACGTGGGATTAACTACAGTATGATCACAGTTAATATAGTCATGACAGTCCAAACTTGCCATTGTGTTCTTGAATATTCAAGTGCATATACATGCTATGCCCCAGATATTTTGTTTTAGAGACACAATGAATTCGTCATTTCTCAAACCATTATTTTTTGGAACCTCTTGGTAACTTGCACCCTTGTTCATGTACCAAGCATGACTTCATTTCTCTCAACCAGGGGTCAGGAAACAAGCAACCCCAAAAAATCCAAGTTGAAGTCTGAAAATATTGGACTCCCAGTTGCTGTACATGCTTCTCTTTCAAAAGGTTCTGAACTCCATGTGGTATTTTATTTCTGCCCATTTTTATTGTCTTCAAAATCACTACTGCAACAGAACTTTTGAGGTGTTTGTTTTGCTCAGCCAGCACAATAAGGAACAAAGACTTAACACACAAGATTTGATAACCTGAATTAAAAATTGTATTCCTTCCCTCAACAAACAAATGAATCTAATTTTATCCCCAATTTATTTTTTAAACTCTCTGATTTCTTTAACCCATTTACTTTCTCCTTGGAGATTAAAAAAATTGGAATTCCACCGTACCAGCACCTGAAACACTTCAGATTTCACTTGCAACATATCTGCAGATATTGCAAAAGTATTGACACAAGCAGTACTCACACAATAGCATCTAAACTTGTATAACAGCACAAGGACAATTGTCAGCACCAACACAACACCAATCACTATTAAAGCATTCGCTATTGCCTCTCCAGCCTTCCTTGCTTGGCTTATATTTCCATCTTCATGAAATGGTGTATAAACTCTAAAAAGGAGATAATATAATATGACAGATTAATTAGTGATTTCTGTTTATGTGTTTGTGGCTTCACTGGCCTCTACATCATCATCTACAAGTTTTCTATCCCTCCCCCAGCCGCTTGCAATTATTGTATTTTGAATTCATTATAAAATAATTGTAATTAATTTCTGTTATTTCGTAATTTTTGTATATCTTGTATCTTTCTGTCATTAGAATAATATATTTTGTATTCATTATTGTAATTAATCTCTGTAATTTCATAATTATTGTATATCTTTTATGTCATTAGAACTATATTGTATATTGTAATAGTCACGTCTCCATACTACCTGCCTTGATTAGCTCTGCTATTGCAGGTAGTCTGTATTTATAATTTTATTGTAATTGTAAACAATAATTTTGTTGTGTTATTGAGTGATTACGAGATTAATCATTCATATGATTACAGACTGAATTGGACTCCACTCAGTCCTATTACCATTATTAATATCTGCCTTTGTCAAGTGCACAAACAGATTGACACCTTCAAGACAAGAAGCAATCAGTCCATTAGCTTGTGTAAAAATACAAGTTGTATAAAAAAAATTATTATAAATTTTATAAGAAGTGAGTGAGAGTGAAGGTAGTGCAACTTACAGATAAGTGCCTTCCTTGCGAGTGTAGTATGTGACCGATGCTATGGTTGCTACGACAACCAGCATGCAAGTTGAGACTGGGACAATCAACATCATAACACTCTTGGCTCCATATTTGAGCATCTCTTCTTCGTCCATTTCACTGTCATGAGGTGACACATCTCGTACCCTTGGCTCTAAACCTTGGTTTCTCTGCCGCCCCCTAGGTACTGTTGCACCATCTTCTTGATCAAATTCACCAGGTCTGTCATCCTGAGAAAGTTAACAAATTGTGGAAATATTTTTTTCAAAAACATGCAAAAGCTGCAAGCCCAACAAAAGTATATTATTTTACATGTATCAATTGAATAACATTCCTTTTGTTATTGAAGTAGGCACAATACATGTGCCTACATTTTTTTTAATTTCAAGCCCTGAACACATTTGACCATTTTGGAACTGATGTTGTCTTCTGTACTCTTGAAATTCGCACATTTATCCCATGAGGTGTGCATCGTGATGTCATGCTATGCGCCCAAGCCTTCAATAGGTCTTCCAAAATGGCAGACATTCCAATTGTTCTGGTACAGAGCTTTTGCTGTTACAATCAGGTTAAAAGGTACGTTCACATCCTAAAATATCGCGATTTGACGTATGAATGACTTTTTAAAAAGTGAGTTTTCGCCTTCCATTCTCCTTTAAAAATTCTTGGGCGCTTTCCATTCGACCAAAAATTCTGGAAATTCCGGGTGGGAGAGCGAATGGAACAGACATTTTCAGAATTTCATTCCAAACTTTTGGGTGTACCTTGCAAGGTTCGCCTAAAATTCCAGAAAATCGGAATAACCGGGAAATTCAACCATTCCTGCTCGGGTCCAGTTTCCCTGAGCCGGAATTGTAGTCAAGAATCAAGATGGCTTCTTCGATGGCCCTTATCTGCCCAACACTCTGGCATATTACAGTGTGGCTACTGTAACCGGGGTCACCCAGACAAAGTTAACCAATCACAAAGCAGAAGAGAAACAATAGATTTCAGCATTTTTTAACTTCAGCCAATGAAATGTCGAGTACAGAACAATGAAATTTCAACTTGTTCGTTCGCCACGAAAACAAATTGATACAAATTTTGGCTGTTTGGCGCTGAGTTTTCAATTTCAATTGCATCGCTTTTTGAACTTGAGTAGTTGTGACAGCAACATTTGGAAGGCAAATATTAGCGATGTTTATGAAAGAGAAGTTCGAAACAGGGAAAGCAACAATCGTACCGTTTGTCTCAACTGTGCGTGGCAGAGTTCGCTTGTGACAATTTCAAGTTTTCTATACAGCATCAACTGGAGTTTTGGTAGCACCATTTGGAAAATAAACACACGAGGGACTAATTGTCTTAAGGTGTAGTTGATTGGGAAAGCCAGATTTGGATTCAGAAATCCAGATTTCCTGATAAAAAACAAATTTTGATGTGTGTTTTTATTGGGAAATCTCAAATCTGAATTTCAAAATCAAGATCCACTCTTGATATTGTTTCCTTGTTGATCAAGAGCTCCTCCCTCGTTAGCCATTTTATCAAATACAGACTGGTAGATTTTTCAAACAATTAACTTTGTTTCCAGGAAGATACACTTGATCTCTCTGATCAATAACTTGTATACAAAATTTTTGAAATGAGCAAACATACAAGGGAACCTCAGTAAAAGTCGCTTATATTGGATGAGTTAGCTAATTTATGGCGTTTGTGTTTCTTCACACAAGCCAACCAAAATCTAAGAAATACAGTGTAAACTGTCTAATTCCAAAGTAAAGCTTCTTTCACCTTATCTAGACTCCTGCTTGGTTACTTACCGCATCGGTATTTTCTCTTTCCCTGAAAAGCCGGCGATCACGAGAACTTCTGTCATTGTTCTCGTAACTTAGGTTATTTACTTCGGCCGACATTAGTCCAGTTGTTTCATCAACGTCTTCTTCGTTCATGTATCTATTATGCCAAACATTGGCGTTACTGTTTAGCAAAGAAACGCCTCACCAAAGCGGTGAAATTCTTTTCTCTGCAGGAGGCTCAGAAGTCGTCGTGAAACGATCATGGCGGTAAAACAGACAGTGACGTCATGTCATGCCTTTCCTCTGATCCTCGATTTCAGACTGAGATCGAGCGGAAGTTGGGTACAAGTGTGATTAGAGGGCATTCTCGTCCCCAGAGCCACTTTTTCCTCGTGCACAGGCCCAGCCGGCAAAGAGGGACAAGCGGCTCTGGGGACGAGAATGGAGAGAGGGGTGAGGTTTTTGGGGCGGGGTGAGAGGTCGGTCAGCCTTCGTCTACAAATGCAAGATGCAAGCCAGGGGAGTGGGGGTGGGTAAGAACAGGTTTAATGGTTTAGAACTGAAATGCTAGCAACAAACTGAATTCCGAGAAGTGGTCCAACACGAGAGCGAATAATCTATTTGTCTAATAATCTAATTAATTTTGTTTTATCAACTAGGTTGATAATGTGAATTGGCCACCGAAAAGAGATTCAAGAGCTGACGGTTCGAGCGTTAGCCCTTCGTCGTTAGCCATTCGCTCCGACGAAGGGCTAACGCTCGAAACGTCAGCTCTCGAATGTCTTTACGGTGGCCACTTCACATTATCAACCTAGTTGATAAAACAAAATTATATTGTTATACTTCCCACCGACGCAGCACCACAGTTTCTTTAGAAACTTACCCCCTCTAATAATCTAATTGTCTGGGTATAAACCCACAAATCTTCTTCACAGACACTGAACGAAAAGCTGCCGCCGTTTTGTTGAAGAGTAGCCAACCAAGTAGATTTATACTAAAGCTGAACAGATTTTGTGAGCGGCGTGTCCAATCGGAAGGCTGGCCCGATCAATCAATAAATTCCAAAATTGCACTCTAGCTTCTCACGAAAGTTTGAAAAAATTAGGGAAACGCCCAAAATAAAGACCTATTCTGTTTTTAGCGCCCTGTCGTCTCACCAGCTTTTTGTCAAGCACGCTTGGTTGAAAATACATTGTTTTTGTAGTACCAGCGCATAGATTGACCTCCAGTAAGTCACATTTTGTGACCGTTAGCTGCCATTTGTTCAAGGCCGTAGCCAGCTTCTTGATGAGTTATAGGTCTGTAAGGGTGCTTTTTATCTTTGAGGAGTCGGGGGGGGGGGGCATGGTCCCTCACGAAAGCTTCGTGATGAGTTATAGGTCTGTAAGGGTGCTTTTTTCTTTGAGGAGGGGGGGAGCATGGTCCGTCACGAAAGCTTCGTGATGAGTTATAGGTCTGTAAGGGTGCTTTTTATCTTTGAGGAGGGGGGAGGGTATGGTCCCTCACGAAAGCTTCTTGATGAGTTATAGGTCTGTAAGGGTGCTTTTTATCTTTGAGGAGGGGGGGAGCATGGTCCCTCACGAAAGCTTCGTGATGAGTTATAGGTCTGTAAGGGTGCTTTTTATCTTTGAGGAGGGGGGGAGCATGGTCCCTCACGAAAGCTTCGTGATGAGTTATAGGTCTGTAAGGGTGCTTTTTATCTTTGAGGAGGGGGGAGGGCATGGTCCCTCACGAAAGCTTCTTGATGAGTTATAGGTCTGTAAGGGTGCTTTTTTCTTTGAAGAGGGGGAGGGCATGGTCCCTCACGAAAGCTTCGTGATGAGTTATAGGTCTGTAAGGGTGCTTTTTTCTTTGAAGAGGGGGAGGGCATGGTCCCTCACGAAAGCTTCGTGATGAGTTATAGGTCTGTAAGGGTGCTTTTTTCTTTGAGGAGGGGGGGGGGACATGGTGCCTCACAAAAGCTTCATGATGAGTTATAGGTCTGTAAGGGTGCTTTTTTGTTTGAAGAGAGGGGGGGCATGGTCCCTCACGAAAGCTTCTTGATGAGTTAGGTCTGTAAGGGTGCTTTTTTCTTTGAAGAGGGGGGCATGGTGCCTCAGGAAAGAGACTCTCAAAAATGCTTTCTCCTTCATGATCACTTCGCACGTCATACTTGACAAAGTGGGAATAAATACTCCATACTGGCAAATAAAGAATTTTAAAGGCTGTTTATTGTCAACAGCAGTTGCTCATTGATGACAAATTTATAACTAAGTGTTAACAGTTGTGCATGTTATTGGCACATTATAAACAATGCTGATCTCACAAGTGGTTTGGAGATGTGGTCTATTACATTACTTACAAGATGCCTGTATTACAAATGAAATTGAGAGTGCTTTCCACACTCAGACACCTACAAAAATGAACATTTCAAAATGCCCAAGACATTATAAACAGAATTCAGAATATAATCTTAATTGGTCTTTATCCTGTGGACAATTCCAGAATACAGACCCTCAGCTCCAACTGTTGAGTGCCCTGATAAAGAGGTTCTTCTGTAAAAGTTGTGACATGAATAGAACGCATCGGTGCGTTTTTGCACACGTTTACCAACGCGTTTTGCAGTTGTTATTCATTTTGCCACTAACTTGCATTGTTTTGTGTCCTTTTGCATAAGTTTAAAGCGATGACACGCTTTTGTTTACATCCTCTCACTTTTCGCAGCTTTCTGTCTACTGTTGTGAGTGAGAATCAAACAGAATATAATTATTCTGAGGAAGAAATCATGAAATCATTTAGTGAAAATGAACATCTCCTAAAATCCTTCAAGTTGATTGCTACCAGCTGGCTGGCAATAAGCCATGTAAGAGCTATCAAATGTTTGCAACCCTATACTGATATTCTACAAGCCCAGCACTGGTCAGGACTAAATACTTGTGAAAATAAACCACCTAATTTAAACACTTACACCAATCAATTATGCTTCTAATAAATAATGTGCCAATGAAAGTAACATTGTGGTACTTGGCTGGCAAAGTTGACGAACACTGGCTTTGAACCTCCCCAACTTATTTACTTCATTTTCCTTTTATCATTGAATCACTGGGTAACTGGAAATATTGGCATTCCTGGCAGTGATATCATGCACAATAAAAATACTATTACAAGGAACCCTTCAAACACTGGTATTTGATTTTTGAGGACCATCTTCAGCAGTTTTCACTGGCTTGGGTGTGTTATCAACAGGGTTATGAGCGTATAAGATTACTGCATAAGATACAATAGCTATTGCAATAAAAGTAAAAATATCAACTGGAATTCCAAAGATGAGCCAGCACAATACAGCTGTGAACATGATCTCTAATGCACTGGCAAAAGTCTTTAGTATAGAGTTGAGCCGCTGCAAGAACAAAGCTGTGGTTATGCCAATGGCGGCATTATTGAATACAATAGCCAAAACTTTACCCTGAGAAATTGACAATAAGCTGTCTTTGGTGAAGGCATCTGAAAGAGTGCCATTGGTCCAAAGAACAGCAAAATTGCAAAACACTGAATCTAAATACATGAAAAAGTTCTGAACCATAAAAGGTACACTGCCACTATTGCCCTTCAGTAGATACTCATTGTAAACACCAGCAAAACAAGAACAAAACACTTGGACGAGGATTAAAATCAGATGCACATCAAAGCGAAGTGAAAAAGCACTTCCTGCAGTGGTCAGGTTTTCATATTTTATCTGCTTTACAATACAACCAGATGTCAGTAACAACAGAGAGAACCACTGGAGCCCACTCAACTTCTTACTGAACAATATCTGCAAAAAAGGAAATGGCATTCAATCCATCACACCAAGTATTACTAATTAAATATTCATGAAAAGATTATTCCAGAACATGGGAAAAAATTTCTTGAGATCCTTGAGCGTCTGATGAACTTATCCAGAAGTAACAGTAACAGTAATCAAGGGAAAGCATCAAGGCTGTAACTATTTTTTCAAGTAGGCGGGGAAAGTGAAAAAGTAGCCACTGTATTGGTTTTATTTCAAAGTAGCCGGGGCTCAACCCGTAGTAGCCGGGGAAATTCCCCAGCCCCCAGCCCTAAGTGACAGCCCTGAAGCATGTAAAGCTCACAATTGAAAACTCAGTTCTTCTCAGTGTTTAAGCTTCTGTTTTGTCACTTTTTATTAATTTAAAAATCTGGTGATGACCTAGAAACGTACATTATCTACAGAACGTGCACTACTGATTGCGACCAAAAAACTATGCTGATTCTAAATAAATTGTTGGTATGACCGCAGTTGGAGTATGCATCTCAAGTCTGGTCTCCTTATACTAAAGAAAAAATTAAGGCCCTTGAGCATGTTCAAGACGTGCCACTAAATTTATCTTGAAATGTGATTTAACTTATCCAGAACGTTTAGCTAAATTAGGTCTTTTGCCTCTCAGTTTAGAAGGGAGGTTTTAGATTTATGTTTCTTTGTTAAATGTCTTAACGGGCACATTGATTTTGACGTCCTATCGTATGTTAGCTTCAGATCATATAATCATGATATGAGAAATGCAGAAGCCGTACTTGCCAAGGCTCGTTTTAGAACCGATGTTTTTAAATTCTCATTTTTAATTGCATTGTGGATTTACCTGTAGCTATAAGGACAATTGATCGACATTGTTTAGTAAGAAAGTAAATCAGTTTTATATTAGCAAATTTAACTTAAGTAAGGATAATTTTTTATAGTTTTCTGATTATTTATTGTTGTTAGGATTTGTCTTTGTTAGTTTTCTATGTATTTTGCATTTTATTACAGGCAGTTTATTTAAAATAAGGAATCTAGAATTCTGTATACACTGGCCTAATTACTCAGATACCTCCTTTTTACCTGTGATGTGTATGTGTGTGCATGTGTGTCCGACCTAAATTACCCTAAACAAACGACCTAAATTATCCTAAACAAGTTGTAATACTGGCTGCCTGCCCCTTTTAACTTTTTAGTTATTTCAGGCAGCCAGACCCCCTATATTTATTTTTATCTATTTGAATAATTTATCTACATGTAAGTAAGTTATGGGGTAAAATAAATTGTTGTTGTTGTTGTTGTTGTTGTATATATATTTTATTCTTTATTTTTGTTTTGTTTTGATCATCTGTATAATTGAATTTGAGTAAATAAATAAATAAATATTAAATATTTTCCTATTTATTTTTAAAGCACTTGTTTATACGCAACAAACTTTTGTTCAAAAGCTGGTGAACAAGAATCCTACATTATAATAATTAATTTCACAAAGGTTTTTTGTGTCATTTTAAAATACTTTTTCTCACAAATTTTAAATTAGGATTTGACATTCAATGTCAAACTGGGGATTACCGGTACCCAAACTTAAGAAAACAATGCATTGTTCCTGTATTGAACATTCATAGCCTAAGATTCTGCACAGATCCATGTGAGGAAGTAAGCTACACAACTAATGCTAGAAAACAGCAAAAATCCTTTACTTTATAAAAATAAAGGTAAAGCATTGGTTGTGATCGGCATGAGAAAACAATTTGGATACTAATCTTCACTGGATACATCTTCTGTTAAAAGCTGTGAGAACTTACCTTCAAAGAGTCATTAATGCTATAATTTTGAAAAGGATTGTCAAAGCAACCATCCTGACTTACAAGAATGTTTGAGCTAAAAATGATGATTGAGTTTTGAAATTTCCATGACTACTCTTAACACGTAAAAAAAGAGACCTTTGATGCGAGGTTTTCCTATAAAAACTAGATAAGTTAAAAACACTCAGAATTCTTACAATATTACTAATTCTGAAGAATAGAAAACAGCTCTTAAATGATCATGTTTATATCTCTTTAATATTCATTTTGTGGCTGCAATATTTGTTTTAGGAGAAATCAAGAAAAATGTTTCATTTCAGCTTAGATGTGTCGTGCATCACAAAATAAGAATACATTCATATTTCTAGAAACAAACTGATGAGAAAAAAAGCTAAACTACTGGTATATAGTTCTTTACTTTAGAAAAAGTGATACCAACTCCCTACCTGAAATATAACTCCTGTTACAACAACTCTGAACTGAAGTAACAGATAGTATGTCGTTGGGTCGTAGTTTGCCAGATTCACAAATGCCAGGTTGTTATAAAGGCAGTACATGAATGATGGAACAATATAGAGAAGCAACACTGTAAAGCAAATTATATATCATATATATATATAGACGGCAAGTCATTAAATTAGATGAAAAATATGGGAATGAGATTTTCCCTTGGGATGACATCTAGCACATCCAGTAGTAAGAATAAGCCACATGCACTACCACATTTACAGGATATTTACAATATTAGTGCCAACCTATGTGCAGGTTTAGTGTACTAGACCCTGGGCCAAGCAGTCTGGGATTACCTGGATTGTGTCATGTTCTTAGACAGGACACTTTACTCTCAGGGTACATGTCTCCACCCAAGTATACGAATGGCTACCAGCAAATTCAATTCTGGAAGTACTCCTGTGTTAGACAAGCATTCTATCCACAGAGGAGAAGAAATCTCCAGTCTATGAGAACTGGGGAATAGCAACAGCCTGGTGAGTCACTGGGCCCGACACAGGCTTTACAGCATGCAAACAAATACTTTACTGATAACCCAGGGGTTTTGCAGTCATGCTAGTGGAGTTAATTGTTCACTCGATCACCTGACAGGCAAGAGAAAGTTTTTACCAAAACATGTAGACACTCTGAATATTTTAGGGAAAATGAAATTTAGGCTTGTACATCCTAGTTACAGTTTGCCCTAAGGCCAAGCTGAAAAATTGAATTTCTTTGTACCCTGCTTTACCTACACCCTACTTATAAAAATAATCATGAAAGTATTACATGAATGATGAAATAATGCCTCCATAGACAAGAAAGTCAAGTTGTGTTGTGGGAGAAAGGTGTACAGGGTATAAAATGGGTGAGGTAAAAGATTCGAGCCAAAAACTTTAAACTCAAATAGTTGCCATCTTTCTCCCTCTATCTTCACACAGGGTATGTTTGACATTGCTGCTGATCCTAGCAGTATATTGGATGCAAGTCACTATATCATTTGCATTCATCCTTGAAGTAGTACCATGAATTTTACATGTAAAAACGTCAATGGTTTTGCCTGGTTAAGTGTTACATTTGACCAATGAACAGTGGCGTTTGGTTGTGAAATTCAACAAATTTTTGATACAAAAGGAACATGTGGTATTAGAACAAGATTAATTGTTCAAAAGTGACAAGTTTCCAGACAAAACCACTGACATTTTAAAAGTAAGACAATGTGCGAAATTCATCACGCTTCAATGCTTAACACAAATGGTAGTAATTTTCAACTAACAGTCTTAAATGATGGGTGAAAATGGTTGAATTACAATGATGTACAGTTGCTAATTTTACCGCCAATAATGTGCCAGTCAAATTGAAGCTTCAATTTGACACTAACGGATGCTTTGGGCTTTCAAGACTCGGCTTCAGGACAGGGTTCATACTCTTTCGAGCTTTTGAAATTCCATGACTTTCAATGACCTTTTCCATGACTTCTCCAAAAAGTAAAAGGAAAAGAAGTAAAAATAATTTCAGAAGCAAGAAATATTTACTCCCTTTTCAGTTTTTGAAAACAGGCTGAGTTAGCAGCAGTTTGTTTTACAATTGAACGTGGCTCACACACAGTGTAGGTAAAGGCAGCTTTTGTTGTGAAATTCTTCTCATTAAGTCGACATATTAAGGATATAGCCCTTCAACCACACCATTGTGAATGTTGAGTTTTTGAAGCCATGAGAAAATTGTGGTAAAGATGAAAAGAGTTCACCGATTTTTCAAATAGTACTTCATGTAAGCAACAGGAAATATATCCCTTTCAACAACAGCCTTGGTTCACTATGATTCACTAAATCGCAAACAGTTAAAATTTATTAATTATTCCCGGGGAGGGGGCATTTGAATAGCTTTTTGGCCCAGGGAGGGGGAATTTGAACACAAATTTTCTAAAAATTCAAATGCCTGGCGCTGGGGATTGTTGAAGCTTCAATTTCACTGGTACAATATCCTATGAAGATTTGAGTTCTCAGAATTCATTCATTCAGCCAGGTCACACATGATGTTGATAAACTTGAAAAGCTCGCTATAACACATGAAAAACAACACAGGGAAACTGAAACGGTATTGTCCAATATGGTCCCAAAAATCATGCTTGTCTACAACTTAATCAAACCTTTCAAGGTAAAAACTATAATATATAAATTATTTACCTTTAAAGTTATTGCGAACATGCTCTACGAATTCTCCCAACGTTGAACTGAAAACAAGAAAAAGCATTTAAAATTACTCCTTTCACCCTGATGTTTTAGAATTTTAGAAATGAACGATTGAAAAGTGGTGGCAAGATATCCTCCCACATATTTATAATCTAAGCTAAAACATTTATTGCACAAGCGTAGAAAATAGGAGTCTCGGTTCACAATATAAGCTTAACTGCAGGCAAAATGGCTGTCTACAAAGTCTGTTTTGCAGAGAACTTAAACGTACCTTCTAAGCTGAAGCCCAACAGCTACAACAAGTTTTACAAATTCCGTCAAAAGAACCACAGTCACTGTGTTATAGGAGTAGTTGTTGTCTTTATCTTTTGTTGCAGTTACAAGGATGCCTGTGAAAGGAATGGTGGTCGATATTGACTACGTTGGGCAATAAATTAAAAACACTACACTGTACAGCAAATATAAGCTCAAAGTAAACAGTAAAATCTTTGGTGGCTAAAAGGACTAATATGATTTTGATTACAACTTACGCCTTTTCAAATGAGGAAGCGACAGGCGTTATCTCAGATTACGTACCTTGACTTATGAATAGCGCCATGTATCCTACGAAAATTAAAAAATGTACTTTTGTAGGAAAAAGGTTTTTTAGATCAGAAAAAGCACCAAATCCTCGAAAAGTCGCCATCCTTTTCGATTCCTCCGTCGGCAAAGCCATTCGACCGTGTTCTCAACACCTAACTCGAAGAGAATGGCGCGAATTACGTGCTGCTTGGAATCACGGGATAGCTCTACCCAGTTCACTCGTTTATTGTCATAGCGACAAGTTTCAGAGGGAAAAGCAAAGAAGAGCAAGATGGCGGACTTGTTGAACGCCAGAGAAGATATGCCGAAAAGAACACTGGTATTTGTGAATCATGTGGATTTACACACTGGGAAGAATATTAGCAAGGTAAGGAAGATGAGAAAGATATATAAAAGATATCTTTTCTACGCCAACAGCTGCACGAATACTGATCAGAGGATTTTGATACCTTGAATTTTGATAAATTTATAAATGCACCTAGTTCTGATTTTTAATACATCACACTACGTTTGATCGTGTCACTTACGTTAATTTCAGTGAATTTATATATCGAACTTCGGCAAGATTTCCGCACAGCCCCATACATTTATTATGCATGCAGTTCTTTGTTTATTGAAAACAATAGCCGGAACAATAGAGACTCTTTGGGGCTTACGCTCTTTGTTTGAGTCATTTCTTTGTTCGACTAACTTTTCATTTTTTTTCTAAGTCCAAAATAGTTTTAAACTTAGAAAAATTTAACGGAATTTTTCTGGAATCGCGTGAAAAATAGGTTAAATAAATTTAGACTTTAGAAAATTTTTAAAATTTAGCTTCTAAAATACGGAAAATCAAATGGAAATGTTAAATTTTGGGGCGATTTCACGATGTTTTAAAATTAAATACGCGTGTAGAAATGGTTTAAAATAGTGATTTAGGCCTTGGGGTTAGCTTTCAAATGTTGTTTGGGTCATCAAGTATTTTATTTAATGATACAAAATAAAGAATAAATGTTTTGCTTACCTTTCTCGTTGTATCTTGTCGTTGTTTTCCGTTGTTTTGATTACGTGAGTAGAGAAGACAGGTCTAATTCCTGTACGTATTCGTAGCCGGAGCTCTCAGCGAAATGAATCCATCCACCATCAATCAATCAATCAGTCAGTCAGTCAGCAGATCACGAACGATGTATACAGTAGTACTTTCAACTCTTATGCGTCCTTGTGGACTTCATAAAGATCGGCGATATGCTTGATTATGTTACCAAAAGGATCCTCTCCATAGTGCTTACGCCACAACCACTCCTTTAGGTAGCTTTTGAAGAGATCTTTATTCCCCACCATGTATTTTCAATGCACTGTGTGTGCGCACCTGTGTCTGGGTCTATGAAGTTTAGGCTGTGGTTAACTATGAGGCGACTATAGCCCTCGTCATTGAGGCAATCGTAAGCTTTACACATGTCGGTCATCACGCGTGTTCCAGGCAATATTTGAGCGCGAATGGTGGGCAAGAGAGTATCTTTATCCCTGCTCTCTACGAAATAGTATTATTTCAGGCTTCTCGTGGACAACGCGAGCAGGTTGTGTTCCTTGTACCACTGTATGCACCAGCCGTGTTCTCAGATTATGTAGAACAGCTTGAACAGATTTATGGACGTCAACGACATAACAGTACACAGGAAACGGGAGACGACGAAAAATTGACGAAGAACGGACGCAATAAGAAAACAGAAGATAACGTAGAAAAATGAAGCAAAATATAGGTTGATAATTTGTGGTTGCACTACTAGTATATTCGAGAAAATGATCGAGAGGGTGAGAAATGCAAACACTTCCTTTTATTTGGCAAGGGAGCCAATGGAAATGTAATATTCTGCATGTTTTCATGCTGGAATTATCAAATAAGAGAATAAAGGATTGTAATGCAAATTTCTCTTTGTCTACAAAAGTAACGAAGAAATAAAATTTAATTTTAAACCTCCATTTTCCAACTGAACCTCGTGGTGTAGTGGTATAGATGATGGACTGGTAATCCGACAACGGTATTGAAGGTAGGTGAAGGCCGGGGGTTCGAGGCTTGCTGTGGTAAAACAAAAAGAAAAAAGAAGAAATATTCGAGGGGAATCTGGACAGAGAAATGCGGAGTAGAAGAGAAGGAAATAAGAAGAAGAAAAAGGGAGAAAGGGGAAGTGAAAGAGAGAGCAGAGAAAACCATTTTTATTCAAACTGTAAGTAGCAATTAACGATGTATGTATTCAAATCCTTAGGGGATATCTATTGTTTAAAAAGACAATAAAGCGCATGCATAATTAAGCATTCAGCATGCATAATAAATGTATGGGGCTGTGCGGAAATTTTTCCCGAACTTCTGTGGTTTTCTCTAAATGTTTATACTCAAATGGTAATGAATTTTGTGAGTCTCCACTTATATTTTTTTCTTTGTCTTATATGTATTTTACAAGGTCTTAGCATCGTCTGTTGTTGGTGCTACAGCAGAGGAAGATGAAGGGAATGATGACGAGTCTCAAGCTAGTGGACAACCTCAAATTCCAAAGGAAAATTGTTACAAAGTAGTTGGTACTTTGCAGGATCCAACACAACACAAACCCGAGTGGGTTGACGAAGTGTTTGAGGTGTGTGCTGTTGGCCTAAAATATGGGTGGAACATGGATGTAAATGTAGATCCCATCTTCTCTTTGGGCATACACATTCAATTTTTTCAAGTAAATAGATGGCACTTGATCCAAACATATCCTCACTTTACAGTACATAGCACAATGGATCATGGGCACATGCGACCAATGACAATGTCACACAACATGGTGGTCATGCAGCTGATACCAATAGCCCTTGTGTGTGTTTATGTTGTGGTTTAAATTTATCCCTGGTTTAAAATTTTTTAAACCAGTTTGATATTGATTTCCCTTTGTTTCAGATTATGCTAATCAACATGAGACAAAGGGAAATAAAAATCAAACTGGTTTAAAATTTTTTAAACCAAGGTAAATTTAAACCACAACATTTACATCAAACTTGCTTGTTTCACCACCAAGCCTCGCTTTCGAAGTGAAAATATGTAAATTTTATCGTGAACTAATTCCCAAAGCAGCAAAGATGAAAACGGGCATAATTTGCGTAAATGAGGCTTGGTGGTAAATTTTGAGCATATGTCGTCATCATGCACAAGGCCTATTCATACAGTTTTGGTTTACATATATCTTTGATAATATGGTCAATTGACAGCTGTCATATCAAAATATCCGCTGACCTGTATCACCTCGCCAGATCGCTGGCTCAGACTGAGGACTCATTGAGGTCATGTGTTTTTTTGAAGTGGACTGCTGACCAGATTTTGGTTTTTCATTGATCATGGCATGGGCTCAGGTCTCAAATTTTTTTCTTGGCTATTTTGTAATTTTCATGGTCATTCTCAGCGGAATGTCTCCAATTGGAGTTGACATTTTTAATTATTCTTATTTATTTCGGCTGTAGAATCTTTCCTGAGTAGTTGCACACTCTAGTAGCTCTGCTTTTAGGCTTGGCTAAATCTGTATATCACCTCATTATTGACTGTATTCTGCAGTACTCAACTAAAGAGGACCTCCTTCCGCATTTATTGGAGTGTGATATTATTATTTATGACATCACTGGAAGTCCTGACCAGGTGGACGAAGCAACATGGGCAGTTTCTGGTAATTTTACTAATTTCTGTAGAAATATGTGGTTCCAGAAAATAACAATATCCTCCCCATGAATTCTAAGGGATAGGGGCTCTTAAAGAACCTAAACTGGACCTTCTGGGGAGGGGGGAGGAGAACAATACAATATGGTCGTCACAATAACAGTAACCACATAATAACTAGGTGCATACAGCACTAAAGAATATGGTTATGGTCTGAAATAATTTCACCATTTTGGTCTGAAATTGAGTATATATTGGAAGAAACTTTTTTTTGGTGATTACTTCTCTTCCCTTAAAAAGAGCACTTTAATTTAAACAGTCTTAGTAAGAGAATTTGATAACCTTGTCAAATGTCAGACTCTCTATTGGTAACCCCAGGCTTCAATTCAACTTCAATTATGGGATCATTGTTTCTCAGCGGTAATTGTTATGTGTTTGAAATAGTGTACCACAAAACTAAAAAGTTCCTGGATAAAAACTGGTCTGAAGTAAGGCAAAAAGTGGAAAACAAGGATACAATGTCATGTATTTTGGTGGATATAGCTTATTTAACAAATAATAAAGAAGCCTAAGCCATGTACCGGTATTACACTGTCATAAAACACGACGGGCATTTGAGAACACAAGGGAAATGTAGAAAACACAACCCACAGGCGAGTGTTTTCTACATTTCTCAAGTGTTCTCAAATGTCCGGAGTGTTTTAGGACAGTATAATACACGGCTTAGGCTTCTTTATTCGCTTTATGATAGAGATTTTATACACCACAAGTAAAAACAACAAAACACACACAATCCGCGATAAACTGAAGCAATTTACCGGTAATTTCGCTGCTTCTACTTTCCTCTCAAACTTAGAAGCTTCCTCAACAATTTCTGCAGCTTGGCTCTGAATTTATCGGGAATTTTTTTATAGAAAATGTTCTCCGCCATCTCTTGCAAATTTTCACTAGAGTAAAGCTGACGAAAAACAATAAAACACACTTTTTCTATATTTTATTTACCTACTAGAAGATGGGTATCCATGTTCTATAAGAAAATAATGCCCGCTTGAGGTCTAGAAAAGCTGCTAGTGGATGCCCGAGCTGTTAGGCCAGGACATTCAGCTGCTTTTCTAGGCCTCAAAAGGGCACTATTTTCTTATAGGACATTGGGAAACCCATCTTCTAGCTGGTTTAGAATAAAAAATCCTAAAAATCACAGAATTTACGCGAGCGGGAGGCCTTCTTGTTCGTATTTCTGGCACTCGCTGCTCAATAGCTCGTCCACATTTTCGTCTCCCCAGTCACCTAAACTTATTTCAATAATATTTGTTTTAGCAGCATAATAAAGGAAATAAAAAGACAACTTTAAAAGATTATACCAACCATTTTTTTTTTCAATTCTCAATGCAACATAAACTACATCCAGGGTACCGGGCTTCTATAGGTTTCGCCCATGTTCTATTAAAAATAAAGCCCGCTAAGGTTCCATGGCGAGCATACAGGGCTATATTCTAAACTCTGATAAAACATGGGTTTTTGACCAATCAGAGCATGCAGAATTCTATCTATATTATAAAGTGTACTAAATAATTATAATTATGTATACTGATGATGCATTTATATGCAATGATATTTAAGAAATTATCATGATTAAAGTTTTTAATTATTACCGAAAATCACTAATTATTATTTAATTTTTAGCCCTTCATGCAGAACTGGAGAATTTCAATACCATGAAAGTGTTCATTTGTTTGTCAACTGTTATGACATGGGCAAGAAGCAAACCCCTTGATCCTGTAAGTTTGTATACTGATCCACTTTTAAGCAATGTGTTGTTCCAGAAAATATCCATATGGCATACTCTCCTGAAGGAAGGATTTTTGAAAATAATTTCCAGTTTAGGTTTTATACTTTCCTTTTAAAATTTTGATGTTGTTTAAGATCCCCTACCCCTTGGAATTTTCAATGATCCTCATTTGGGAGGGTATATAGGGCTGCAAATGATTTCTCCTTTAAATAAGTCACCATTTTGATTGGACAAAACAGCTGTGATGTCAAACATCATATTACAGAACTCCTCGATAAAACGTTTTCAATACAAAACATCATTTGGCATTTGCAAAGAAAGTGTAAAAAATTATCTGGACATGCTGTTCGACTGCATTACATTGGGATTTAATTATTTGGGCATTGGCCAATTTTGGCTGGCCGTTGTCCTGTTTCTGACTGTTATTTGCACCCCTGGTAATTTTGATCAACCGTAAACAAATTGTAATCAATTCACCCTAGCGAGGGAGAAACAATAATTTTACCTTCATTTGGAAGAATTGAACATGACAGAGAGGCTCTGCTGTTACAAGTGATAGCTCTATAGAGTCAGGTTCAAACAACAGACCCTCTTCCTATTTATAAGACTTATAATCTAGTGATTTTCTAGAATAGCAGTCTACAATGGGAAATTAGTTAAAGAGATGATTAATTGATTGTTTTTCATACAGGATGACCCAGAGATTTCATTTACCGAAGATGACTACCGCCGCAGAAGGGCTCACCCTAATTTCAAATCACATATTAGTGCTGAGAAGCTTGTCATCAAGCATGGAAAAACAAACAAAGCCAAGTTCATCACTTATGTTGTTGCCTCAGGATTAACTTATGGATCAGGAGAGGAGATCTTTCACTTCCTCTTCAAGACGGCATGGCATGGCCAGGCACCAGCATTGCAGTGTTTTGGCAATGGTCAGAATATTGTTCCAACCATTCATATCAAGGACCTAGCAGCAGTCATTCTAAACATCTGTGATCAGAATCCTAAAGTGCGCTATTTAGTGGCAGTGGATGATTCTAAGAATACTCTTGAGGAGATTGTCAAAGTAAGCTGTAGCTGAATTACATTTAGTAATTTGTGCTCTGGAACAAACATTGTGTACGCAGTACAGTAGGTCTAAAATATCCATACCTCCCTCACAGAAGAAATTTTTTTAAGACCCCTTGACCCATCCCTCTGGAAACTTCCAGTTGGGCTTCATGCATGTCATTAAATCTTTTTGTCATTACAAACCCACCCTGCCCCCCTTCCACTCACTTCAATACAGCTGGGGAGAGTATGGAGTTTTTCGGGATCTACATGTATTTCTACTGCCACTACTACTGCTGCTGTGACTGCTATGGCCGCTGCCACCCTGGCTGCTGCTGTTGTTGTTGCTGCTACTGTGGTTGTTGCTGCTGTGGCTGCTGCTGTTGTGGCTGCTGCTACTGCTGTTGTGGCTGCTGTTGCTGCTGCTGCTGCTGTTGTAACTGTTGCTGCTGTGGCTGGTGCTGCTGCTACTGCTGTTGTGGGTGCTGCTATGGCTTTTGCTACTGTGTCGTGGTTGCTGTGGCTGCTGCTACTGCTGTGGCTGGTGCTGCTGCTACTGCTGTTGTGGGCGCTGCTGTGGCTGCTGCTACTGCTGCTGTGGCTGCTGCTGCTGCTGTTGCAACTGCTGCTGCTATGGCTGTTGTGGCTGCTGCTGTGGCTGCTGCTACTGCTGTTGTGGTTGCTGCTGTGGCTGCTGCTACTGCTGTTGTGGTTGCTGTGGCTGCCGCTGCTGCTGTTGTAACTGCTGCTGCTATGGCTGTTGCTACTGCTGTTGTGGTTGCTGTGGCTGTTGCTACTGCTGTTGTGGTTGCTATGGCTGTTGCTACTGCTGTTGTGGTTGCTGTGGCTGTTGCTACTGCTGTTGTGGGTGCTGCTATGGCTGTTGCTACTGCTGCTGTGGCTGTTGCTACTGCTTTTGTGGGTGCTGCTATGGCTGTTACTACTGCTGTTGTGGTTGCTGTGGCTGTTGCTACTGCTGTTGTGGTTGCTATGGCTGTTGCTACTGCTGTTGTGGGTGCTGCTATGGCTGTTACTACTGCTGTTGTGGGTGCTGCTATGGCTGTTGCTACTGCTGCTGTGGCTGTTGCTACTGCTGTTGTGGGTGCTGCTATGGCTGTTGCTATTGCTGCTGTGGCTGATGCTATGGCTGTTGCTACTGCTGTTGTGGTTGCTATGGCTGTTGCTATGGCTGTTGCTACTGCTGTTGTGGGTGCTGCTATGGCTGTTGCTACTGCTGTTGTGGTTGCTATGGCTGTTGCTACTGCTGTTGTGGGTGCTGCTATGGCTGTTGCTACTGCTGCTGTGGCTGTTGCTACTGCTGTTGTGGTTGCAGTGGCTGTTGCTACTGCTGTTGTGGTTGCTATGGCTGTTGCTACTGCTGTTGTGGGTGCTGCTATGGCTGTTGCTACTGCTGTTGTGGCTGCTGTGGCTGGTGGTGCTGCTACTGCTGTTGTAGTTGCTGCTATGGCTGTTGCTACTGCTGTTGTGGTTGCTATGGCTGTTGCTACTGCTGTTGTGGGTGCTGCTATGGCTGTTGCTACTGCTGCTGTGGCTGTTGCTACTGCTGTTGTGGTTGCTGTGGCTGCTGCTACTGCTGTTGTGGGTGCTGCTATGGCTGTTGCTACTGCTGCTATGGCTGTTGCTACTGCTGCTGTGGCTGTTGCTACTGCTGTTGTGGTTGCTGTGGCTGCTGCTACTGCTGTTGTGGGTGCTGCTATGGCTGTTGCTACTGCTGTTGTGGTTGCTATGGCTGTTGCTACTGCTGTTGTGGCTGCTGCTACTGCTGTTGTGGGTGCTGCTACTGCTGTTGTGGCTGCTGCTACTGCTGTTGTGGTTGCTGTGGCTGCTGCTACTGCTGTTGTGGCTGCTGCTACTGCTGTTGTGGTTGCTGTGGCTGCTGCTACTGCTGTTGTGTTTGCTGTGGCTGCTGCTACTGCTGTTGTGGGTGCTGCTAGTGCTGTTGTGGTTGCTGTGGCTGCTGCTGTTGTGTTTGCTGTGGCTGCTGCTACTGCTGTTGTGGGTGCTGCTACTGCTGTTGTGGTTGCTGTGGCTGCTGCTGTTGTGTTTGCTGTGGCTGCTGCTACTGCTGTTGTGGGTGCTGCTACTGCTGTTGTGGTTGCTATGGCTGTTGCTATGGCTGTTGCTACTGCTGTTGTGGGTGCTGCTATGGCTGTTGCTACTGCTGTTGTGGTTGCTATGGCTGTTGCTACTGCTGTTGTGGGTGCTGCTATGGCTGTTGCTACTGCTGTTGTGGTTGCAGTGGCTGTTGCTACTGCTGTTGTGGTTGCTATGGCTGTTGCTACTGCTGTTGTGGCTGCTGTGGCTGGTGGTGCTGCTACTGCTGTTGTGGTTGCTGTGGCTGCTGCTGTTGTGTTTGCTGTGGCTGCTGCTACTGCTGTTGTGGGTGCTGTGGCTGCTGCTGTTGTGTTTGCTGTGGCTGCTGCTACTGCTGTTGTGGTTGCTGTGGCTGCTGCTGTTGTGTTTGCTGTGGCTGCTGCTGTTGTGTTTGCTGTGGCTGCTGCTACTGCTGTTGTGTTTGCTGTGGCTGCTGCTACTGCTGTTGTGTTTTCTGTGGCTGCTGCTACTGCTGTTGTGGTTGCTGTGGCTGCTGCTACTGCTGTTGTGTTTGCTGTGGCTGCTGCTACTGCTGTTGTGGGTGCTGCTACTGCTGTTGTGGTTTCTGTGGCTGCTGCTGTTGTGTTTGCTGTGGCTGCTGCTACTGCTGTTGTGGTTGCTGTGGCTGCTGCTACTGCTGTTGTGTTTGCTGTGGCTGCTGCTACTGCTGTTGTGGGTGCTGCTACTGCTGTTGTGGTTGCTGTGGCTGCTGCTGTTGTGTTTGCTGTGGCTGCTGCTACTGCTGTTGTGGGTGCTGCTGTGGCTGTTGCTACTGCTGTTGCTGCTACTGCTGTTGTTGCTACTGCTGTTGTGGCTGCTGCTACTGCTGTTGTGGTTGCTGTGGCTGCTGCTACTGCTGTTGTGTTTGCTGTGGCTGCTGCTACTGCTGTTGTGGCTGCTGCTGTGGCTGTTGCTACTGCTGTTGTGGCTGCTGTAGCTGCTACTGCTGCTGCTTCTGTTGCTACTGCTGTTGTTGGTGCTGCTGCTGTGGCTGCTGTTGCTGTTGTGGCTGTGTCTGCTGTGGCGGCTTTGCTGCTGCCATGTTACCTGCTGCTACTCCTGCTGCTTCTTTTGCTGGTGCTGCTGTGGCTGCTGTGGCTGCTGTGGCTGCTGTTACTTCTGCTACAGTACATGTACTGTTACTGTGGTTTATTAACAGTGTATCCATTTTCTTGGCACCTCTTCATCTTT
Organism: Blastomussa wellsi; assembly: GCA_947652115.1. NCBI lineage: Eukaryota > Metazoa > Cnidaria > Anthozoa > Scleractinia > Plerogyridae > Blastomussa > Blastomussa wellsi. The sequence goes on along the minus strand of OX393565.1, from coordinate 312,148 downwards.
TACCTGTTAACTAAAAACTAAATCCTATCTAGAAAAAAAGTATTGTGAGAATTATGTCTGTTAAATTCACTAAAAAGGCAATATCTTTTATTGTGTTGTAAGTTGTTGTTTTTGGCTCAGAGTACTTGTTTGCCAGAATTCCAAATAACTTGTAGTTATCATGACTGGTATATTGTTTTAGGTTGTAAGCTTAAATCTTGGGAATGGAAAAGTCAAGAACATTACTAAAGAGGAAGCACTGCTTATAAAAGAACTTGAGGTACATGTGTTATTATTGTCAGTTGTTAATAATTGCATGCCATTGCCTGTTTGGAATATGATTATAATAATTTGTTTTTGCTTGTATGTTATAACATCCAGATAATTGTAAATATTAAAGTTCAAATCTTTTCATCATACAGACTGTAAAATGTACGGTACATTTTAGTTAATTTGCTAGACAATTCAGTTTCACAATGCTTTACCATCACGGTAAATTGTTTTGTAGCAAGCTGATTTTGACATGTTGTTGGTCAACCTGAGAATGGATGCTACATACATCAAGGAAGGAATGAACATCACCTGGATATCAGAAGTAAGGACAATTGTCAGTAGTTGAACTGAAGAACTAGTGGCCCTTGATGCTAAAACTAAAAAAAATTGAATTCCAGTTAGTATTTTTGTGTGATTTAGTCAAAAAACTTGTCGTGAAGCGCCCCCTGTGAGAAAAATCTACTTGCCCCAGACAACTGGGCATCACTTTTTTCAAGCCCTGCAGTGAGCCCTAATCAGATACTAAAATTTTATTGTTTAAGTATATACTAAGCAATTTCCAGTCAAAAACACCAAACATGCAGATGTTGCTTCTGCAGACTACTGGTTTCCCCAGTCTTCAATCTTCAGGGAGGTGCCTCAAATGGATAATGGATCTTACTCATACCTGTCAAATTGGCTGAGGTCACATCATTCTTTAGAATCGGCTGATAAATTTTATGTTAATCTTCCATACACTTTTCATTTTCATTGGATTTATTATATATTTGGTTCGAGCGCCATATACCAAGTCAATAGCAAGTAGTCCCGAAGTGCATCACAAAGAACACAACAATGGGGCGTAGCCCTTAAACGATAGCACAATGGACTTCATACAGTAGAACGACACAATAGTACAAATATTGACTTGGTATATGGAGTCTATCCCATATATTTGCTGTCAGGGACTGTAATGACAATTTTCTTACTGTAATTAATTTTGCATTGTACATGTATTGGAAGCAAGTTGTAGGCTAGAAGGATCTTAATAATAACTGAGCTACATTTATATTTGCATGGATAATAACAAAGAGGTTTTCAAATGTTTATAAAGTCTCTCCTTCTTTCCAGACTGGACTTACAGAGAATATAGATTATGTTATAAAAGAGTACAAAGAAACACGAGGCCTTCTGGTAGGAATTACTGTTACAGACTTGATCTTGTTACACAAGATAATATTCAGTGTTTTATTTTGTTTATGGATAAAAATAACATCTATTTACTGGCTTGTGCCACTGACTGATAAGTTAATATCTTTTTCCAAATTACTATTTTTGAGAGGTGTGTTCTGACAGCCAATTATCTGTTATGTTGTTGTTCTCTAGCCACTTAGAGCTTGCATCCTGGGCCCACCTGCTTCAGGTAAAACACTTGTTATCAAACAGCTCTGTGACCATTACAAACTTCATCACATCAAAATACAAGATGTCATTGACGAAGCTGTTGAAAAACTGGTAAGTTTAATCTTTAATCTACCGGTATTGTCCTTGTTATTAACTACTTATTAACCGAGGGTGAGGTCTTAACGTAATATATCAAACACGAGAGACAGTGTTTCACCACATTTCCAAACACCGAGAAGAGAGTTGCGCCGGAGTCCAGTTCTCTCGCGATTCATTCACCGCGTTCGCCGATCGAGGAAAACTACGAAAAAATAGCGGACTGTGAACAGTCTACCCCAACAACAGTGGGCTGGTTTCCAAGGAGGGCGTGTTTACACATAGATACCTTCACTTTTCACTTTTATATCGATCTGTGGCATTATGTTTCTTAGCAACGCAGTGCTGCTCGTGCAGAAGCTGAAGGTGATGATGAAGATGATTTGAAGGCACAAGAAGATCAAGAGTTTCTGGAGACTCTACAGGACAGCAAGGATAGAAACAGTGGTAAAAATAAATTATCTTGAAAGACTATTTCTCCTGAGCACATCAATACACTGTCAAGTCAATGGCTTGTATCCCCGTTTAATTCTGACTGAAAGCGAGATTCAACTGCCTCAAGACTTCAAATGACAAAGCCACGTTCTTGTTTTAGGTCGTTATGAAGATCAGTACATTATCAGGTTCTACAAAGACAAGCTACATTCCATGCCATGCCAAAATCAGGTAAAATGATTTATATTTGTATTTCGACTATGTCCTAGATCCCGGGGGGACTCCCATATTAAAATGACGGGTGCTCATCGGAAATTTTGAAAAGTACCCCTAAAAGGTACCACAACTATTAGTGGGCATGGCCTCCCAAAACTTTCAACCCTAAAAGGTACCACAACTTCTACTGGAGAAACCAATTTTAAAACACCAAATTAACCAACATTGATCCCCGGGATCGATCCACAATATGTATTTACCTACATGTACTTCTAAACGAAATTCTGGAAGTTTGTAACTACGGTTCACATAAATGAAAACTTCAAATAAAAACCATCGGAGTCACACACAGTTCCTGTCATTTCTTGGCTCGATACCCTAAAAGGTACCGCGACAACTCTAGCGGTGGTAATTTTAGGTTAAGTGCCCTAAGCGGTACCAATCCATCAATTTTACCCCCTGAAAGATACGGCGAGCACCCCCGTCATTTTTATAGGGAAGCCCCTCCCGCCCCCACCCCGGGTCCTAGATATCACACCGCCAAGTTCATCAAGCACGTTTCCAGTTTCAAATGTGTATCTTTTTGTTAGGGTCTCCCCTTTGCAGCTGCCATAAATTTCGGTCACTATGCAACACTTCTCAGTAGCTGTTAATTGGTAGAAGCGACCGAAATAATGGCCGTGTTCACACTAGAGATGATGATGATGGTGTCTTAGTGTGAAAATGGACGAACAAATTTTCAGACGAACAAACCGTCTGAATTTGTTCGTCTGTTTGTCCGTCTATGAAGACGATTTTTAGAAGGCGATTTGTCCATCCAGACGAACAAGTCGACTAAAGTACGACCTAAAATCACATCAGATGAACAAAGATGAACAAATCGTCAGACGATTTGTCCATCCAGACGAACAAGTCGACTAAAGTACGACCTAAATTCACATCAGATGAACAAATCGTCAGACGATTTGTCCATCCAGACGAACAAGTCGACTAAAGTACGACCTAAATTCACATCAGATGAACAAATCGTCAGACGATTGTCCATCCAGACGAACAAGTCGACTAAAGTTCGAGCTAAATTCACATCAGATGAACAAAGATGAACAAATCGTCAGACGATTTGTCCGTCCAGACGATTTGTTCGTTTCTAGTGTGAAAACGGCCAATGACTCCAGTGGAAGGTCCTCCTTGTTACGTTTCCTTGTTTTTCGCCGACAATTTATTATCCTAGCAACAGTAATTAAGAAACTATGGATCATTGTAAATTGCAAAATACAACTAGTGAATCTGACCAGGATTTTTTTCGCTAGCTGTGACAACAACTGTCAACTTTTTTTTGTTTTCAGGGATTTGTTCTGGATGGATATCCAAAAACTTATGAACAAGCTAAAGAACTATTCGCAGGTACATACCATACACTACTGAGATCATTTTAATTGGCATTTTAATTTACGTCTCGCCATCCCTTTTTTTTTCTCTGTTCAGCGTCGTCCGACTGACCTAAATTTTAACGTTTTCAAAACTAAAAATGCTATGAAGAAGATAATTTTGACCTAGTGAAACCTTTTTTTCACTGTTTATCTGAAATATAGACGTTGTGGGAGGAAAATAATGTGTAAACACAAACTCTTTACTGGTTGCTTCCCCCTGCCATTCGACTCTTTGTTTGGGGAGGTGGGGGGAGGCGGTGAGAAGGCCTTTTCTTCTTTTCCGATCGACCGACCCAAAGTCAGGAAGCGCATTCAACAATAAACGAAGAAACGGGGATGGCCTCTGTTGTACATAATGTTTTAATATGTTACTGTTTCAGCTGAAGAGGGAGAGGAAGGAGAAGAAGATTCGCCATTAAGTTACGACAAACTTATTATGCCAGGTAATTAAAATCAGGGACCCTGAAACCTTGACCGTTAGGATCCTTTTAATTTCCGTCATTTCACCAAGTAATTATTTTCCTTTTTCTGAGGTTGTACAAGTACTTCATACATAAGGGAAAAAGAAATTAGATGCCTGACACTTTCTGCGGAATTTTAATTTTGCAATATTTATGAATGTTCAAGTTGGATATCAGGCAAAATATTTTAACCAATGTATATCTCTGCTACAAAGCTCGCAGTCACATTTTTTAGTTTTCTTAAAAAGGGCTTGATTCCCGGGTTTGTAACGTGCCTGCTTTTTTGTTGTTGTTGTTGTTGAATTTCACGTCTACTGTCGCTGCTTTATGCTAACCTGTTTTTGTCATTGCAGAGGCCGTGGTATCACTTGAGGCACCAGACGAATTTTTGAAGAGCAGAGTGATGAACTTACCTGAAAGTGTTGTTGCAGGAACGCATAACACAGAAGAAGGCAAGACTTGTGGCTGTACAAATGATTCGTGTGTTCTAACCGTTTCTTTCCTTTGGGCTAAGCAATATCGTGCAAGCAATGAAGTCGGTAAATATTCGTGCCACGCAAAACGCAGAGCGCGCCCCCACACGATCAAGGAGCAACGCCTGGGGACGCGGCAGCCATAAGTTATGTAAAATTCGTCCATCACACCATGTTAATGTGTTGTCGTGAAGTAACATGGTCCATTCTCTAAAATAGCTGTCATTGTCCTTGAACTTTTTGAGCTTTCTTTTTTCTTCGTTTGTTATCAGAGCTGAAATAACCTTGTCTCTGCCTGACTAATGTTGTTTTTATGTAACTTGACCATTTAAAGGTTTGATGCGGCGACTAGCTGAGTTCCGTGCTGTTAACACGGAAGATGAAACGGTCCTGAATTATTTCGATGAACTTGAAATCCACCCTGACCATATTGGTGAGAAAATTCAGTAATATTGATCAAACTCTCACACGTTTATTCTCCTTCGCAGCCGTTAGTTGCATGTTTCGTCATGCGACGCCTTTTCCCACTACATTTTAACTCTACTGCAGATGTCCTGAATCTCGACAGCTAACATTTGAGCAATTTTACAGGAGCCCGGCGATTTGTTACAATGGCCACAAAAGGATAATCAGTCTTTGACAAGTACACATTAACAAGAAAGAACAGTGGTACACGAGACTGACCCAAGAACGGTTTTCAAAAGATATAAGAGCACCGGTTTCACATTCTGTGTTTTAACAATTAAAATCCGTTCTTCAATCAAATTCAGTAAGTACTAAAGTACTGTGGAATCTCCAATTTTATTTTCCGAACCTCCAAGACAACTAAAATTGTTTCGAGACATGGGGTGTTCACTAAGAAATTGGGGAGGTGTGTGTGGGTGTCTGGGCGAAAATCCAAGGGATGTTCGAGTTTATTGCAGGATTCTACCCAAAAACTCAAACAATTTCCAAATTGGACAGCGTAATAGTCCTGTTACATATACTAAAATGTCATATTTCATATACTAATAATTGTATTATTATTCACCAGACATAACTCACGATAAAACCAGGAAAATGACCAAAGTAGTGGAACAAATCAAAAAGCTAATGGGATCACCCAGAAATTACGGCAAGTGTGAAATACAACAACATTTGTGGGCTCAAGTGTACAATGATAATATAGAATTCTGGGTGAAAAATTCCATCATTCTTTCCAATTCCGGATCTTCAGTTGTTTATTTTGTAAACTAAACAAAACGACCCACAATTCCTTGATTTGCTCCAACGGAGGGCTAACGCTCCAAACGTCAGCTCTCGAATCCCTTTATGTTGGCCAATTCACATTATCAACCCAGTTGATAAAACCAAATTATATAGTTTGTAAACTGATTGGACGCTTTTGTCGCTTGTATGCAGTTCAACTGTAGCATTGTGTTCGTTCTCCCCCATCACTCCAGTATCCCATACCCGCTTATGTCCGCCCTTGTCCGGTCCTGATTTTCCGCTTCGTCTACCTTCGCCCCCCTCCCCCCCCCAAAAAAAAAAAATTGTATGAACTCATGCAAAGTTCTGTATGAATCTGCACTTGTACTGGAATTTCACCTCATTATCATTAATATTTGATTTTAATCAGGTCCTACACCGGAAGAGTTAGCAGAAATGGAAAGAATTGAAACTGAAAAGCGGGTAGGTTGTGACTTACTCTCGGCCATTGTGGCACTACCCCTACTGACTATTGAAGTAAAATAAATACTAACGACATTCTCGCAAAAACTCGCGACAATCAAACTGAGCTCGCCGTAAAATGACGGCGTCTCCGCTAATTTCCGTTTCGTAAACGGTCGGTGCCATTTTTAACGGTCGATGCCATAATTGGTAACCAAGCTTTTCGGAATGGACGATGCTATATCTGCTCCAGTTTAGGCCCACAAGAGCTCAAAACTGGTTATAATTTGGTGATAGACTAATACACACTTACCAAATGCCTAATTGTTCAATTTCACACTGGTTTGCTTGCGGTTAGCTTTATTTGTTGGGTGGGGCAATACTATAAGTAAAATAGACTAAGAAAATCATCTTTTATAACGAAATTTTGTGAGGATTTGGCGGATTGGCCTGGTGGTGTTGTGGTAGTGTAGTGGTGAAGTAGGGATGTTGGCATGTCAGAGGTTCAGGGTTCGATTCTGGTCATTGACGCACAATTTTTCTTTTTTTTGTGGGTAACAAAATTCGATGATAGCCCAAAAAAATTCTAAGTGTCGAAAAAGTGGCACCGACCGTTTACGAAACGGAAATTTGCGGCGTCTCCTTCGCTTTCCTGCCAAAAATGATAGAAGCGCGTAAACAATTTTCGCCAAAATGACATGCCCGATCACATGCCCGCTTGGGCGCGCGCGCTCTTTTAGTTGAGGGAAATCACTGATAGCACAATTCTCGGTTAGCGCCATATTTTTAAACATTATATTAAGGGAAAAACCAAGTTCACGAATAGAATCGCCATACCACAATTAGTAATAACGCGAAGTTTCGAAGTGTTCTGATTCAACCTAAAAGAAATAAAGAAGCTTGAATTTCGTGAAGAAAAAATGTTCGGCGTGTGGGGACACACTGTCAACACGCTATACATTTCTTTGTATATATCATGATTTTTTTAAATTTTTTTGAATCAGCTTTGCCCTATTACTAAATTCGACATGCTGGACTATTCATGTACTCCATTTTTTACTTAATCCAATATTTCAAAATATCATTCTAACGGCGAACTGTGCTGTTCTCTCGTCTTATAATCTCCCAGAGCCAGAGCTCGCGTTACCGTTGTCCAGTGGAACATAACAGATCGCGGCCTGTGGGGACGAGACAGGCTAGATTACTCGGACTCGCTACTAGAATACAGTCGAAATCTCAAGTCTTCATAGTATTTCTACTAACTAAACTTGCACTCTTTGATGCAGCTTGAAAAGGAACGGAAAGCAAGAGAGGAGCGAGAGAAACGAGACGCCGAAGAAGCTGCCGAACGGCAACGAAGGGAAGAAGAATGGGTAAGAAAAAAATATACCCAAACTTTAACACATTTAATTCCGTATTTTAACTTACGTAGCGCCAGTATGCTAATGTTCAAAGGTCAAAGGCACTTCACAATAACAAAAATTTTAATCACTATAAAAGCACTAAAATATTATAAAAAAGTTTAAATATTCCAAGAACAGTTATAAAACCGTCTCTTATAATAGAATTACCGTTGGTTTTTCCAATGATATAAATACAATTTGGAACGAAACTAATCCGTGCTGAACTTCGCCTTATAACAGAACAACAACTTCAATTTTCAGCCACTCTTCGATGCTTTATTTTAACAATATGGCTGTAATTTGTTCCAGCGTGTCCGATTATCGGAGGTAAAGCGTCAAGAACAGGAATTGCTAGAAAATCAGTCCATTCCACTGAGGAACTACCTCATGAAGCACGTTATGCCGACGCTGGCGCAAGGCCTTATAGAGTGCTGTAAAATGCGCCCTGATGATCCTGTTGATTTTGTGGTACGTTCGGTCTTATATAGTGCTGTAAAATGCGCCCTGATGATCCTGTTGATTTTGTGGTACGTTCGGTCTTATATAGTGCTGTAAAATGCGCCCTGATGACCCTGTTGATTTTGTGGTACGTTCGGTCTTATATAGTGAGTGTAAAATGCGCCCTGATGACCCTGTTGATTTTGTGGTACGTTCAGTCTTATAGAGTACTGTAAAATGCGCCCTGATGACCCTGTTGATTTTGTGGTACGTTCGGTCTTATAGAGTTCTGTAAAATGCGCCCTGATGACCCTGTTGATTTTGTGGTACGTTCAGTCTTATAGAGTACTGTAAAATGCGCCCTGATGACCCTGTTGATTTTGTGGTACGTTCGGTCTTATAGAGTTCTGTAAAATGCGCCCTGATGACCCTGTTGATTTTGTGGTACGTTCGGTCTTATAGAGTTCTGTAAAATGCGCCCTGATGACCCTGTTGATTTTGTGGTACGTTGCTAGGTCGTAGTCTGAACGGGCTCTAGGCTCGTTCGGTCGATACACACAAGAGGACATGTTGAAAGGACGAGTTGCTTATTCATTGCACGCAAAAAGACTGTCACATGTTTATTTGATTTGTCCCCGAGACCTGCCCTTTATATCAAATCAGTTTGAACTGAAATTCGAGGCTCTTAAATTTTGGGTGTGAGGATAGCTGCTTGTTTTAAAATGAAGTTTCATCTCGGATAGTGTGTTATTCAGATACGGTAAAGAAGTGAAATAGCTGTAGCGTAAAATTTCGGTTGTAAGACCCCTCCTGCGGATTGATATTGGCGATTTCCCGTCCAACTACCGTCCTCACAGAACACTGTTCAAATAGAGATAGGTATTACTGAACAAGTTTGTAAATAGAGTACAGATCGATGCGTTAGATCAGAGTTGATTTCTTACAGACATAAACCGAAACCCTCCAGAAGCGGTAGGCTCAGCCAACAATAGCTTCCTGTTTCATGTTGCTTATTTCCTTCTCTCCCAGGCCGAGTACCTCTTCAAGAACAACCCACAGATAGATTAACAAAGTCGAGCAAGTGAAAGCAATGAATGTACAGTTGGATAGCTGAGAGGACATATTAGCCTTCAGACGATTTATAAATTTCACACAGTCTTTAGTTTAGTCGTGTAAAAGTAACTATAGAAATGTAATGAGCATTCGTCCTGTTAATTGCACTTTCCATTTTTGTAAATAAGCATGGAATAAAAGTGAAAAATTTGTGTAAAAGTTCTCTGTGAAGAGAGATAGCATGAAATTAAAAGCTGGCATGGAAAGATAAAAGAAGAGCGAAACACGCGTTCCAGTGATATACCTGTCCAATCTGAGCCTGCGATCCAATATTTAACCATACCTGGTCAGCGGTGAACTTCAAAAAAACGACCTCGATGAGTTGTAAACCTGAGCCCGCGATATGGCCATGTGATACCGGTCAGCGGATACCTTTTGACAGCTGTCAATTGCTAATAACATCGCATACCTCGACCGCAATATTCCCACACGATACTCGTCAGCGGATACCTTGTGGCGACGTCGTCGTCGGTCGTACGCGTCCGCGAGCCATTCCGCTAACCATTTTGACGATTTTTAAAACAAATAGACTTGAGCTTGTTGTGGTACGTCCTCTAATCACTAGGCCGCCGCGGCCCATTGAGTCTGATCTGCACAAACAAATTTAACAATGGGAAGTGCGCCGGGTCTTAGTCTAATAGTAGGAAAAAATGGGCATTCTGGGCCAGCCCGAGTTCCAAGGTCATCTCCCAGAACACTTTAGTCTGCCGAAACTTTAAATTAAATTCTCATTTCAACACAGGCGGCCCATACGTTGTATGTGATTTATGTGACATTATGTAAGAGAATATATGAGAAAAGTTCGAAAATTGCCCTAAATTCTACATGTGGGAAAGAATGCAAATAAAAATGACTCCAGGACCATAGAGACATCAAAATAACGTAAGGAAAACACAAGGTAAGTCATTTTTATTTGCATTCTTTCCCACATGTAGAATTTAGGGCAATTTTCGAACTTTTCTCATATATTCTCTTACATAATGTCACATAAATCACATACAACGTATGGGCCGCCTGTGATTTCAAAAAGTGAAAAATCAACCACACCCAATCAAAAAATTAATTTGAAATAGATCCAAAGAGATCATCAACGAAAAAATATTTCAAAATTTATCCATCTATTTTCAAAGACTGTCAAAGACGTTGTCAAGGACGTCGTCAAAGACTTTATCAAAGACATCGTCAAAGACGCAGAAAAATAACCAAAAAAACTATTTCAAATTAAAACCGTTTTCAACCACTTCCGTCGGGCAGACCAAAAAGCGTCTGGAAGATGACATCAAAACTCGAACTTACCCAGAATGCCTATTTCTGTTCTACTCTGGCGAAAAAAGTGATGAATAAGTTAATCGAGAAAGTGAGATTCATCTTTTGCTTTCTGATTGGTCAACCAATGAAATTTTGTCTGATGCGTCAGACAAATTTGAAAACCCACCTGCTCGCTTCTCAAATTAAATATTTAATTCTCAATAAAGAAACGACAGTTTTCAATTTACAAAACATGTTTCGACATTCTCTTGTCATCTTCAGTTGCAAATGAGCTTTTAACGGTTAAGGTACGTTACAAAATTACGCGTCAAAACTTGCGTTACAATTTGAATATGAAATACAAAATACGCGGAAACAAAAATAGCGCGCGCATAACAATAATATATAGATTTAGCCAAGCCTAAAAGCGGAGCTCCGTACTTTTGCTGGATCTTAATGATTTCTCTGAAATAAATAAGAATGATTAAAATCGTCAACTCCGATTGCAGAATTTCCGCTAAGAATGTCCATAAAAAATTTTAAAATGCTACCAGAAGAAGTGCCAGAAGAAAAAAATCGGACCTGAGCCCGCGATCAATGGAGAAAACCAATGCCTGGTCAGCGGTCAACCTAAGAAAACACGTTGCCTCGATGAGTTCTAACCTGAGCCCGCGATCTGGTCATGTGATACTGGTCGTCGTCGTCGTCGTAGGGCGTACGCGCCCGCGATCCATGCCACTGGCCATGTCGACCATAAAAACTTGAATGCATGGTTCTCCTATTTCTATGCATGACTGTCCTTTTCTTATCGTTATGGGGCTCCGCTGGAGCTTTCGTGATCTTTTTATTGGGTCTTTTTACTCTCTGCAGTCATCACGGCTGAGATGAATCCCAACAAGCCAGTGATGCCCGCGAGAGGAGCGCCTGCAACGACGCCGACTCCGCTCAATGACACCGCGAGACCGCTTGATGAGAGAACGGCGGTCGTGACTCCGGTGAGAGCGGATGATGTGTGAGTTATTGCGTGAGCTCTTTTGATATTTCTTTGATACCTTTCGAGTTCTCTCTGGCAATCACACATCTTTGCTATTCTGAAAGACAAAACGCTCGTTGCTTCAAGCGTCTCGTCCGGCAGAGTTGGATAAAGTGGAGAGCGGAAGCTTCTCTTCGTTCACTTGGAATGATATTTTGATCTTACGTTTTTATACAATTTCTATTTCGAATCTAAGAGGGAGTCCATTGAAATCGATTAAATCACCATTCTCATCCGTGACTTTTATTGTGATGTGTGAGATGCTGGTTCCGTTGATTTTACTCATCACAGAATTTCCTTTGGGAGAATAACTTACTCTCTCAAAACATTGTCCGGTTATGTCATGATGGAGAACCCTGAAAAAGATTTTTATCTCGATCAATGAGATCGCCAAAAATCAGATTATTGTTAAAAGCGGTCACAATCATTTTGCGATTTGAAAATCAAGTTCAACTTTTTTCTTCTGTAGATTTTTAATCGCAAACGCGTCTTCTGCTGAATCAAGAGCGATTGTGATTTCAAAATCTTTGAAAGCGAGATCAAGAGCGTGAACGAGGGACAATAATTTCCTGCTGGTATCTTTCGGTTGCCCTCAAAATCATAAGCTTCAACTGGATTTCTTTCACGGCCATGGGGTTCTCGTCTTTTTGAAATGATGGCATTGAGTGGTTTTTTGAAATTATACCAACTTGTGTAAAGAGAGCAACTCAGTAGTCTCATCCCTGAACCTTTGATTGATTTTTCAATGCGAACCATTTCATTGTTTTTATTTAATGTTAGGATTACCATTGTACTATCGAAAATGGAGTGGTACCAATCTGCTGAAGCAAAAATTAAATCGGAAGAATCCAGAGCAAGAGCATGGGCTGACTTCAAATTGAGATATCCAAACGCTGATTTCAGCAAGTTCGAGGCTCGAGTTAAACTTAATGATAAAAAACAAGCAACCGCGGAGATTATGTTCAAAGCCGGTCCTGGTGTTTTGCAAAGTGTCTTGGCTGTGTCACACAGGGCTTGCGACATTGAATCAATCGATAGAGGCGTGTGTTTACTGGGTTCTCGGAGCTTAGGTCAATGTAAGATCATCCGTCCTAGGATCCTCGGGAAGTGCTAAAGAAGCAGAGAGAGAGGTTTTAATTCTGGTTGAAGACGCAATCAGACAGCCTGACTTGAGCAAGAGTGTTCAAAGATTTCAACTCACGGTGGATTAAGCAAAAGTCAGGTTGAATCTCGCGGTGAGTCCGGAAACTTGGTTGATGCCAAGTAATCTGGTGTTAAGCACAGAGCGTACGGTTGGGTGGTGAATGTGGAAATGAAAAGAGTCGGAGTCAGGCTGACGAGTGGTGGTGGGTCAAAGATCAAGAGACCGACTAAGCATCCTTGGAATCCCATTCACCAGCAAAGCAAAAAAACAAAGCAAGCAGCAAAGCAAGACTGAAAGTGAAGAGCGAAGCGTGAAGCCGAAGACAAAGTCGATGGATAATCAAAAGCTGGTGTTTTCATCGCGTTGGTCGTTTCAGCGTTTCTCGTTAATCGATTCAAGTGATTTAATCATTCTTAATCAATGATTAAATCACTTATTCTTCTTTTCAAATTGTTCAACCATGAAAATCGCGACTTCAAGAATAAGGAGCCAGGCATGCTTTCCGCGATAATCAATCACCGATCCGGCAGTTTTGAAGATGAAGCGCCGACGATTGAACCGATGAGACCGGGGAGCATTTGCGCTCTCCTTATTCCCATAGTCCTGAGACCATCTCCAAGTTTTTTGGCTAATGATTTGAGAGCCTCGGTAAGGTATTTGACGATCACTCCGATCGTCGTTCCCACTGCCGTGAGTATAGCGGTGACCGTGAATCCATCCTTCTTGAAGATCTGTTCTTCACTCCCTCTCTGAGTGGAAGTCTCCCTTCGAGTTCTTCAATCTCATTTTCGACAGCACCAATCTGTTCCTGTTTCAAAGCTATTCTTTCTCTGGCTCTTTCTCGCACTTCTTGAGTTTCATTCTCATCTTCAGCAATTATCTCATCTTCTCTGATGGATTTCTGCAGTTCTTCAATTTCTTTATCTTTTTCATAAATCAACACTTCGTCCTCTATGCCGAGAGCCTTTCTTATTTGTTTTGGAAGATTTGGATTAATCCTCTCAACGTTAGTACCTCTCTCAACAGTGTACAATCTTCCTTTTTTACTATGAAGCGATGACCTTCGATACATCTGCATCTGGAAATTTCTTGATAAGCTCGTCCCATGCCTTTTTATTTGCGGTGAGTATGCGTGAAACTGGAGAAGCACCAATAAAAGATGTTTCCGCGGTTGTTAGTTCTTTCTCTCTTTCTCTGGAATATTTTCTTCTGAAGGACCGGGAGTTGGTAACTCCTTTGTCCTGACCATCATCATCATGTCAACGTCAGCCATTTTTGAATATCGAAATAATATTCATCAATAAAATAGAAGTCAATGAAATCAACAACCCACCCCATGAAAAGAAAACATCAAACGCGTTAAAGGCTCTTAGAACTGTTCACCGAGTCACATTCTATCCGAACAAGGCATCACCCGGTGAAATTCTTCGCATCCCCGTTCCAAAGCTTAGTGACGGAGTCGTCTTGGTTCCTGGATCATTGGCACTGGTCTTCAACTTGAAGATGAGTGGTCAAGCAAATAACTTTTTGGTGAACAATGCGAGAGCATTGGTAAATCGAATGACCGTCAAATTCGCTGGAGAGAAATTGCAGGATACGAATGGATATGACCTGATCAAGCTTTATGAAGACCTCTTCTTGACGGAAAAAGAGAGATCGCGTCGGATATCTGAAGGAATTCAGTTTGAATTCAGTTTGAATGTTTCATGTTCATTGTACACTGAGGTATCAGTGTACAATCCAAGGTAAAAAGAGCTCCAATGTGCCTGTACACGCTCGTCATGACACAGGACCGTTAAAAAACTCCTTGGTAACCCCGTCTCGATAATCGTCCTGAGGGGACCAGGGGAGTAACACAAAACTTGTTGAGAGCAATTGACGGTGTGGTACTCCGGTGAGGTATAGTTTGTTGTTTTGAAAGCAAACGGCCGCTTGGCATCGATGACAGAGCCTGGACTGAGTTGTTGTTGAGTTAAAATGAAACTAGAACATCTCTTCTTGGAATTCGCGATGGATTTGAGGCCGTTTGACCATTTTAAGCTGGGATTTTTCTCTTGGCTCGTCGGGCGTTCCGAACTAAAGTGTGCAGCCTTGTTCTTTTCTTTGTAGTGGGGAACCCAGAAAGCGATAGCTCGCCTAAATGGCCAAGAATCGGCAAAATAAGCATCCAGACAAGACGAAAAACACAGTGAAAGTAAGGAAAGGCAATTTTATTTAAGATTTGGCAGTATTTCGGTTTGCTAAAAGGTGTTGTAAAATATTTCCATACAAACTCTTATATTTTTGTGATGACAGCTATTATGCAATGTGATCCTGATCACAACGTGAGCTTGAGCTACCTGTGATCGAACAAAGTTAGGATACGAATTGAGCAAATAGCTCGCGGATAAATCGATGAGTCATTATCTGAATGGAAAGCGATTCATGTATGAGCACGTGACTCATCACAAGACCGTGACATAGATAGACAGAGAAAAAGATTCCATCATCAACGAAAGCATCAATGTTTCGAGAAGATCGATGAAAGACTCCTTCTCCTTTTCTACGAGCCATACGCGGAAGGAGCGAGAGATAGGGAGAAGACTTTCATTCAATCCCGAAACACTCAAGTCAAAGTGACCGTCAATGGAATCCCGAACAAAGTTTACAGCCAGGGAATGAAAACGTGAGATTTGTGGGAAGAAGTTTTCAGAAGGTTTGGGAAAGAGGGCAGTTCGTTGACGCCGAGTCAATTCTAGGCTGGAGACAGATTTACTTTGTTCGTCGATTTGAGGAGCATGAAAGACAAAAGAATTGCATGGTTCAGGGATGAGGTAGGTGAATACGAAGGATGGCGTTCAGCTCGTGATCAATCAGAATCTGAAAGAAACTGAGAATATCAAATGCCACATCTTCATTTTGTCAGATGCTCAGTTCAACATCGTAAACAGTGAGCTTGAGAGCGTGATGTATTGAGAGCCTGGGTCCCGGGAGGAATGCCGGTTTTTGCCAGTAATTTCTGGATGTCGAATCCCCATCCACTAGTCGTCTTCCTCTTCCTCGTACTACTCTTCTTCTTCTTCGTCGGTTTCGTCATACTCGGGCTCTAAAGGACGTCTCAGTTTCTTGCCTTTGTGCCAATCTTCCCACTCGGGTGCCGGTTTCAATCGCTCGGCTTCAGTTTTTCTCTTCCTCTTGAACAGACCTGTCAGTTTTTCTTTCAAAGTCGATTTTGGTCCTTGGTCTGCGTGGGACGTGGACGGTGTGGCAGGTTGTCGTTTGATCGTTTTCTTGCGTGGAACTGATTTGGATTGCGTAGAGGATTCCTTTTTAACGACGACGGCGGGCGTTGCTGCTGTTGCTGCTGCAGCTGTCGCCTTGTTAGCTTTGACGATTTGTTTCAACATGTTTTCCAAGGGGGCGTTTAAGAGCACGTCGTCGTCGTCGTCGTCATCGTCGGGTGCACTGCGAACGGTCACGGGTCCTCGTCGGATGCGTCGGCCGAGTTTACCCACTTCCTTGGCAATCGGTTTGGTTTTCTTCACGGCCAGACCCGGAGGTAAGTGTTTCTCCAACAACTGTTTCTCGGCGCTCTGTGTCAACTTGCCTTTGTAGTGGTCCGTCAATCGGTCGAACTCCGAGGACGGGATCATGAGCACTTCTCGCGTCATCGGCACACTCCTGGCACAACTCGCACGTTTTACCTTGGGCGACGACTCTGCAGTCGGGACACAAACGTTCGTCCGCGTACTTCCAGGAGGTGTGTTGGCGGCGTAGATCGTGGTAGACTTTATACCATTGGTCTCTGTTTTCTTCCACGCGTTCCAAACGTTCTCGTAGCTCTCTCGTTTCCGACAATAGCTAGGCCACGCGTTGCTTCCACCCTTTTAACCGCTGTTGCAGTGACATGCTTTAAAGACGTTGCGTAGACCGTTCCAAAACCCGCTGCCTTGTTGCTTCAACAGTTGTTCGCGTCGTCCTCTGACCGAGTGTTTGCGTTTGGCCAGTTCGCGTAGTTTGGTTTTATGAGGTCGTAACTTCTGTATCGCTCGTTCGCTCACCGGGATGTTTCTCTTCAGCAGATTCAAGACCATTTCGCTGACGGCGTTGATCTGATCGCCATTGGCGTGCATCAACATGTCTTGTCGCCTGTACCGGTCCGCCTCGTTCAGGATGGACGTCAGGAAACGTTTCTCCTTATGTAACAGTCTCATCATACTTCCCACGGAGCAGAGCGTCTTTTGTAACTACCCGTGACACCCTTGACACCCATTCTTTTATACCTCTTGTCCTTTCCGAGTTTGTACCCGATCGTCGCAGCGTTCTTGAGTATACTGAGCAATGCACCGCCTCGTTGTCGTCTTCTGCGTCGTGTCTTAGGCCTCCTTTTCATCCCGCAAAGCCTTTTACGATGCGCGAGATGACTTTTGCCTGTTTCTTGGCTCCAGAACTCAATTGGGACCGCGTGAGGGCTTTTCGTTTTCTTTTTCTTCTTCTTTCTAACGCTTCCAATCCTTTTTTCGCACCGTACCCTGCATCTCCGGACAGAGCACCCGCTGCTATGGCCTTTCCTCCGGCCACCATAGCTGGAATGAGTGCCGCCAGGGGAAAGAGTCCTCCTTTTTGTCTCTTTCGCGTTGTTCTTCTACCACGACCTGTTCGTCTCCCCTTCATTGCCGAAACTGATTCTCACACCGTCGTGCTCTCGCCTTTATCCACGTGATTGTAACGAAATGTTCTTTCGTAGTCTCGCATGCACTTGTCGGACACGGGCGGGGTGAAATCGGTGATGGTGTCGTCCAAGGTTTGCATCTTGATCAAGAATCCGTCCAACTCGTCCATGGGAAGACCTCGTGCGTAGGTTCTCAATTCGATTAACGTCTTGTCGTAGGTGGTGTAGGCAAAACGACACATGTCGACTTTGAACGAAAACTTTTTGAAATCGTTCCATCCCTTGACCACGGTACCTGCCGCCGACAAACAAGCGATCAGGATGCTGTTTTCCAACACGGAACCCACGACGATTCCTGCTGCCACTACGATTAAAGCCAACGCGTTCAAACAACCGTGACACCGTTTGAAATGGTAAAACATCTGACGATGACACCACCATTGACGATGGTAAAACGCAAAGAGTCCGTCCAACTTGTACAATAATTTGCGGACCAAGGGGCACTTGGCGTGGGTCCCGTTCAAGAGTGAGACCTGTCGTTCCATCTCAATCGCTCACTCGCGTAGAAGTGCGTCGCACGCTCGGTCTGCCTCCTTTTTTTTAGGTCGTGGTGATGGTGTTGGTGGTCGTGATGCCGGCGATGCGTCGTCCAGCTGCCGATTGACTTTGATCGTTTAACAACAGTTGCAATTGTCGCTGCAATTGCTGCTGCTGCTGCTGATACTGCTACTCGACGGAAGACGCGTACGAGGGCTCTTGTGCGGGACCGTGGGTCTCGCGGGTTGTGTACCTACACCTGCCGGAGAAGGAGTCGAGAAAACGGGTGTGGGTGGAGAACCTACGCCAGGCGTGTCGTAGGCGTTTTGCATCATCTGGTCCACGTGTGCGGGACTCAAGGCAGCCATGATGTCTTGGTCTCGTATGTCGTCCACGGCTTGCAACTGTTGACGATCCACTGCAGACGGATCTAAACGATCCAAATCGAGGGTGTCGATGGGATGAGGGCTCAAAGGCGACATGGTTAACGCCATGTGAATGAGCTCTCCCATGGACGGTATGTCGGGAGATCTGCCCACGCCCACCGAAGGTAACACTTCCTCAGCCATCGCGTATCGATTGAATCAATTCTCTGAAGTGAGTCTCGTTATATGCTCGTACCAGATCGTCCACGTCCTCCCACGTCTTACACGTCGTCACCAATCGCGTCATGGCGTCGCGATCCATGTCGTCGGGCTTCATCTGGCTCAAGTGTCGCCTGCATCGGTGCAGGAACCTGCACCACGACACGTCGCGTAGCTGCATCACAGATAGCCTAGGTCGCGGATGTGGGTGTCTTTTTCCATAAGAAGAAAGAACGTCTTCTTCGAACTGATAACATCGCACGTATCCCTCGTCTTTTAACAAGTGGCTCAGGAGTCGTCGATAGTCGCTGCTGGCAGGATGCAAGTCCAAGACCATGTAACCGAAAGGCTTGTCCGTCACTCGTCTGTACCTGTCGTGCACGTCTTTCCACTTATTCGGAAACGCTTGAAGCACCAAGTTTCGAAATCCCAATTGGTCGCGAGGGTTCTTGAACGCTACCACGTAATGCGCGTTTCTGGAAATGCTCTTGGCGTACTTGCCGGGCGGGAACATGTCTTGACACAAGTACAACACCGTGATGTTTTGATGATGAGAGTGTTTGGTGAATAGATCGAGCACGCGTTTGTCGCTGCCTCCTTCGTCCATCAAATCGTCCATCACCAGTACGCCTCCTTTGGGAAACCACTTTTTCAAATCGTTCGTGTCTGGAATGCCTTCGTGGAATTTGATGCCTCTTCGCTGCATGTCCTGGAATTTGTCCTGCCACGCGCCGTAACAGTATCGTACGACCTGGGGAGACGACCCGAACAAGTCGGCGTTTTCCGTCAAGAGTTTGGAAGTGAAGACCGTCTTACCGCAGCCCGACGGTCCCACGATCAAGATGCTGCACGGACAGTTGAAGGTGAACGCTTCACCTCGATCCATGGGTACGGAGTGACTACAGGGTTCGTTTTCACACGTCTTTATTCGCAAAACAAATGATTTACACCGCCGTGCGATCGCACGGTGTTCTGAACGTGAGGTCGTTTACAAACGTCTTGCCATCCTAAGGCTCTTACTATTTTTTCTCGTAACATCTGGCCTACTTTCTGGTCGTTGGCCGCGTAATCGTGTTTGGAGAATCGATTTACAAAGTATTGCATGCTTTCGTTTCTGGCTCTCGAACTCAAATACAACAGGGCGTAATCGCCGCAACTCTTGCTGAACAGCGACTGTAAACTCTGTCCGTTTCGGATCACGTACTTCCAATGTTTCTTTAACCACGCTTGCAACGGTCCCGCGGTCTGGTACGCCTCCAGAGGTAACGCGTAACTGTCCATCAATTCGCACACGTTGCCTTCGGTCCACAGGGAGATCCAAAGGCGACCCGGTAAGTCGGACGGATCCGTGTTGACGATGTAACCCCGAGGCACGTCTTTGCGAGGGGTCGACGGTAATTCGTCGCACGCCACGGTCCCGTAAAAATGCGGTTTCAACACGTGGTCTGCTTCTGCCAAATGGTCCAACTGCACGTTGTTCAGCGCCACGCGTTCCATCAGCGTTCGTACACGTTGTACTGGACGGCTTTGTTGTCGAATGTTTTCGAATTCGCCGTACACCACGACGGTGATGTTGACTCCTGGATTGGCACCGAAATTCAGGACCAGCTGCACCTCTCCGCTCTGTTTGGGATTCAACACGGGACTGTCCAAACATCCGTTGGCCGCGTTGTCAAATACGAACAGCGTGCTGTTCCTGCCTTGTCCCCATTCCTCGCTCCTCACCATGTTTCCTTTCTTTCGGCACAGACACCCCGTGGCTTGCAGGAACCTGAAGTATCCTCTCAGATCCTTGCTGTCGTCTTCGTGATCCAGTTCCAACGTCTCGTACGGGTACTCTTCTCCTCTCACCAATTGACGAATGCTGCTCAAACCGAATTTCTGGAAATTGAAGGGGTTGGTGACCAACGTGCCGGTGAAAGCCGCCGTCGACACCATACCCACCACCAAGTGATTGGGGATGCGTCCTTGAAACAGGTTGTTGATCTCGAAGCGTTGTTGGCTGCCTTGCATGTTGTAGGTCCTGATTTCGCCTCTCACGGTGGTATAGCTGACGGGTTTCCTGGTCGTTCTCCGTTTGTTTTCCAATTCCAAGTACCCGGAGGGATTGAGTCTCAGTTGACAGAGGTACAGTCTGACTTTGACGTCTTGGCTGGTGAGTCGAGCCGCAGTTTGCCCTGCGACACCCACTTTGAACAGATCTGGGTTGTTGAAGTACATCTGGATCTGGAGTTGCACGCCTGGCACCAAGACCTTGTCCATGTGAAACACTTCGATGTGGGGCGTGAACCACAACACGTGCACGGCACCTCCCAGGTACTTGGCTCTTTCAGCTTTCAGGGCTTTCACGGTTTCTTGTTGAGTGGTAGTCAGAGCCTCGAAGGCGGCGTGAGGCGCGGCATCGTCCAGGTTGTTCGCCGTCAACGTGTTGGCACAGTCGATGCCGTTGTACCAGCCTTGAGGTTTCAAGATGGTGTCGCCGTCGTCTCTGTCGTGGTTCAGCAACGTTTCGAGGTAAGCCTTGTAATGGTACGTGTCGGTCTGAGGACTGATCAAGGTTCCGTTGAGTTTGACGTTGATCTGTTTGAACAAGGTGTGCGCCAAGTTGTTGACGGGAACCACGTTGTCTGCCGCTGCGTAATTGGTACCGTCCGCCGCTTCCTTCAACCTCAATTCCACTTCGAAGTAACTGCGACTCAAATCGATGTAATCTTCTTGCGGATCGACCTGAAAGTCCACGGGGTTGATTCCTGTGGTAAAGGTCTGGATGGGCACCATGCGAAAACTGGAGATGCTGACATCGGTGGGTGGGACGCGGAACAGATCCAATTTGGGATTGGACACGACAGCCGATCCGGTCAGAGGCACGAGATCTGTCATCGTTTTCGTTTGCGTTGACGTCTGGGAATGAACGTACCTCCGCGTTGACCTCGCTTTTTTATAGGATACTGTCGCTGCAGTTGTTTCACCAAGTCGGTCCAAGGTAATCAAGCGGCGGCGGCGGCGCCGGACCAAAGCGTCCCACCTCGTTGACTTATTTTCCTTATCCGTTTCACGCGTCTGGAATAGATGGGATTCATCATCACGAACCAAACAGATCGTTGAGGCCTCTCTTGAGTCTCTTGCTGGCTTCTCTTTCTATCGTACGTTTCACCGTGCGTTTCGCTCCTCTCTTGGCTCCGGCCACGGCAGCGGAAATGTTGACGGGTAGACCCAACGGACCCCTTTTTAAACCTCGCCAACCTTCTCGGGCGGTGGAGGAAAGGATGTCTTTGAAGAAACCTGTGCCGTCTTGGTCGGGTACGTAGCGCGTCAAACTACCTCCTCTCATTCTCGCTTGAAATGCAACGTCAAGATGGTCCTGCCTTCAACACCGAGTGTGGTCAAGGGTCCGTTCGTCTCGGCCACTTGCGTTTCGATAATGTCCAAGGTGTCCTTGCGCACCGGAATATATTGTACGTGGAGCGGTTCGAAGTAAGCGCTGCCTTTTCTCACGTAGTTGACTTCTCGCAACAGATCGGTGACTTGATCGCCCACCACCGAACTCTGTGCCACGTCCGAGTACACGAACACGTCGTGGTCCCCAACACGTGTCCAAATGCTTTGTTCAAGTTGATGAATCGCCAGTTGCAGTAATAGCTCAATTTGAGTGAATCCTGGTCAACCACCCACAACGAGACATTACCATCTTTATCTTTGACGTCGGCATAATTGATGTTGATATTGGGGATGGTGTTGGTGTTGGTGAAAAACGCCATGAGAAGGTTTGGTCCCAACTTCCTTTCATCTTCAGACAACCACCCCATCTTTACGGCCAGGTGTTTGTTGATCTGGAATGCAGGAGGTTCTCCTTTTCGGGTGATGTCTTTGTTGTCCATGACCAATTCGTCTCCTTCCCACTTGAACTGTATGTACGAGCGCTTGTTGTCTATCGGACTGGTATATTTGCTACCCAGCTTTGGACCACCGTAGGCTGTGAATTTTTTCTGATCGTAGAAATTCACCACGCTTTTCATGAATTCCACACCGTTCATCGTAGAAAACACGTTGTTCAAGTTGTGGAGACTCACTTTGCTGGTCCCGACGGTGAATCGGCTGCCCTGATAAGGTTTATTGTCGTTGTCTCTGACCCACTTGTACGTGAAGAGGATTGTTTCTGAATCGTCGGTCACGGACGGAATGGTCACTTTGGCATCGGGTAAGGAAATCCTGCTCAATCCCACTTTCCAACCTTGTCCTTCCAAACGAATGGGGTTGGGTAGTCGCACTTTGAAGTGATTGTTCGCGTTGTCGGGATATTCGCCACGACTGCTGTCGCTGGGTAACGTGAGGTAAAACTCTTCACCAGGCATACTTGAAATGTAACGTCACCACGGTGTTCCCGGTTTCGAAGTGAACGTCGGTGTCGTCTTCCTCCTCCTTCACGACGATCTCGATAATGTCCAATAGTTCTCCGCGTACGGGCATATATCGAACGTGTTGCATCTTGTAGCCGCGTCGTTCCAAGGAGTACGGAATGTCCCCAAGAGATTCGTCATGCGTACGCCCACGGGGATGCTTTCCACCGCGCTGGAGTGCACGAACAGTTGGCGTCGATTGGACCCGAAGGCTCTTTCGTAACTTTCGTCCAGGTACGAAAACACCCAATTGCAGAAACAGCTCAATTGGAGGGCATCGTTGTCCACTTTGTAAAATTCGTCGTTGCCTTCCACGATGTCGGTGGCACCGGGCACAGTGTCGTCGGGAAAGTCTTTGCGTAAATTGTCGCCCAGGACGTAGACGGGAGCATCGAGCGGACCCGTCACCTCGATCCATCCCATGCCTCGGGCCAATCGAAATCCCACGAACACGGCTTGGTAACGCTGGGCGTCCCCCGTGAACGTCTCGCGGTTGTCCAAGACGAATTCGTCTCCGTCGAACACGAGTCGGGTGTAAAATTTCTCTCCACCTTCTCGTCCCAGGTCGGCGTCCACCACGTCCACGTCTTGCAACGTCTTGTAGTAGAGACGTCTCACGGCTTGCACGAGTTGGGTACCGCTGGCGATGTTGTGGTGCAGCCGTTCCAGAACGTCACGCGTGATCTCCAACGTCGTGTCGTCCGCACCGGCGTAAGTTCCGTCGCCTTACTTCAAGTGCCACTAGAAACGGAACAAGAAGGGATCTTTCAAGTCCACTCGACGGGGCGCTTTGGGCACGTGAATGTCCGTCATGCCCACTTTCCAACCGGGTTCCTTGAACTGCATCAGGTACGGGAGTCTGTTCTTGAAGCGGTTTGCTCGGTTGTCCGGAAATTCGAACCGATTCGAACCGCTCGTCAACTTGACGTAAAAGTCTTTCATGGTGTCACCAGAGCTTTCTTGTCGATCCAGCTATCGTATTTGATTGGTCATCCTTTCCAACGCACCATGACTTTTGTACCTTTTCGTTTCAGAATCTTTTCCACCCTGAACAGGTCGTCGTCTCCCACGGACACTTTTTGCAAATCCTGCTTGTACAACGTGCCTTTCAGAGGAGTGCCGTCGTATTCGTCCAACTCGTAAGTGGTCAGAGGAGGTCCCGGCTTCACTCGGCGCACCACGAACACTTCCTCCGTCCATCCGGGTAAGTAACCTTTCTGAAAAGGACGAAATTTCGTGTTGAGACGTACCTTGTCGCCCGCTTTGAATTCGTCGCGACGTCTTCTATTTTTCTTCCCTTCTTTCCGGTTCTTTTCACAAGCACCGATTGGCGCCTTTCGATCCTCACTGTGATTGGTGCCTTTCGATCCTCATTGTGATTGGCGCCTTCCGATCCTCGTTGTGATTGGTGCCTTTCGATCCGTTCGAAAAGTATAAGAGGCGCGAACGAAGGGCGCGTAATTCAAACTTTCCAGTTCATCATGGACAATTCACGAAGACGTTCAAGATCGCTGAGTCCTTCCCGCCAAAAGGTAGGACGACCATCACGTTCCAGTTCTGTTCCGGCTTCGGCCCGTTTGGCTAAGGACTTACATGGACTCGCCGGTGTACCCGAAGGCCCTTGCGGTATTGCCGAGCTCCAAAAGTTTCAAGCGGTTCTTACCGGATACCAGATCAAGGTCATGTCCGTGGACAAACCCCATTGTATCGTCTTTGCGGGACCGACTGCCCCCAAACAGATCCTCCTCCTCAAGGTCGACCACCACTACCACGGTTGCAACTCTTTCAGCGGGTTCCTGTCGCGCTCGTATTACTGCCACGACTGCGATCGAGGCTACAACGTGGAAGACATCAACCATCATCCCTGCAAAGGCAAGTGGTGCCGTTCTTGCGAGAAGACCAAGTGCCCGGACTTTATTTCGGCCAAAGCTGATCTTCCACCCGGTACGTTTCCTCAACCATCTCTTTCCTGCAACCTATGCCATCGTCGTTTCTTTGGACAGACCTGCTTCTCTTCTCATCTGAAAGAAAGCAAGACGTGCCGTTCCTTGTGCGCAACCAAGAAAAAATGTCTTTCCTGTTGCAACACCTACGACGCTGCCTCCAAAGAAAAGAAACGTGGAAAACCGAGGCGTAAACACAAGTGCGGGTGGGACAAGTGCCTTTTCTGCGAAAAAGAGGTGGCGCTGGCATCCCACAAATGCTACATCCAACCATTGGCCCCTGAGGAGGACGAGCCCAAATTGATGAAGATACCATTGGCCGAAGTGGGTACGCGCGCCATCGTGGAGATGGACGAGGACGGTCAAGCGTGGGTGGAAAAACCGCGACCCCTCTTCGTGTACGCGGACTACGAAGCCGTCACCGACGCAGACGGTGTGCAAACGCCCATCCTGGTCTGTATGGAAACAGAGGACGAGGACGACACCCTCACATTCTACGGTACCAACTGTACGGAGGAGTTCGTGGAACATCTAAACAGTCTCACGGTCGATGACTACGGCGACGAGCGCAGAGTCATCTGCGTGTTCCACAATTTCAAAGGCTATGACGGCATGTTCGTCCTACAATACTTGTATGCCACTCATCGTGCAGTGCAACAGCAGATATGTCTAGGAACCAAAGTCCTCTCCCTCTCGACTGGGTACATCACCTTTAAAGACTCCCTCTGCTTTCTATCATTCCCACTCTCGGCCTTTCCAGACACCTTCGGAATAATAATAATAATAATAATAACTTTATTTCTATAGCGGTATATGCAAAAGCTCTATATCGCTTTACAATCTAATAAATATCTAACTAACAATAGCACTAAAACAAAAAATCAATTTAAAGCAAGTCTAAAAAGATAAGTTTTCAATCTGGATTTAAAAACATCGACTGATTGACTTAATTTAATGTCTAAGGGAATTTCATTCCAAAGCTTTGGGGCAGCGACTGAAAAGGCCCTGTCCCCATAGCTCTTTAGGCGCACATTCGGTACTTCTAATAAATGTCTGCCAGCCGACCTAAGATTTCTTGTAGGGTTATACGGGACTATTCTTGGTTTTCACGTGACGCCAGAAAAAACTATAATTAAAAATTTTGAGTTTTCAACTTCATCAGGTAAAAATAATTTTTAAAGATACATCTGCTGCCTGTTTGCAGCTCGGTAGACGGCTTTGTTTTGAAAATAGAACAGTTTGAATTTCAGATTTTCACAATGCGTGACATCGGCATTGTTTCTGGGTAACATGTTACGTGCGCGAAAATTCGCCTTATGTTTTCGAGTTCTGAGTAACCGATATGTTGAGGGAAGTGTCCATGCGAATGTTTTCAAGTCTAACAAAGAGAAGAAAGGTTTTGAGAGAGCCAAAGTAAGCTCTAGATGTTTCCACTGGTTTCCGGCCGCCATGTTGGAGTCCCTCAGAGGGGCTCCAACATGGAGTCTCCATACTAAACACTATCATTTTCAGTGGTACACTTTGCCGAACAACTCGAGTTCGTAATATCTTACATCCCCGAGACTTTGGAAGGTTGTTTATTTATTACTCTTCTACGATATGTCAATGTCTTGACTCAATATATTGAATGGCAAGCGATTGTATTTCTTACGTGCGTGATACTTGCGTGATACTTGCGTGATACTTGCATGACGTGAAAACCACCAATAAGTAGACTTAAATACACAGGCGCCAGAGCAACGCAAGGGCTTCTTCCCTCACTTGTTCAACACGTTGGCGAACCAGGACTACGAGGGACCCATGCCACCAGCTGCAACTTACGACCCTGAAGGCATGCCTGCCAAGGTGAAAGCTGCGTTCGAGGCGTGGTACGCTGACAAGGTGGACAACAGCTACAACTTCAATCTCCAAACCGAGATGAAAGCGTACTGCAACTCGGACGTGAAACTACTCAAGACAGGCTGTCAAAAGTTCCAGGAGGAGTTTGAAGAGAAAGCCGAGTTCAAGCCGATGGAGAAGTGTATCACCATCGCCTCGGCCTGCAATCGCTACTGGCGGAAAAAACAGCTTCCAAAAAACACCATCGCCGTAGAACCTCCTCGCGGCTGGCATGGCGCCACCTCCAACCAATCCATCAAGGCTCTCAAGTGGTTGGCGTGGCAAGAGCACAGATTGAGAGCGAATGCTTCTCCGTCCTGCGAACAACAAGGGGACCGCATACGACACGCCTTCAACGGTGGTGAAGTGCGCGTGTTCACCCCGGCCAATCCTTCCTGTCCACCATCCACGTAGAGGAACCCCTCCAACCACGGGACGCGTTTTTCGGTGGACGCACCAATGCCGTCACCCTTTACTCGTGTGTGGACAAACCCAAGGGGAACGCATTAAGTACGTGGACGTCACGTCGCTCTACCCTTAGGTCAACAAGTACGCAGAGTATCCTGTGGGTCATCCGACCATCATCACTCACCCAGATGACCAGAACATCGCGAGCTACTTCGGCATGGCAAAAGTCACCATCCTTCCTCCGTACGAGCTCTTTCATCCGGTGCTGCCGTACCGTTGCGGAGGAAAGCTGGTCTTTCCTCTATGCCGTTCCTGCGTAGGATTGGCACCGAAATTCAGGACCAGCTGCACCTCTCCGCTCTGTTTGGGACTCAACACGGGACTGTCCAAACATCCGTTGGCCGCGTTGTCAAATACGAACAGCGTGCTGTTCCTGCCTTGTCCCCATTCCTCGCTCCTCACCATGTTTCCTTTCTTTCGGCACAGACACCCCGTGGCTTGCAGGAACCTGAAGTATCCTCTCAGATCCTTGCTGTCGTCGTCGTGATCCAGTTCCAACGTCTCGTACGGGTACTCTTCTCCTCTCACCAATTGACGAATGCTGCTCAAACCGAATTTCTGGAAATTGAAGGGGTTGGTGACCAACGTGCCGGTAAAAGCCGCCGTCGACACCATACCCACCACCAAGTGATTGGGATGCGTCCTTGAAACAGGTTGTTGATCTCGAAGCGTTGTTGGCTGCCTTGCATATTGTAGGTCCTGATTTCGCCTCTCACGGTGGTATAGCTGACGGGTTTCCTGGTCGTTCTCCGTTTGTTTTCCAATTCCAAGTACCCAGAGGGATTGAGTCTCAGTTGACAGAGGTACAGTCTGACTTTGACGTCTTGGCTGGTGAGTCGAGCCGCAGCTTGCCCTGCGACACCCACTTTGAACAGATCTGGGTTGTTGAAGTACATCTGGATCTGGAGTTGCACGCCTGGCACCAAGACCTTGTCCATGTGAAACACTTCGATGTGGGGCGTGAACCACAACACGTGCACGGCACCTCCCAGGTACTTGGCTCTTTCAGCTTTCAGGGCTTTCACGGTTTCTTGTTGAGTGGTAGTCAGAGCCTCGAAGGCGGCGTGAGGCGCGGCATCGTTCAGGTTGTTCGTCGTCAACGTGTTGGCACAGTCGATGCCGTTGTACCAGCCTTGAGGTTTCAAGATGGTGTCGCCGTCGTCTCTGTCGTTGTTCAGCAACGTTTCGAGGTAAGCCTTGTAATGGTACGTGTCGGTCTGAGGACTGATCAAGGTTCCGTTGAGTTTGACGTTGATCTGTTTGAACAAGGTGTGCGCCAAGTTGTTGACGGGAACCACGTTGTCTGCCGCTGCGTAATTGGTACCGTCCGCCGCTTCCTTCAACCTCAATTCCACTTCGAAGTAACTGCGACTCAAATCGATGTAATCTTCTTGCGGATCGACCTGAAAGTCCACGGGGTTGATTCCTGTGGTAAAGGTCTGGATGGGCACCATGCGAAAACTGGAGATGCTGACATCGGTGGGTGGGACGCGGAACAGATCCAATTTGGGATTGGACACGACAGCCGATCCGGTCAGAGGCACGAGATCTGTCATCGTTTTCGTTTGCGTTGACGTCTGGGAATGAACGTACCTCCGCGTTGACCTCGCTTTTTTATAGGATACTGTCGCTGCAGTTGTTTCACCAAGTCGGTCCAAGGTAATCAAGCGGCGGCGGCGGCGCCGGACCAAAGCGTCCCACCTCGTTGACTTATTTTCCTTATCCGTTTCACGCGTCTGGAATAGATGGGATTCATCATCACGAACCAAACAGATCGTTGAGGCCTCTCTTGAGTCTCTTGCTGGCTTCTCTTTCTATCGTACGTTTCACCGTGCGTTTCGCTCCTCTCTTGGCTCCGGCCACGGCAGCGGAAATGTTGACGGGTAGACCCAACGGACCCCTTTTTAAACCTCGCCAACCTTCTCGGGCGGTGGAGGAAAGGATGTCTTTGAAGAAACCTGTGCCGTCTTGGTCGGGTACGTAGCGCGTCAAACTACCTCCTCTCATTCTCGCTTGAAATGCAACGTCAAGATGGTCCTGCCTTCAACACCGAGTGTGGTCAAGGGTCCGTTCGTCTCGGCCACTTGCGTTTCGATAATGTCCAAGGTGTCCTTGCGCACCGGAATATATTGTACGTGGAGCGGTTCGAAGTAAGCGCTGCCTTTCTTCACGTAGTTGACTTCTCGCAACAGATCGGTGACTTGATCGCCCACCACCGAACTCTGTGCCACGTCCGAGTACACGAACACGTCGTGGTCCCCAACACGTGTCCAAATGCTTTGTTCAAGTTGATGAATCGCCAGTTGCAGTAATAGCTCAATTTGAGTGAATCCTGGTCAACCACCCACAACGAGACATTACCATCTTTATCTTTGACGTCGGCATAATTGATGTTGATATTGGGGATGGTGTTGGTGTTGGTGAAAAACGCCATGAGAAGGTTTGGTCCCAACTTCCTTTCATCTTCAGACAACCACCCCATCTTTACGGCCAGGTGTTTGTTGATCTGGAATGCAGGAGGTTCTCCTTTTCGGGTGATGTCTTTGTTGTCCATGACCAATTCGTCTCCTTCCCACTTGAACTGTATGTACGAGCGCTTGTTGTCTATCGGACTGGTATATTTGCTACCCAGCTTTGGACCACCGTAGGCTGTGAATTTTTTCTGATCGTAGAAATTCACCACGCTTTTCATGAATTCCACACCGTTCATCGTAGAAAACACGTTGTTCAAGTTGTGGAGACTCACTTTGCTGGTCCCGACGGTGAATCGGCTGCCCTGATAAGGTTTATTGTCGTTGTCTCTGACCCACTTGTACGTGAAGAGGATTGTTTCTGAATCGTCGGTCACGGACGGAATGGTCACTTTGGCATCGGGTAAGGAAATCCTGCTCAATCCCACTTTCCAACCTTGTCCTTCCAAACGAATGGGGTTGGGTAGTTGCACTTTAAAGTGATTGTTCGCGTTGTCGGGATATTCGCCACGACTGCTGTCGCTGGGTAACTTGAGGTAAAACTCTTCACCAGGCATACTTGAAATGTAACGTCACCACGGTGTTCCCGGTTTCGAAGTGAACGTCGGTGTCGTCTTCCTCCTCCTTCACGACGATCTCGATAATGTCCAAGAGTTCTCCGCGTACGGGCATATATCGAACGTGTTGCATCTTGTAGCCGCGTCGTTCCAAGGAGTACGGAATGTCCCCAAGAGATTCGTCATGCGTACGCCCACGGGGATGCTTTCCACCGCGCTGGAGTGCACGAACAGTTGGCGTCGATTGGACCCGAAGGCTCTTTCGTAACTTTCGTCCAGGTACGAAAACACCCAATTGCAGAAACAGCTCAATTGGAGGGCATCGATGTCCACTTTGTAAAAGCATCGAGCGGACCCGTCACCTCGATCCATCCCATGCCTCGGGCCAATCGAAATCCCACGAACACGGCTTGGTAACGCTGGGCGTCCCCCGTGAACGTCTCGCGGTTGTCCAAGACGAATTCGTCTCCGTCGAACACGAGTCGGGTGTAAAATTTCTCTCCACCTTCTCGTCCCAGGTCGGCGTCCACCACGTCCACGTCTTGCAACGTCTTGTAGTAGAGACGTCTCACGGCTTGCAGGAGTTGGGTACCGCTGGCGATGTTGTGGTGCAGCCGTTCCAGAACGTCACGCGTGATCTCCAACGTCGTGTCGTCCGCACCGGCGTAAGTTCCGTCGCCTTACTTCAAGTGCCACTAGAAACGGAACAAGAAGGGATCTTTCAAGTCCACTCGACGGGGCGCTTTGGGCACGTGAATGTCCGTCATGCCCACTTTCCAACCGGGTTCCTTGAACTGCATCAGGTACGGGAGTCTGTTCTTGAAACGGTTTGCTCGGTTGTCCGGAAATTCGAACCGATTCGAACCGCTCGTCAACTTGACGTAAAAGTCTTTCATGGTGTCACCAGAGCTTTCTTGTCGATCCAGCTATCGTATTTGATTGGTCATCCTTTCCAACGCACCATGACTTTTGTACCTTTTCGTTTCAGAATCTTTTCCACCCTGAACAGGTCGTCGTCTCCCACGGACACTTTTTGCAAATCCTGCTTGTACAACGTGCCTTTCAGAGGAGTGCCGTCGTATTCGTCCAACTCGTAAGTGGTCAAACTTTCCAGTTCATCATGGACAATTCACGAAGACGTTCAAGATCGCTGAGTCCTTCCCGCCAAAAGGTAGGACGACCATCACGTTCCAGTTCTGTTCCGGCTTCGGCCCGTTTGGCTAAGGACTTACATGGACTCGCCGGTGTACCCGAAGGCCCTTGCGGTATTGCCGAGCTCCAAAAGTTTCAAGCGGTTCTTACCGGATACCAGATCAAGGTCATGTCCGTGGACAAACCCCATTGTATCGTCTTTGCGGGACCGACTGCCCCCAAACAGATCCTCCTCCTCAAGGTCGACCACCACTACCACGGTTGCAACTCTTTCAGTGGGTTCCTGTCGCGCTCGTATTACTGCCACGACTGCGATCGAGGCTACAACGTGGAAGACATCAACCATCATCCCTGCAAAGGCAAGTGGTGCCGTTCTTGCGAGAAGACCAAGTGCCCGGACTTTATTTCGGCCAAAGCTGATCTTCCACCCGGTACGTTCCCTCAACCATCTCTTTCATGCAACCTATGCCATCGTCGTTTCTTTGGACAGACCTGCTTCTCTTCTCATCTGAAAGAAAGCAAGACGTGCCGTTCCTTGTGCGCAACCAAGAAAAAGTGTCTTTCCTGTTGCAACACCTACGACGCTGCCTCCAAAGAAAAGAAACGTGGAAAACCGAGGCGTAAACACAAGTGCGGGTGGGACAAGTGCCTTTTCTGCGAAAAAGAGGTGGCGCTGGCATCCCACAAATGCTACATCCAACCATTGGCCCCTGAGGAGGACGAGCCCAAATTGATGAAGATACCATTGGCCGAAGTGGGTACGCGCGCCATCGTAGAGATGGACGAGGACGGTCAAGCGTGGGTGGAAAAACCGCGACCCCTCTTCGTGTACGCGGACTACGAAGCCGTCACCGACGCAGACGGTGTGCAAACGCCCATCCTGGTCTGTATGGAAACAGAGGACGAGGACGACACCCTCACATTCTACGGTACCAACTGTACGGAGGAGTTCGTGGAACATCTAAACAGTCTCACGGTCGATGACTACGGCGACGAGCGCAGAGTCATCTGCGTGTTCCACAATTTCAAAGGCTATGACGGCATGTTCGTCCTACAATACTTGTATGCCACTCATCGTGCAGTGCAACAGCAGATATGTCTAGGAACCAAAGTCCTCTCCCTCTCGACTGGGTACATCACCTTTAAAGACTCCCTCTGCTTTCTATCATTCCCACTCTCGGCCTTTCCAGACACCTTCGGAATAATAATAATAATAATAATAATAATAATAACTTTATTTCTATAGCGGTATATGCAAAAGCTCTATATCGCTTTACAATCTAATAAATATCTAACTAACAATAGCACTAAAACAAAAAATCAATTTAAAGCAAGTCTAAAAAGATAAGTTTTCAATCTGGATTTAAAAACATCGACTGATTGACTTAATTTAATGTCTAAGGAAATTTCATTCCAAAGCTTTGGGGCAGCGACTGAAAAGGCCCTGTCCCCATAGCTCTTCAGGCGCACATTCGGTACTTCTAATAAATGTCTGCCAGCCGACCTAAGATTTCTTGTAGGGTTATACGGGACTATAAGTAGACTTAAATACACAGGCGCCAGAGCAACGCAAGGGCTTCTTCCCTCACTTGTTCAACACGTTGGCGAACCAGGACTACGAGGGACCCATGCCACCAGCTGCAAATTACGACCCTGAAGGCATGCCTGCCAAGGTGAAAGCTGCGTTCGAGGCGTGGTACGCTGACAAGGTGGACAACAGCTACAACTTCAATCTCCAAACCGAGATGAAAGCGTACTGCAACT
The DNA here is from genome assembly GCA_947652115.1 of Blastomussa wellsi. NCBI lineage: Eukaryota > Metazoa > Cnidaria > Anthozoa > Scleractinia > Plerogyridae > Blastomussa > Blastomussa wellsi. Next base: position 278,971 of record OX393565.1, on the reverse strand, counting down.
CGGACGTGAAACTACTCAAGACAGGCTGTCAAAAGTTCCAGGAGGAGTTTGAAGAGAAAGCCGAGTTCAAGCCGATGGAGAAGTGTATCACCATCGCCTCGGCCTGCAATCGCTACTGGCGGAAAAAACAGCTTCCAAAAAACACCATCGCCGTAGAACCTCCTCGCGGCTGGCCTCTCACCAATTGACGAATGCTGCTCAAACCGAATTTCTGGAAATTGAAGGGGTTGGTGACCAACGTGCCGGTGAAAGCCGCCGTCGACACCATACCCACCACCAAGTGATTTGGATGCGTCCTTGAAACAGGTTGTTGATCTTGAAGCGTTGTTGACTGCCTTGCATGTTGTAGGTCCTGATTTCGCCTCTCACGGTGGTATAGCTGACGGGTTTCCTGGTTGTTCTCCGTTTGTCTTCCAATTCCAAGTACCCGGAGGGATTGAGTCTCAGTTGACAGAGGTACAGTCTGACTTTGACGTCTTGGCTGGTGAGTCGAGCCGCAGCTTGCCCTGCGACACCCACTTTGAACAGATCTGGGTTGTTGAAGTACATCTGGATCTGGAGTTGCACGCCTGGCACCAAGACCTTGTCCATGTGAAACACTTCGATGTGGGGCGTGAACCACAACACGTGCACGGCACCTCCCAGGTACTTGGCTCTTTCAGCTTTCAGGGCTTTCACGGTTTCTTGTTGAGTGGTAGTCAGAGCCTCGAAGGCGGCGTGAGGCGCGGCATCGTCCAGGTTGTTCGCCGTCAACGTGTTGGCACAGTCGATGCCGTTGTACCAGCCTTGAGGTTTCAAGATGGTGTCGCCGTCGTCTCTGTCGTGGTTCAGCAACGTTTCGAGGTAAGCCTTGTAATGGTACGTGTCGGTCTGAGGACTGATCAAGGTTCCGTTGAGTTTGACGTTGATCTGTTTGAACAAGGTGTGCGCCAAGTTGTTGACGGGAACCACGTTGTCTGCCGCTGCGTAATTGGTACCGTCCGCCGCTTCCTTCAACCTCAATTCCACTTCGAAGTAACTGCGACTCAAATCGATGTAATCTTCTTGCGGATCGACCTGAAAGTCCACGGGGTTGATTCCTGTGGTAAAGGTCTGGATGGGCACCATGCGAAAACTGGAGATGCTGACATCGGTGGGTGGGACGCGGAACAGATCCAATTTGGGATTGGACACGACAGCCGATCCGGTCAGAGGCACGAGATCTGTCATCGTTTTCGTTTGCGTTGACGTCTGGGAATGAACGTACCTCCGCGTTGACCTCGCTTTTTTATAGGATACTGTCGCTGCAGTTGTTTCACCAAGTCGGTCCAAGGTAATCAAGCGGCGGCGGCGGCGCCGGACCAAAGCGTCCCACCTCGTTGACTTATTTTCCTTATCCGTTTCACGCGTCTGGAATAGATGGGATTCATCATCACGAACCAAACAGATCGTTGAGGCCTCTCTTGAGTCTCTTGCTGGCTTCTCTTTCTATCGTACGTTTCACCGTGCGTTTCGCTCCTCTCTTGGCTCCGGCCACGGCAGCGGAAATGTTGACGGGTAGACCCAACGGACCCCTTTTTAAACCTCGCCAACCTTCTCGGGCGGTGGAGGAAAGGATGTCTTTGAAGAAACCTGTGCCGTCTTGGTCGGGTACGTAGCGCGTCAAACTACCTCCTCTCATTCTCGCTTGAAATGCAACGTCAAGATGGTCCTGCCTTCAACACCGAGTGTGGTCAAGGGTCCGTTCGTCTCGGCCACTTGCGTTTCGATAATGTCCAAGGTGTCCTTGCGCACCGGAATATATTGTACGTGGAGCGGTTCGAAGTAAGCGCTGCCTTTCTTCACGTAGTTGACTTCTCGCAACAGATCGGTGACTTGATCGCCCACCACCGAACTCTGTGCCACGTCCGAGTACACGAACACGTCGTGGTCCCCAACACGTGTCCAAATGCTTTGTTCAAGTTGATGAATCGCCAGTTGCAGTAATAGCTCAATTTGAGTGAATCCTGGTCAACCACCCACAACGAGACATTACCATCTTTATCTTTGACGTCGGCATAATTGATGTTGATATTGGGGATGGTGTTGGTGTTGGTGAAAAACGCCATGAGAAGGTTTGGTCCCAACTTCCTTTCATCTTCAGACAACCACCCCATCTTTACGGCCAGGTGTTTGTTGATCTGGAATGCAGGAGGTTCTCCTTTTCGGGTGATGTCTTTGTTGTCCATGACCAATTCGTCTCCTTCCCACTTGAACTGTATGTACGAGCGCTTGTTGTCTATCGGACTGGTATATTTGCTACCCAGCTTTGGACCACCGTAGGCTGTGAATTTTTTCTGATCGTAGAAATTCACCACGCTTTTCATGAATTCCACACCGTTCATCGTAGAAAACACGTTGTTCAAGTTGTGGAGACTCACTTTGCTGGTCCCGACGGTGAATCGGCTGCCCTGATAAGGTTTATTGTCGTTGTCTCTGACCCACTTGTACGTGAAGAGGATTGTTTCTGAATCGTCGGTCACGGACGGAATGGTCACTTTGGCATCGGGTAAGGAAATCCTGCTCAATCCCACTTTCCAACCTTGTCCTTCCAAACGAATGGGGTTGGGTAGTTGCACTTTAAAGTGATTGTTCGCGTTGTCGGGATATTCGCCACGACTGCTGTCGCTGGGTAACTTGAGGTAAAACTCTTCACCAGGCATACTTGAAATGTAACGTCACCACGGTGTTCCCGGTTTCGAAGTGAACGTCGGTGTCGTCTTCCTCCTCCTTCACGACGATCTCGATAATGTCCAAGAGTTCTCCGCGTACGGGCATATATCGAACGTGTTGCATCTTGTAGCCGCGTCGTTCCAAGGAGTACGGAATGTCCCCAAGAGATTCGTCATGCGTACGCCCACGGGGATGCTTTCCACCGCGCTGGAGTGCACGAACAGTTGGCGTCGATTGGACCCGAAGGCTCTTTCGTAACTTTCGTCCAGGTACGAAAACACCCAATTGCAGAAACAGCTCAATTGGAGGGCATCGATGTCCACTTTGTAAAAGCATCGAGCGGACCCGTCACCTCGATCCATCCCATGCCTCGGGCCAATCGAAATCCCACGAACACGGCTTGGTAACGCTGGGCGTCCCCCGTGAACGTCTCGCGGTTGTCCAAGACGAATTCGTCTCCGTCGAACACGAGTCGGGTGTAAAATTTCTCTCCACCTTCTCGTCCCAGGTCGGCGTCCACCACGTCCACGTCTTGCAACGTCTTGTAGTAGAGACGTCTCACGGCTTGCAGGAGTTGGGTACCGCTGGCGATGTTGTGGTGCAGCCGTTCCAGAACGTCACGCGTGATCTCCAACGTCGTGTCGTCCGCACCGGCGTAAGTTCCGTCGCCTTACTTCAAGTGCCACTAGAAACGGAACAAGAAGGGATCTTTCAAGTCCACTCGACGGGGCGCTTTGGGCACGTGAATGTCCGTCATGCCCACTTTCCAACCGGGTTCCTTGAACTGCATCAGGTACGGGAGTCTGTTCTTGAAACGGTTTGCTCGGTTGTCCGGAAATTCGAACCGATTCGAACCGCTCGTCAACTTGACGTAAAAGTCTTTCATGGTGTCACCAGAGCTTTCTTGTCGATCCAGCTATCGTATTTGATTGGTCATCCTTTCCAACGCACCATGACTTTTGTACCTTTTCGTTTCAGAATCTTTTCCACCCTGAACAGGTCGTCGTCTCCCACGGACACTTTTTGCAAATCCTGCTTGTACAACGTGCCTTTCAGAGGAGTGCCGTCGTATTCGTCCAACTCGTAAGTGGTCAAACTTTCCAGTTCATCATGGACAATTCACGAAGACGTTCAAGATCGCTGAGTCCTTCCCGCCAAAAGGTAGGACGACCATCACGTTCCAGTTCTGTTCCGGCTTCGGCCCGTTTGGCTAAGGACTTACATGGACTCGCCGGTGTACCCGAAGGCCCTTGCGGTATTGCCGAGCTCCAAAAGTTTCAAGCGGTTCTTACCGGATACCAGATCAAGGTCATGTCCGTGGACAAACCCCATTGTATCGTCTTTGCGGGACCGACTGCCCCCAAACAGATCCTCCTCCTCAAGGTCGACCACCACTACCACGGTTGCAACTCTTTCAGTGGGTTCCTGTCGCGCTCGTATTACTGCCACGACTGCGATCGAGGCTACAACGTGGAAGACATCAACCATCATCCCTGCAAAGGCAAGTGGTGCCGTTCTTGCGAGAAGACCAAGTGCCCGGACTTTATTTCGGCCAAAGCTGATCTTCCACCCGGTACGTTCCCTCAACCATCTCTTTCATGCAACCTATGCCATCGTCGTTTCTTTGGACAGACCTGCTTCTCTTCTCATCTGAAAGAAAGCAAGACGTGCCGTTCCTTGTGCGCAACCAAGAAAAAGTGTCTTTCCTGTTGCAACACCTACGACGCTGCCTCCAAAGAAAAGAAACGTGGAAAACCGAGGCGTAAACACAAGTGCGGGTGGGACAAGTGCCTTTTCTGCGAAAAAGAGGTGGCGCTGGCATCCCACAAATGCTACATCCAACCATTGGCCCCTGAGGAGGACGAGCCCAAATTGATGAAGATACCATTGGCCGAAGTGGGTACGCGCGCCATCGTAGAGATGGACGAGGACGGTCAAGCGTGGGTGGAAAAACCGCGACCCCTCTTCGTGTACGCGGACTACGAAGCCGTCACCGACGCAGACGGTGTGCAAACGCCCATCCTGGTCTGTATGGAAACAGAGGACGAGGACGACACCCTCACATTCTACGGTACCAACTGTACGGAGGAGTTCGTGGAACATCTAAACAGTCTCACGGTCGATGACTACGGCGACGAGCGCAGAGTCATCTGCGTGTTCCACAATTTCAAAGGCTATGACGGCATGTTCGTCCTACAATACTTGTATGCCACTCATCGTGCAGTGCAACAGCAGATATGTCTAGGAACCAAAGTCCTCTCCCTCTCGACTGGGTACATCACCTTTAAAGACTCCCTCTGCTTTCTATCATTCCCACTCTCGGCCTTTCCAGACACCTTCGGAATAATAATAATAATAATAATAATAATAATAACTTTATTTCTATAGCGGTATATGCAAAAGCTCTATATCGCTTTACAATCTAATAAATATCTAACTAACAATAGCACTAAAACAAAAAATCAATTTAAAGCAAGTCTAAAAAGATAAGTTTTCAATCTGGATTTAAAAACATCGACTGATTGACTTAATTTAATGTCTAAGGAAATTTCATTCCAAAGCTTTGGGGCAGCGACTGAAAAGGCCCTGTCCCCATAGCTCTTCAGGCGCACATTCGGTACTTCTAATAAATGTCTGCCAGCCGACCTAAGATTTCTTGTAGGGTTATACGGGACTATAAGTAGACTTAAATACACAGGCGCCAGAGCAACGCAAGGGCTTCTTCCCTCACTTGTTCAACACGTTGGCGAACCAGGACTACGAGGGACCCATGCCACCAGCTGCAAATTACGACCCTGAAGGCATGCCTGCCAAGGTGAAAGCTGCGTTCGAGGCGTGGTACGCTGACAAGGTGGACAACAGCTACAACTTCAATCTCCAAACCGAGATGAAAGCGTACTGCAACTCGGACGTGAAACTACTCAAGACAGGCTGTCAAAAGTTCCAGGAGGAGTTTGAAGAGAAAGCCGAGTTCAAGCCGATGGAGAAGTGTATCACCATCGCCTCGGCCTGCAATCGCTACTGGCGGAAAAAACAGCTTCCAAAAAACACCATCGCCGTAGAACCTCCTCGCGGCTGGCCTCTCACCAATTGACGAATGCTGCTCAAACCGAATTTCTGGAAATTGAAGGGGTTGGTGACCAACGTGCCGGTGAAAGCCGCCGTCGACACCATACCCACCACCAAGTGATTTGGATGCGTCCTTGAAACAGGTTGTTGATCTTGAAGCGTTGTTGACTGCCTTGCATGTTGTAGGTCCTGATTTCGCCTCTCACGGTGGTATAGCTGACGGGTTTCCTGGTTGTTCTCCGTTTGTCTTCCAATTCCAAGTACCCGGAGGGATTGAGTCTCAGTTGACAGAGGTACAGTCTGACTTTGACGTCTTGGCTGGTGAGTCGAGCCGCAGCTTGCCCTGCGACACCCACTTTGAACAGATCTGGGTTGTTGAAGTACATCTGGATCTGGAGTTGCACGCCTGGCACCAAGACCTTGTCCATGTGAAACACTTCGATGTGGGGCGTGAACCACAACACGTGCACGGCACCTCCCAGGTACTTGGCTCTTTCAGCTTTCAGGGCTTTCACGGTTTCTTGTTGAGTGGTAGTCAGAGCCTCGAAGGCGGCGTGAGGCGCGGCATCGTCCAGGTTGTTCGCCGTCAACGTGTTGGCACAGTCGATGCCGTTGTACCAGCCTTGAGGTTTCAAGATGGTGTCGCCGTCGTCTCTGTCGTGGTTCAGCAACGTTTCGAGGTAAGCCTTGTAATGGTACGTGTCGGTCTGAGGACTGATCAAGGTTCCGTTGAGTTTGACGTTGATCTGTTTGAACAAGGTGTGCGCCAAGTTGTTGACGGGAACCACGTTGTCTGCCGCTGCGTAATTGGTACCGTCCGCCGCTTCCTTCAACCTCAATTCCACTTCGAAGTAACTGCGACTCAAATCGATGTAATCTTCTTGCGGATCGACCTGAAAGTCCACGGGGTTGATTCCTGTGGTAAAGGTCTGGATGGGCACCATGCGAAAACTGGAGATGCTGACATCGGTGGGTGGGACGCGGAACAGATCCAATTTGGGATTGGACACGACAGCCGATCCGGTCAGAGGCACGAGATCTGTCATCGTTTTCGTTTGCGTTGACGTCTGGGAATGAACGTACCTCCGCGTTGACCTCGCTTTTTTATAGGATACTGTCGCTGCAGTTGTTTCACCAAGTCGGTCCAAGGTAATCAAGCGGCGGCGGCGGCGCCGGACCAAAGCGTCCCACCTCGTTGACTTATTTTCCTTATCCGTTTCACGCGTCTGGAATAGATGGGATTCATCATCACGAACCAAACAGATCGTTGAGGCCTCTCTTGAGTCTCTTGCTGGCTTCTCTTTCTATCGTACGTTTCACCGTGCGTTTCGCTCCTCTCTTGGCTCCGGCCACGGCAGCGGAAATGTTGACGGGTAGACCCAACGGACCCCTTTTTAAACCTCGCCAACCTTCTCGGGCGGTGGAGGAAAGGATGTCTTTGAAGAAACCTGTGCCGTCTTGGTCGGGTACGTAGCGCGTCAAACTACCTCCTCTCATTCTCGCTTGAAATGCAACGTCAAGATGGTCCTGCCTTCAACACCGAGTGTGGTCAAGGGTCCGTTCGTCTCGGCCACTTGCGTTTCGATAATGTCCAAGGTGTCCTTGCGCACCGGAATATATTGTACGTGGAGCGGTTCGAAGTAAGCGCTGCCTTTTCTCACGTAGTTGACTTCTCGCAACAGATCGGTGACTTGATCGCCCACCACCGAACTCTGTGCCACGTCCGAGTACACGAACACGTCGTGGTCCCCAACACGTGTCCAAATGCTTTGTTCAAGTTGATGAATCGCCAGTTGCAGTAATAGCTCAATTTGAGTGAATCCTGGTCAACCACCCACAACGAGACATTACCATCTTTATCTTTGACGTCGGCATAATTGATGTTGATATTGGGGATGGTGTTGGTGTTGGTGAAAAACGCCATGAGAAGGTTTGGTCCCAACTTCCTTTCATCTTCAGACAACCACCCCATCTTTACGGCCAGGTGTTTGTTGATCTGGAATGCAGGAGGTTCTCCTTTTCGGGTGATGTCTTTGTTGTCCATGACCAATTCGTCTCCTTCCCACTTGAACTGTATGTACGAGCGCTTGTTGTCTATCGGACTGGTATATTTGCTACCCAGCTTTGGACCACCGTAGGCTGTGAATTTTTTCTGATCGTAGAAATTCACCACGCTTTTCATGAATTCCACACCGTTCATCGTAGAAAACACGTTGTTCAAGTTGTGGAGACTCACTTTGCTGGTCCCGACGGTGAATCGGCTGCCCTGATAAGGTTTATTGTCGTTGTCTCTGACCCACTTGTACGTGAAGAGGATTGTTTCTGAATCGTTGGTCACGGACGGAATGGTCACTTTGGCATCGGGTAAGGAAATCCTGCTCAATCCCACTTTCCAACCTTGTCCTTCCAAACGAATGGGGTTGGGTAGTCGCACTTTGAAGTGATTGTTCGCGTTGTCGGGATATTCGCCACGACTGCTGTCGCTGGGTAACGTGAGGTAAAACTCTTCACCAGGCATACTTGAAATGTAACGTCACCACGGTGTTCCCGGTTTCGAAGTGAACGTCGGTGTCGTCTTCCTCCTCCTTCACGACGATCTCGATAATGTCCAAGAGTTCTCCGCGTACGGGCATATATCGAACGTGTTGCATCTTGTAGCCGCGTCGTTCCAAGGAGTACGGAATGTCCCCAAGAGATTCGTCATGCGTACGCCCACGGGGATGCTTTCCACCGCGCTGGAGTGCACGAACAGTTGGCGTCGATTGGACCCGAAGGCTCTTTCGTAACTTTCGTCCAGGTACGAAAACACCCAATTGCAGAAACAGCTCAATTGGAGGGCATCGTTGTCCACTTTGTAAAATTCGTCGTTGCCTTCCACGATGTCGGTGGCACCGGGCACAGTGTCGTCGGGAAAGTCTTTGCGTAAATTGTCGCCCAGGACGTAGACGGGAGCATCGAGCGGACCCGTCACCTCGATCCATCCCATGCCTCGGGCCAATCGAAATCCCACGAACACGGCTTGGTAACGCTGGGCGTCCCCCGTGAACGTCTCGCGGTTGTCCAAGACGAATTCGTCTCCGTCGAACACGAGTCGGGTGTAAAATTTCTCTCCACCTTCTCGTCCCAGGTCGGCGTCCACCACGTCCACGTCTTGCAACGTCTTGTAGTAGAGACGTCTCACGGCTTGCAGGAGTTGGGTACCGCTGGCGATGTTGTGGTGCAGCCGTTCCAGAACGTCACGCGTGATCTCCAACGTCGTGTCGTCCGCACCGGCGTAAGTTCCGTCGCCTTACTTCAAGTGCCACTAGAAACGGAACAAGAAGGGATCTTTCAAGTCCACTCGACGGGGCGCTTTGGGCACGTGAATGTCCGTCATGCCCACTTTCCAACCGGGTTCCTTGAACTGCATCAGGTACGGGAGTCTGTTCTTGAAGCGGTTTGCTCGGTTGTCCGGAAATTCGAACCGATTCGAACCGCTCGTCAACTTGACGTAAAAGTCTTTCATGGTGTCACCAGAGCTTTCTTGTCGATCCAGCTATCGTATTTGATTGGTCATCCTTTCCAACGCACCATGACTTTTGTACCTTTTCGTTTCAGAATCTTTTCCACCCTGAACAGGTCGTCGTCTCCCACGGACACTTTTTGCAAATCCTGCTTGTACAACGTGCCTTTCAGAGGAGTGCCGTCGTATTCGTCCAACTCGTAAGTGGTCAGAGGAGGTCCCGGCTTCACTCGGCGCACCACGAACACTTCCTCCGTCCATCCGGGTAAGTAACCTTTCTGAAAAGGACGAAATTTCGTGTTGAGACGTACCTTGTCGCCCGCTTTGAATTCGTCGCGACGTCTTCTATTTTTCTTCCCTTCTTTCCGGTTCTTTTCACAAGCACCGATTGGCGCCTTTCGATCCTCACTGTGATTGGTGCCTTTCGATCCTCATTGTGATTGGCGCCTTCCGATCCTCGTTGTGATTGGTGCCTTTCGATCCGTTCGAAAAGTATAAGAGGCGCGAACGAAGGGCGCGTAATTCAAACTTTCCAGTTCATCATGGACAATTCACGAAGACGTTCAAGATCGCTGAGTCCTTCCCGCCAAAAGGTAGGACGACCATCACGTTCCAGTTCTGTTCCGGCTTCGGCCCGTTTGGCTAAGGACTTACATGGACTCGCCGGTGTACCCGAAGGCCCTTGCGGTATTGCCGAGCTCCAAAAGTTTCAAGCGGTTCTTACCGGATACCAGATCAAGGTCATGTCCGTGGACAAACCCCATTGTATCGTCTTTGCGGGACCGACTGCCCCCAAACAGATCCTCCTCCTCAAGGTCGACCACCACTACCACGGTTGCAACTCTTTCAGTGGGTTCCTGTCGCGCTCGTATTACTGCCACGACTGCGATCGAGGCTACAACGTGGAAGACATCAACCATCATCCCTGCAAAGGCAAGTGGTGCCGTTCTTGCGAGAAGACCAAGTGCCCGGACTTTATTTCGGCCAAAGCTGATCTTCCACCCGGTACGTTTCCTCAACCATCTCTTTCCTGCAACCTATGCCATCGTCGTTTCTTTGGACAGACCTGCTTCTCTTCTCATCTGAAAGAAAGCAAGACGTGCCGTTCCTTGTGCGCAACCAAGAAAAAGTGTCTTTCCTGTTGCAACACCTACGACGCTGCCTCCAAAGAAAAGAAACGTGGAAAACCGAGGCGTAAACACAAGTGCGGGTGGGACAAGTGCCTTTTCTGCGAAAAAGAGGTGGCGCTGGCATCCCACAAATGCTACATCCAACCATTGGCCCCTGAGGAGGACGAGCCCAAATTGATGAAGATACCATTGGCCGAAGTGGGTACGCGCGCCATCGTGGAGATGGACGAGGACGGTCAAGCGTGGGTGGAAAAACCGCGACCCCTCTTCGTGTACGCGGACTACGAAGCCGTCACCGACGCAGACGGTGTGCAAACGCCCATCCTGGTCTGTATGGAAACAGAGGACGAGGACGACACCCTCACATTCTACGGTACCAACTGTACGGAGGAGTTCGTGGAACATCTAAACAGTCTCACGGTCGATGACTACGGCGACGAGCGCAGAGTCATCTGCGTGTTCCACAATTTCAAAGGCTATGACGGCATGTTCGTCCTACAATACTTGTATGCCACTCATCGTGCAGTGCAACAGCAGATATGTCTAGGAACCAAAGTCCTCTCCCTCTCGACTGGGTACATCACCTTTAAAGACTCCCTCTGCTTTCTATCATTCCCACTCTCGGCCTTTCCAGACACCTTCGGAATAATAATAATAATAATAATAACTTTATTTCTATAGCGGTATATGCAAAAGCTCTATATCGCTTTACAATCTAATAAATATCTAACTAACAATAGCACTAAAACAAAAAATCAATTTAAAGCAAGTCTAAAAAGATAAGTTTTCAATCTGGATTTAAAAACATCGACTGATTGACTTAATTTAATGTCTAAGGGAATTTCATTCCAAAGCTTTGGGGCAGCGACTGAAAAGGCCCTGTCCCCATAGCTCTTTAGGCGCACATTCGGTACTTCTAATAAATGTCTGCCAGCCGACCTAAGATTTCTTGTAGGGTTATACGGGACTATTCTTGGTTTTCACGTGACGCCAGAAAAAACTATAATTAAAAATTTTGAGTTTTCAACTTCATCAGGTAAAAATAATTTTTAAAGATACATCTGCTGCCTGTTTGCAGCTCGGTAGACGGCTTTGTTTTGAAAATAGAACAGTTTGAATTTCAGATTTTCACAATGCGTGACATCGGCATTGTTTCTGGGTAACATGTTACGTGCGCGAAAATTCGCCTTATGTTTTCGAGTTCTGAGTAACCGATATGTTGAGGGAAGTGTCCATGCGAATGTTTTCAAGTCTAACAAAGAGAAGAAAGGTTTTGAGAGAGCCAAAGTAAGCTCTAGATGTTTCCACTGGTTTCCGGCCGCCATGTTGGAGTCCCTCAGAGGGGCTCCAACATGGAGTCTCCATACTAAACACTATCATTTTCAGTGGTACACTTTGCCGAACAACTCGAGTTCGTAATATCTTACATCCCCGAGACTTTGGAAGGTTGTTTATTTATTACTCTTCTACGATATGTCAATGTCTTGACTCAATATATTGAATGGCAAGCGATTGTATTTCTTACGTGCGTGATACTTGCGTGATACTTGCGTGATACTTGCATGACGTGAAAACCACCAATAAGTAGACTTAAATACACAGGCGCCAGAGCAACGCAAGGGCTTCTTCCCTCACTTGTTCAACACGTTGGCGAACCAGGACTACGAGGGACCCATGCCACCAGCTGCAACTTACGACCCTGAAGGCATGCCTGCCAAGGTGAAAGCTGCGTTCGAGGCGTGGTACGCTGACAAGGTGGACAACAGCTACAACTTCAATCTCCAAACCGAGATGAAAGCGTACTGCAACTCGGACGTGAAACTACTCAAGACAGGCTGTCAAAAGTTCCAGGAGGAGTTTGAAGAGAAAGCCGAGTTCAAGCCGATGGAGAAGTGTATCACCATCGCCTCGGCCTGCAATCGCTACTGGCGGAAAAAACAGCTTCCAAAAAACACCATCGCCGTAGAACCTCCTCGCGACTGGCATGGCGCCACCTCCAACCAATCCATCAAGGCTCTCAAGTGGTTGGCGTGGCAAGAGCACAGATTGAGAGCGAATGCTTCTCCGTCCTGCGAACAACAAGGGGACCGCATACGACACGCCTTCAACGGTGGTGAAGTGCGCGTGTTCACCCCGGCCAATCCTTCCTGTCCACCATCCACGTAGAGGAACCCCTCCAACCACGGGACGCGTTTTTCGGTGGACGCACCAATGCCGTCACCCTTTACTCGTGTGTGGACAAACCCAAGGGGAACGCATTAAGTACGTGGACGTCACGTCGCTCTACCCTTAGGTCAACAAGTACGCAGAGTATCCTGTGGGTCATCCGACCATCATCACTCACCCAGATGACCAGAACATCGCGAGCTACTTCGGCATGGCAAAAGTCACCATCCTTCCTCCGTACGAGCTCTTTCATCCGGTGCTGCCGTACCGTTGCGGAGGAAAGCTGGTCTTTCCTCTATGCCGTTCCTGCGTAGGATTGGCACCGAAATTCAGGACCAGCTGCACCTCTCCGCTCTGTTTGGGATTCAACACGGGACTGTCCAAACATCCGTTGGCCGCGTTGTCAAATACGAACAGCGTGCTGTTCCTGCCTTGTCCCCATTCCTCGCTCCTCACCATGTTTCCTTTCTTTCGGCACAGACACCCCGTGGCTTGCAGGAACCTGAAGTATCCTCTCAGATCCTTGCTGTCGTCGTCGTGATCCAGTTCCAACGTCTCGTACGGGTACTCTTCTCCTCTCACCAATTGACGAATGCTGCTCAAACCGAATTTCTGGAAATTGAAGGGGTTGGTGACCAACGTGCCGGTGAAAGTCGCCGTCGACACCATACCCACCACCAAGTGATTGGGATGCGTCCTTGAAACAGGTTGTTGATCTCGAAGCGTTGTTGGCTGCCTTGCATGTTGTAGGTCCTGATTTCGCCTCTCACGGTGGTATAGCTGACGGGTTTCCTGGTCGTTCTCCGTTTGTTTTCCAATTCCAAGTACCCGGAGGGATTGAGTCTCAGTTGACAGAGGTACAGTCTGACTTTGACGTCTTGGCTGGTGAGTCGAGCCGCAGCTTGCCCTGCGACACCCACTTTGAACAGATCTGGGTTGTTGAAGTACATCTGGATCTGGAGTTGCACGCCTGGCACCAAGACCTTGTCCATGTGAAACACTTCGATGTGGAGCGTGAACCACAACACGTGCACGGCACCTCCCAGGTACTTGGCTCTTTCAGCTTTCAGGGCTTTCACGGTTTCTTGTTGAGTGGTAGTCAGAGCCTCGAAGGCGGCGTGAGGCGCGGCATCGTCCAGGTTGTTCGCCGTCAACGTGTTGGCACAGTCGATGCCGTTGTACCAGCCTTGAGGTTTCAAGATGGTGTCGCCGTCGTCTCTGTCGTGGTTCAGCAACGTTTCGAGGTAAGCCTTGTAATGGTACGTGTCGGTCTGAGGACTGATCAAGGTTCCGTTGAGTTTGACGTTGATCTGTTTGAACAAGGTGTGCGCCAAGTTGTTGACGGGAACCACGTTGTCTGCCGCTGCGTAATTGGTACCGTCCGCCGCTTCCTTCAACCTCAATTCCACTTCGAAGTAACTGCGACTCAAATCGATGTAATCTTCTTGCGGATCGACCTGAAAGTCCACGGGGTTGATTCCTGTGGTAAAGGTCTGGATGGGCACCATGCGAAAACTGGAGATGCTGACATCGGTGGGTGGGACGCGGAACAGATCCAATTTGGGATTGGACACGACAGCCGATCCGGTCAGAGGCACGAGATCTGTCATCGTTTTCGCTTGCGTTGACGTCTGGGAATGAACGTACCTCCGCGTTGACCTCGCTTTTTTATAGGATACTGTCGCTGCAGTTGTTTCACCAAGTCGGTCCAAGGTAATCAAGCGGCGGCGGCGGCGCCGGACCAAAGCGTCCCACCTCGTTGACTTATTTTCCTTATCCGTTTCACGCGTCTGGAATAGATGGGATTCATCATCACGAACCAAACAGATCGTTGAGGCCTCTCTTGAGTCTCTTGCTGGCTTCTCTTTCTATCGTACGTTTCACCGTGCGTTTCGCTCCTCTCTTGGCTCCGGCCACGGCAGCGGAAATGTTGACGGGTAGACCCAACGGACCCCTTTTTAAACCTCGCCAACCTTCTCGGGCGGTGGAGGAAAGGATGTCTTTGAAGAAACCTGTGCCGTCTTGGTCGGGTACGTAGCGCGTCAAACTACCTCCTCTCATTCTCGCTTGAAATGCAACGTCAAGATGGTCCTGCCTTCAACACCGAGTGTGGTCAAGGGTCCGTTCGTCTCGGCCACTTGCGTTTCGATAATGTCCAAGTTGTCCTTGCGCACCGGAATATATTGTACGTGGAGCGGTTCGAAGTAAGCGCTGCCTTTCTTCACGTAGTTGACTTCTCGCAACAGATCGGTGACTTGATCGCCCACCACCGAACTCTGTGCCACGTCCGAGTACACGAACACGTCGTGGTCCCCAACACGTGTCCAAATGCTTTGTTCAAGTTGATGAATCGCCAGTTGCAGTAATAGCTCAATTTGAGTGAATCCTGGTCAACCACCCACAACGAGACATTACCATCTTTATCTTTGACGTCGGCATAATTGATGTTGATATTGGGGATGGTGTTGGTGTTGGTGAAAAACGCCATGAGAAGGTTTGGTCCCAACTTCCTTTCATCTTCAGACAACCACCCCATCTTTACGGCCAGGTGTTTGTTGATCTGGAATGCAGGAGGTTCTCCTTTTCGGGTGATGTCTTTGTTGTCCATGACCAATTCGTCTCCTTCCCACTTGAACTGTATGTACGAGCGCTTGTTGTCTATCGGACTGGTATATTTGCTACCCAGCTTTGGACCACCGTAGGCTGTGAATTTTTTCTGATCGTAGAAATTCACCACGCTTTTCATGAATTCCACACCGTTCATCGTAGAAAACACGTTGTTCAAGTTGTGGAGACTCACTTTGCTGGTCCCGACGGTGAATCGGCTGCCCTGATAAGGTTTATTGTCGTTGTCTCTGACCCACTTGTACGTGAAGAGGATTGTTTCTGAATCGTCGGTCACGGACGGAATGGTCACTTTGGCATCGGGTAAGGAAATCCTGCTCAATCCCACTTTCCAACCTTGTCCTTCCAAACGAATGGGGTTGGGTAGTTGCACTTTGAAGTGATTGTTCGCGTTGTCGGGATATTCGCCACGACTGCTGTCGCTGGGTAACGTGAGGTAAAACTCTTCACCAGGCATACTTGAAATGTAACGTCACCACGGTGTTCCCGGTTTCGAAGTGAACGTCGGTGTCGTCTTCCTCCTCCTTCACGACGATCTCGATAATGTCCAAGAGTTCTCCGCGTACGGGCATATATCGAACGTGTTGCATCTTGTAGCCGCGTCGTTCCAAGGAGTACGGAATGTCCCCAAGAGATTCGTCATGCGTACGCCCACGGGGATGCTTTCCACCGCGCTGGAGTGCACGAACAGTTGGCGTCGATTGGACCCGAAGGCTCTTTCGTAACTTTCGTCCAGGTACGAAAACACCCAATTGCAGAAACAGCTCAATTGGAGGGCATCGTTGTCCACTTTGTAAAAGCATCGAGCGGACCCGTCACCTCGATCCATCCCATGGCTCGGGCCAATCGAAATCCCACGAACACGGCTTGGTAACGCTGGGCGTCCCCCGTGAACGTCTCGCGGTTGTCCAAGACGAATTCGTCTCCGTCGAACACGAGTCGGGTGTAAAATTTCTCTCCACCTTCTCGTCCCAGGTCGGCGTCCACCACGTCCATGTCTTGCAACGTCTTGTAGTAGAGACGTCTCACGGCTTGCAGGAGTTGGGTACCGCTGGCGATGTTGTGGTGCAGCCGTTCCAGAACGTCACGCGTGATCTCCAACGTCGTGTCGTCCGCACCGGCGTAAGTTCCGTCGCCTTACTTCAAGTGCCACTAGAAACGGAACAAGAAGGGATCTTTCAAGTCCACTCGACGGGGCGCTTTGGGCACGTGAATGTCCGTCATGCCCACTTTCCAACCGGGTTCCTTGAACTGCATCAGGTACGGGAGTCTGTTCTTGAAACGGTTTGCTCGGTTGTCCGGAAATTCGAACCGATTCGAACCGCTCGTCAACTTGACGTAAAAGTCTTTCATGGTGTCACCAGAGCTTTCTTGTCGATCCAGCTATCGTATTTGATTGGTCATCCTTTCCAACGCACCATGACTTTTGTACCTTTTCGTTTCAGAATCTTTTCCACCCTGAACAGGTCGTCGTCTCCCACGGACACTTTTTGCAAATCCTGCTTGTACAACGTGCCTTTCAGAGGAGTGCCGTCGTATTCGTCCAACTCGTAAGTGGTCAGAGGAGGTCCCGGCTTCACTCGGCGCACCACGAACACTTCCTCCGTCCATCCGGGTAAGTAACCTTTCTGAAAAGGACGAAATTTCGTGTTGAGACGTACCTTGTCGCCCGCTTTGAATTCGTCGCGACGTCTTCTTTTTTTCTTCCCTTCTTTCCGGTTCTTTTCACAAGCACCGATTGGCGCCTTTCGATCCTCACTGTGATTGGTGCCTTTCGATCCTCATTGTGATTGGCGCCTTCCGATCCTCGTTGTGATTGGTGCCTTTCGATCCGTTCGAAAAGTATAAGAGGCGCGAACGAAGGGCGCGTAATTCAAACTTTCCAGTTCATCATGGACAATTCACGAAGACGTTCAAGATCGCTGAGTCCTTCCCGCCAAAAGGTAGGACGACCATCACGTTCCAGTTCTGTTCCGGCTTCGGCCCGTTTGGCTAAGGACTTACATGGACTCGCCGGTGTACCCGAAGGCCCTTGCGGTATTGCCGAGCTCCAAAAGTTTCAAGCGGTTCTTACCGGATACCAGATCAAGGTCATGTCCGTGGACAAACCCCATTGTATCGTCTTTGCGGGACCGACTGCCCCCAAACAGATCCTCCTCCTCCTCAAGGTCGACCACCACTACCACGGTTGCAACTCTTTCAGCGGGTTCCTGTCGCGCTCGTATTACTGCCACGACTGCGATCGAGGCTACAACGTGGAAGACATCAACCATCATCCCTGCAAAGGCAAGTGGTGCCGTTCTTGCGAGAAGACCAAGTGCCCGGACTTTATTTCGGCCAAAGCTGATCTTCCACCCGGTACGTTTCCTCAACCATCTCTTTCCTGCAACCTATGCCATCGTCGTTTCTTTGGACAGACCTGCTTCTCTTCTCATCTGAAAGAAAGCAAGACGTGCCGTTCCTTGTGCGCAACCAAGAAAAAATGTCTTTCCTGTTGCAACACCTACGACGCTGCCTCCAAAGAAAAGAAACGTGGAAAACCGAGGCGTAAACACAAGTGCGGGTGGGACAAGTGCCTTTTCTGCGAAAAAGAGGTGGCGCTGGCATCCCACAAATGCTACATCCAACCATTGGCCCCTGAGGAGGACGAGCCCAAATTGATGAAGATACCATTGGCCGAAGTGGGTACGCGCGCCATCGTAGAGATGGACGAGGACGGTCAAGCGTGGGTGGAAAAACCGCGACCCCTCTTCGTGTACGCGGACTACGAAGCCGTCACCGACGCAGACGGTGTGCAAACGCCCATCCTGGTCTGTATGGAAACAGAGGACGAGGACGACACCCTCACATTCTACGGTACCAACTGTACGGAGGAGTTCGTGGAACATCTAAACAGTCTCACGGTCGATGACTACGGCGACGAGCGCAGAGTCATCTGCGTGTTACACAATTTCAAAGGCTATGACGGCATGTTCGTCCTACAATACTTGTATGCCACTCATCGTGCAGTGCAACAGCAGATATGTCTAGGAACCAAAGTCCTCTCCCTCTCGACTGGGTACATCACCTTTAAAGACTCCCTCTGCTTTCTATCATTCCCACTCTCGGCCTTTCCAGACACCTTCGGAATAATAATAATAATAATAATAACTTTATTTCTATAGCGGTATATGCAAAAGCTCTATATCGCTTTACAATCTAATAAATATCTAACTAACAATAGCACTAAAACAAAAAATCAATTTAAAGCAAGTCTAAAAAGATAAGTTTTCAATCTGGATTTAAAAACATCGACTGATTGACTTAATTTAATGTCTAAGGGAATTTCATTCCAAAGCTTTGGGGCAGCGACTGAAAAGGCCCTGTCCCCATAGCTCTTTAGGCGCACATTCGGTACTTCTAATAAATGTCTGCCAGCCGACCTAAGATTTCTTGTAGGGTTATACGGGACTATTCTTGGTTTTCACGTGACGCCAGAAAAAACTATAATTAAAAATTTTGAGTTTTCAACTTCATCAGGTAAAAATAATTTTTAAAGATACATCTGCTGCCTGTTTGCAGCTCGGTAGACGGCTTTGTTTTGAAAATAGAACAGTTTGAATTTCAGATTTTCACAATGCGTGACATCGGCATTGTTTCTGGGTAACATGTTACGTGCGCGAAAATTCGCCTTATGTTTTCGAGTTCTGAGTAACCGATATGTTGAGGGAAGTGTCCATGCGAATGTTTTCAAGTCTAACAAAGAGAAGAAAGGTTTTGAGAGAGCCAAAGTAAGCTCTAGATGTTTCCACTGGTTTCCGGCCGCCATGTTGGAGTCCCTCAGAGGGGCTCCAACATGGAGTCTCCATACTAAACACTATCATTTTCAGTGGTACACTTTGCCGAACAACTCGAGTTCGTAATATCTTACATCCCCGAGACTTTGGAACGTTGTTTATTTATTACTCTTCTACGATATGTCAATGTCTTGACTCAATATATTGAATGGCAAGCGATTGTATTTCTTACGTGCGTGATACTTGCGTGATACTTGCGTGATACTTGCATGACGTGAAAACCACCAATAAGTAGACTTAAATACACAGGCGCCAGAGCAACGCAAGGGCTTCTTCCCTCACTTGTTCAACACGTTGGCGAACCAGGACTACGAGGGACCCATGCCACCAGCTGCAACTTACGACCCTGAAGGCATGCCTGCCAAGGTGAAAGCTGCGTTCGAGGCGTGGTACGCTGACAAGGTGGACAACAGCTACAACTTCAATCTCCAAACCGAGATGAAAGCGTACTGCAACTCGGACGTGAAACTACTCAAGACAGGCTGTCAAAAGTTCCAGGAGGAGTTTGAAGAGAAAGCCGAGTTCAAGCCGATGGAGAAGTGTATCACCATCGCCTCGGCCTGCAATCGCTACTGGCGGAAAAAACAGCTTCCAAAAAACACCATCGCCGTAGAACCTCCTCGCGACTGGCATGGCGCCACCTCCAACCAATCCATCAAGGCTCTCAAGTGGTTGGCGTGGCAAGAGCACAGATTGAGAGCGAATGCTTCTCCGTCCTGCGAACAACAAGGGGACCGCATACGACACGCCTTCAACGGTGGTGAAGTGCGCGTGTTCACCCCGGCCAATCCTTCCTGTCCACCATCCACGTAGAGGAACCCCTCCAACCACGGGACGCGTTCTTCGGTGGACGCACCAATGCCGTCACCCTTTACTCGTGTGTGGACAAACCCAAGGGGAACGCATTAAGTACGTGGACGTCACGTCGCTCTACCCTTAGGTCAACAAGTACGCAGAGTATCCTGTGGGTCATCCGACCATCATCACTCACCCAGATGACCAGAACATCGCGAGCTACTTCGGCATGGCAAAAGTCACCATCCTTCCTCCGTACGAGCTCTTTCATCCGGTGCTGCCGTACCGTTGCGGAGGAAAGCTGGTCTTTCCTCTATGCCGTTCCTGCGTAGGATTGGCACCGAAATTCAGGACCAGCTGCACCTCTCCGCTCTGTTTGGGATTTAACACGGGACTGTCCAAACATCCGTTGGCCGCGTTGTCAAATACGAACAGCGTGCTGTTCCTGCCTTGTCCCCATTCCTCGCTCCTCACCATGTTTCCTTTCTTTCGGCACAGACACCCCGTGGCCTGCAGGAACCTGAAGTATCCTCTCAGATCCTTGCTGTCGTCGTCGTGATCCAGCTCCAACGTCTCGTACGGGTACTCTTCTCCTCTCACCAATTGACGAATGCTGCTCAAACCGAATTTCTGGAAATTGAAGGGGTTGGTGACCAACGTGCCGGTGAAAGCCGCCGTCGACACCATACCTACCACCAAGCGATTGGGGATGCGTCCTTGAAACAGGTTGTTGATCTCGAAGCGTTGTTGGCTGCCTTGCATGTTGTAGGTCGTTATTTCGCCTCTCACGGTGGTGTAGCTGACGGGTTTCCTGGTCGTTCTCTGTTTGTTTTCCAATTCCAAGTACACGGAGGGATTGAGTCTCAGTTGACAGAGGTACAGTCTGACTTTGACGTCTTGGCTGGTGAGTCGAGCCGCAGCTTGCCCTGCGACACCCACGGTGAGCAGATCTGGGTTGTTGAAGTACATCTGGATCTGGAGTTGCACGCCTGGCACCAAGACCTTGTCCATGTGAAACACTTCGATGTGGGGCGTGAACCACAACACGTGCACGGCACCTCCCAGGTACTTGGCTCTTTCGGCTTTCAGGGCTTTCACGGTTTCTTGTTGAGTGGTAGTCAGAGCATCGAAGGCGGCGTGAGGCGCGGCATCGTCCAGGTTGTTCGCCGTCAACGTGTTGGGACAGTCGAAGCCGTTGTACCAGCCTTGAGGTTTCAAGATGGTGTCGCCGTCGTCTCTGTCGTGGTTCAGCAACGTTTCGAGGTAGGCCTTGTAATGGTACGTGTCGGTCTGAGGACTGATCAAGGTTCCGTTGAGTTTGACGTTGATCTGTTTGAACAAGGTGTGCGCCAAGTTGTTGACGGGAACCACGTTGTCTGCCGCTGCGTAATTGGTACCGTCCGCCGCTTTCTTCAACCTCAATTCCACTTCGAAGTAACTGCGACTCAAATCGATGTAATTTTCTTGCGGATCGACCTGAAAGTCCACGGGGTTGATTCCTGTGGTAAAGGTCTGGATGGGCACCATGCGAAAACTGGACATGCTGACATCGGTGGGTGGGACACGGAACAGATCCACACACATAATACTGGGTGGTTCTAGCGCAACAAAAATTTCCTTTCTGACGCAGTCTGGTAAACTTTTCATGCCCGTCTTCAACTTGTCGCCGGGCATGAAAAGTTAACCAGAATGCGTCAGAAAGGAAATTTTTGTTGCGACCAGAGACCACCCAGTATTATGTGTGTGGAATGAACATGGCAAAAACCACTGCGCATAAGAGGAGGCTGCACGCCTTCAAATGGAAAACGGGGGCACAGCGCGGCCACAAAATCGGAAAGGCAACTTTCAAGGAAACATTGAAGCATCAGTGTGCACAATTTTTATTTGAATGAAAAATTCAAAATAAATATATCATGGTTGTGCTCACAATAACCGCGACAAAGAACCCGATCACTGTGTTTTTTGAAAAAACAATTCCAGAAGCGAAATATGTTTCATTGCTGTCATGCACGCTTCCAAATTCGTGGTTTAATTTGAAAAATAAAGGGGAAATATTTTTGAAAAACGCTATCAACAAAATTCTTCTTATAATTGAATTACCCCCAGGGCATTATACAGAAAAAATTCTGAAGAAAAAAATAGATGAAAAGGTTGAAACAACAATTATAAAAATTCCGATTGAATTAAATTCACCTTTCGGACAAATGGAAATAAATAAAGAAGAAATTCAAACTCTTGAATTCAATGAACCTCTGACCAATTTTCTCGGGCTTCCAAAGTCAAGTTTTTCTTTCAACCATATTATTGTCAAGAAGTTTGCTTCTCCAGACAAATATTTTGTTTACTGTGATTTGGTTGACTCTGAACGCAATCTGGAAAACGGGAAACGGTCAAAGTTGATTTCAATTTTTGATATAAAGGGGAATCCTTTTGAAAACGTTTACTATAAAAATGATGCTATTTTCAGACAACGTGAAGCAAGCACTGGACAACATGTAAACAGTGTCACGCTTGAGGTTAAAGATGAAAATGGAAAATTGTTCGATTTCCGCGGGGAAAAAATAAATTTTGTTTTGCGGATAGATTGATTGTGACAAGTTTTTTTTTCTGAGGTTCACCCAGTTTCCGCTTCAAGCATCGCCTCAATAACTTGTTGGGTTATCTGTCTGACATCTTTCTGCCAAACGGGTGTGGAAAATTCTTCCAGAATAACGAAAATCATGTGAAATATCGTGATCATTTTTGTATATTCAGTAAACATTTAATTGCGTTTTTCAAAAATCAGAGAGAATTTTTTGTTTTTTCCTTCAAAGTTCAGTTCAAATTTGCGCTGGAC
Source organism: Blastomussa wellsi (assembly GCA_947652115.1). Classification (NCBI taxonomy): domain Eukaryota; kingdom Metazoa; phylum Cnidaria; class Anthozoa; order Scleractinia; family Plerogyridae; genus Blastomussa; species Blastomussa wellsi. The sequence goes on along the minus strand of OX393565.1, from coordinate 256,321 downwards.
CCCGCCAGTTTTTTTCGAAACTCTTCTCGAATATCTTTTTTTATTTTTTCAATATCAGGATATGGTGGAGGTGACTCGGACGGTTTTTTGACGAACTTTGATCGCAAAGCCTCTTTAAGTTGCCGATATTTTTGAATTTCACTTGAAATTTTTTGGAATTCAGAGTCTGAAACACTGTTGTCATTCAGAGCTTTGGACACATAACTGTTTATCGTGTCATGTTTTGCAAGGGCAAGAGCATGAATTTTCGTGTGTTTGTCGGCTTTTCTTTCAAGCTTTTTGTTCAAGACAACCAGAGCTGTGGAAGCAAAACCTGAAAGGCCCGCAATTGCCGCAATTGGAGCACCAACCACAATGCCGACCCCAGTGAGAGAAGTTGCAAAGGCTGTGGAAGACAGGCCTGCTGACAAAACCCCGAGAGAAGCCGCGGAATAGTGAATCACTTTCCGAGCTTTTTTGTATTTTTTCAAAACAAGTCTGTAATGTTCGGCCTGATCGGCAATTTCTTTTTCAATTTTGCTTATCGCAGTAAGCCGGAAATTCTCGGCATTTGTTGTTTCAGCAGGGACGTTTGGATATAATCTGCTTTGTGTTTCAACCTCATCCAGAGGAGCGCTCGGCAAAACAGGTGATGAATACATTTTGTATTGAACACAAAAATAATGGAAAACGATTTTATTTTGTTCCGTGCAATTTTTCAATTGAAAAATAACAGGGAAAAAGAAAATGAACATATGGAAAACCGCAAACAAACAAGATTCTGTTGCGTATGACTATCTCGAAAAACTTGCGCAGTCTGGCAGCTCCACAAATGCAAAGCTTGCGCAAGCCAAGGCGTGGGCGACTTTTTCTGCACGTTTCCCGAGGGCTGACAAAAGCAAATTTGAAGCCCAGGTATTTTTTGCACCGGACAACACAGCAACAGCCGAAATATTTTTCAAAGAGGGGCCCGACAGTCTACAAAGCGTATTCGGATCAGATCGCAAATATTGGAGCGCAGAAATGAAAAGAGCTCTGGGTTTGGTTGAAGTTGGCGGTTTTCCTTTCCAACTGACGCCACGCCCAGAAAAAAGTGCACTGGCGGTTCCAGCAGTTCCATTCGAAGAAGCTGCACCGAGTTTGAAAAAAATATTCAACAAAGCAATCAAAATTTATGTCACCCCTGACCAGTATTTTACAACAAAGTTTAGAGAGATATTTACCAAGGAACAACCGAAATTCGAAACGTCAAAGCCCGCGAAAAAATGGCTGGCGAGGCCAGATATGTCTTTCTGGGAACAGCAGCTGAACTTTGCAGTGTGGTGCGCGACAACAGGCTGCGGAATATCTCGAGAAGTATTTGACAAAGACAGCACGCTGAAGCTGCCGCCACAGGTACGAGCGTTTTACATCTTTCACGTGTACTTTACGGTTCGCCGCATCCTATTTCAGCTCGGAGGTATCCAAAGCTTTAGCGCATTGCCGGGTGATCCAACATGGAGTCAGTTTAACAACAAATATGACGAAGCTTCTTATAAAAGATTATGTGCTGAGTTCAAAGTTCTTTCATCAACCGATTTTCGGTTTACAATTGGCCCGAACCACGGGCTAGGAAGCGTTTATATTTATTGCCGCGATCCTTTCATCCTGAACGTTCCCTATCCATCAGCAAAAGCAAAATTCGATGACGAGGATCCAAGGGCGACAGAAAAGGGAATATCAGTTTGTTTCATAAGAAATGATGCAGCTGAAGAGCAATTCAACTGGTTCGCACCAAAAACCACAACAGGTTTTACCCAGGCAGGTTTGTCGAGAATAAACCAGTCGATTGAAGCATTTGTGTATTGCATCTTAGGTGCGCAAGTAAACGTCCGCAGCAGCATTCTGGGGGCGGGAGGCAGAGCAAAGGAGGCCCAGACCGAGTTTCTTGTCCTGGTTGAAGACGCAGTGAGGCAGCCCGACCTGGCAAAGAGCGTGCAGCGTTACCAGCTGGCGGTGGACGAGGCAAAAGTGCGGTTGAACCTTGCTGTGTGCCCGGGCGCTTGGTTGATGCCAGGCCGCATGGTTATCAACACAGAAAGCACGGTTGGTTACAACAACCAGCTCAAACAAGCGATTCCGGGTATGAAGCTGGGGGTCAACGACGGGGCAAACAAAAGCACAAAAAAAGCGGGCCTTCAGCTCATGGATGGCGGAAAATCAAAAATTAACCCACCAAACAGCCATCCTTCCAATCCAATTCACAAAGCAGCCACAGCTGAAAGCAAAAAAGATTTGAAACCTGTTGAAACACCGTCAACACAAGTGCACACAGAAGAACGAGTGCCAACTGCTGGCTCGGGAAGTGATTCTCATGACAAGAACAAAATTGTTCTGATTGTTGGCTTTGTTGCAATTGCAGGTGTGTTGTTTTGGGCATTCTATCCCGAAGAAGATGAAGATGAAAGTGAAAGTGAAAGTGAAAGTGAAAATTAACGATTCTTTTTGACATAGCCTTCAACCAGAAAGGCCACAACAGCCAAAATCAGGATCCAGGCGTGTTCTGCAAGAAAACCAATGGCCTGACCTGCTGTTTTGAAAAGAAAAGAAACAATCTGGCCGAGCAGTCCCGGAAGGATGGAGGCTGTTTTTTTCGCAATAGCTTTTAACCCGTTTCCCAAAGCTTTGCCCATTGATTTCAAAGCGTTGGTAATGACGCCAATGACAGCACCAATCGTTACACCAGCGGCAAGAAGGATTGATGTCACCGTCACGCCGTATTTTTTGAAGATCTCTTTTATGCGCTCACGCAATGGCTTGGCTCTTTCTATTTCGTCAATCTGCGTTTTAATCCTGCCAATTTCTTCATTTCTTTCTATAATTCTTTGTTCGGCATCAACTGAATCTAAAGCTCTCTCATCAACTATTCTCTGGTCTTCTTCATTTAGTCTTTCGAGCTCAACAATTTCTTCTTTTAATTCATCCAAGTTTTTTGTGGAATAGAGTGCTTTTTGAATGTCTTCTTTCTTTTTTTCCTCCGCATCGATGCTTGCTCGTATTTTGTCAATATTTCCATGTATTTTTTTAATATCTTTTTGTTGTTTTTTAAGATCGACCCTCTCTTTTTTCACGTTTTCATAATCATTTTGTAATCTTTCTAAATCATCACCAAGTTCTTTAATTCTTCTTTCATTTTGTTGTGTTGACCCGAGTTTCTTCTTTTCTTCAACAATTTTCTTCATTTCTTCTCTCTGCTGTTGTAATTTTTTTCCTGTTTCTTCTAATTTTTTTACAGTTTTCTGTCCATCTTTAAGATCCTTTTCTGCTTGTTTTAAATTTTTTTTATTTTTACGTTCTTTTTCATTAAGTTTTGCAGCCACATCTTCAGCAGTAGGCCCAAGAGCTTTTTTAACGTAATCTTTATTCAAGAAATCTTTTCGAAAACCTTCGCCATTATCTAAAAGTATCTTGGTCTCACCCCTATGTGGACCAACGGAAACAATATATTTTTCATTATTTGAAATTCTAATTGGCAATTTTGTACGATCAAATTTAGGATATTTTTTCTTTATGAATTCTATTACTTTTTCTTTTTCATGATTTCTTTCTTCAAGACTCATATGCGGTATAAAAGCTTCTAATTTATCTGGGGGAACCATGTCTGTATATGGGTTTCTTAAAGCTGCCAGTCTTCTTTCAATGTCCGGGACTGAATCTTTTTCTATTCTTCTGCCCAACAAAGGCGTTTCTTCAGTTTCAGGGAGCCCACTCTGTTCGTCGTGTTCCATCGTTTGCATTTCATGTTGTTCACCACCATGGTATGGTGTTGATGCGGAATCGGGTTGGAAAGGCGTGGTTGTATAGGCTTCTTCATCTTCTTCATCTTCATCGTCATTTTCTTCAAGTTTATCGTCAAGATTAGGGTCATCATGTCCAAAAAATCCACCTTCCGCCATTGCGAAATATATCTTGAATATTTTTTCATTTAAATAAAATAAAGTGCTTTCAAATACATGGCGGTCCAAGCAAACCTTCTTCCAACGCACACAAGAAAAATTCTCGGCGCGATGAAAGCCGAGCGCACGGTCAAGCGCATCACTTTTAATCCAAGCGAAGCCAAACCCGGCGAGACGCTGAATGTTTACGTGCCCAAGCTGAATGAGAACGATGTCCTCGTGCCAGGCTCCCTCAGTCTGCGATTCGACATCGACCTGTCGGGTGGTCACGCCGACAACTTCCTCGTTCAAAACGTCACCCGCGCTCTGGTCGAAAAAATGGTCGTGAAGTTCGGAGAAAATCTGCAGGACACGGTGGGTTATGGCTTTTACAAGATCTGGGAGGACCTTTTCCTCTCGCAAGAAGAGCGTGACAACATGCTTCTCGAGGGCATCCAGTCTGAAGACCAATGCAAAATCCGTTCAGACTCGGGGGACAAAAAAACTTCGGGCGTTGACGCTGAAAACGAGCTGGAAAATGTTTTTGGGAAAAAATACCACATCCGCCTGGACCATCAGATACTGACGGACCACGGAGTATTTTATCATAAAGCTCTCCAAAACAACCTCATTTTTGAGTTGACCCTTGCGCGTGCCGATCAGGTTGTCAGAGGCTCTGATCCCACAAAACTGGAATACATGCTGAAAAACATCCAGCTCGAGTACGAAATGATTAAAAGCGAATCCTTGGCGGACGAGGCGAGCAGTGTTTACAACAGTGGCAAGGAGTTCTTGTACGATCATGTGCACCGGGATAAGGTGGTGACCTTCAAAAAAGAAACCGACACAAGGTTGAACATCAAAATTAACCAACAAAGAAGGTCCCTGAAAGCCATTCTTCTCCTTTTCATTGAGCCTTTCGCGGGCGGCGCCAGAGATTCAGAAAAGTTCATTAACCCTGACATCGTGAAAGCCGATGTCACGGTGAACGGCGTGCCCAACATGGTCTTCAACAACGGGATCGAATTGAAAGACATGTGGCGCGAAGTTGACCGCTTTTTTGGCAAGAAAAAGAACAAAACGCAGCACATGAATATGAAAAAGTTCTACACCGGAGACAGGTTCGGGCTTCTGATCGATTTGCGCTCAATGGCGAGTCAAGAAATGCATGGAAGCGGCACGCGGCTTGTCGACTCATCAGATGGAATACAGATTGAACTCCAGCGGAAAAAAACCGGCTCAGGCGATGTGTACTGCCACGTCTATGTTATCAGCGACTCGATGTTGGGAGTATTGAGGCAGCAACTTGAAACTGTTCAGTACTAATTTGAAAATTGCTCCCGTTGATATAATGGACCCAAAAAGAATCCCGTTCAACGCTCTCGTCGTGGGGCCAACGAATTCAGGCAAAACAAAGTTTGTGGTGGATCAGCTCCGCGGCCCCTTCCACGGCAAGTTCGACTTCATTGCGCTCATCTGCCCGACATTCATACACAACATGACTTTTCATCGTTTCGCTGAGAAAGACCCGCGTTTTTATGTAGTGGTTTGCAAACAGCATGAAGTTGAAGCTTGGTTGAAGCTTGTTTACTTTTTTTTGGAGGGCACCAAGTCGCTCATTATCCTCGATGACTGCGCGGCCTCGAAAGATGTGAAAAAGCGCACAGGTGAGCTGGTCGAACTTGCATTCAGCGGTCGCCACGCAGGGATCAGCACGTGGGTGATAACCCAAAAGATGACCAGCATCACGGCCTCTTTCCGCGAAAACGCTGCGGCGCTTGTGCTTTTTTACACGCCCTCGTGGAAGACATTGAAAGCGGTTTTTGATGAATTCGCCGGCGAACTTTCTCAAGATGAATTCAAAGAACTCATTTCAAAATTGAAAAAAACACAGTTCTCTTGCCTGGTGTTCGCACTTCAGTACCCGTTTGGAATAAAATTCTTCACACCCAACAGCGTGTCCCAATTAAAAATTGAAAATGAATAAAAATTCACAAATATAAAATGGCGGACTTATCAACACTCGATGACTTGGACTTGTCGGGCTTGGACTTGCTTGAAGCTGAGGCAGTGAGCGCGCCCGCCGGCATTGTCCCCGCTGTTGTTTCAACGCAGCCTGATATCCCCGCGATGCGCGAGCAGCTGGCCGTGCTTGTGTCAACAGGAAAATCAAAAGAAGCCATCGGGCAGCAGCTTTCACACGAGCAAGTGAAACGCCTCACAGACAAAGAGGTCGAGAAATACACCAAACGCTACCAGGCTTATGTGGGCTCAAAAACAACGGACAGCTTGATCGACAGCTTCATTTTTCTTGCAACCAAAGCGGTCGGAATGGCAGTCGACATCGACGACATCAATGCTCTGCAAAAAGATCTGAGAAACGACTGGATCATCAGCAATGAGCTCTCCAACCTGGCAGGCAGCGCCGCTTTGTATTGCGGCCGTTTTCTCGCTGTGGCCAATGCATTGTTGATCACTACAAAACACATTGATTCCAGCGGAGGCCCCTCCGGAGATCCAAAAGTTTGGGACGGACAGCCTTTGCACATTGCTACTGAGGTTGACTCACCAACAAATGAATAATTACACAGAAGTTGCAAAGTAATATTCAGAATTGAATATTACTTTTGTTTTTATACAATGGCTGAAAACGCACAAGCAAACCCCGTTGGGCAAGCACCACCGCAGACGCCGGCACCAAACCCTGTACCGCAGACGAGCCAAGTAACTTCACAAACGCCGGCAACAAAACCCAAAAATCCCAAGCGAGTGGCTGCTGGCAAAGATATTGCAAAAAGAACTCGGGAGGCCCGCGCAGCGCACAAACAAGCTTATGAAGAGAAAATTGCAAAACAATCTGCACCTGCTGTGGGGCAAGCCCCAAACCCCGTGGAAACAGAGCCCACACCAAAGCCTGCTGCAGAAAACGGTCTCACCACAACCCAATTGATCGCAATCGCCGGAATTGGCGTCACGCTTCTCACAACTTATGTCAAGCGTGAAGACATCAAGGCCTTTTTCAAAAAGAACCAGGCAACTTCTGTGGAGCAAGCCCCACACCCCGCCCCCGTGGATGCGGATCCGAAACCGCGGCCGAAAAAACGTGGAATTCGGTATATGGATGATTAATTTGAAGTTTTGTTTCGTCATTTCCACCCGCGCAATGGACCCACCCCAAAAAAATTCTTTTGAACTTTTATTTTTTTCTTACATACCAAACATGTCTGACAACAATCTCGTGAAGAACGCCATGGATGCCGCGACTCTCGTTGGCCTCTCTGCTGGAATTGGGTGGCTTGCAAAAAAAGCGTTCAAGAGAAGTTTTACAGGTGACCCAACAGTTTCATTCGAAAACTATGGAATGTTCACACTTGTGATGACGGGCAGCATCTGGCTCAAGAAGTACCTGGAAGATCAGAAAATCTTACCCGACAAACTTTGAACCCCAATTTAATGTTTGCACAATATACAAAAATGAAAATTGACGCTTTCCAAGCTGCAGTATCAGCCACAAGTATTTTTGCAATCGGATGTGTGTTTGTCAGATTAAACATGGCCTTTTTTGATACAATCACGCTTCTCTTGAAAGCACCATTAATTGAAGATGAAGATGAAGATGAGGAATTCCCTGTGTTGCCAAGCTATGAGAAAATACTTTTGGATCAAAAAGCCCCAGATGCGGACCAAAAAATGATTTGAAAAAATGTCGACGACTGTATAATCATGGCAAGTATCGCAATTATGGTTGGCGGGGCTGTGTTGAACGCAGCGGCTTTCATCGGCGGCAATTATATGGCGAAGGCTTTTGGAGGCAGTGACAAGGCCGCTCTTGAAGAAAAAGAGCGCCACGACCGAGCTCTCGAGGCGTATCAAGTTGCGTACGCCAAATACTCGCGCGACCGCACCAAACTTCTCGACTGGATTGCAACAAACGAGCACATAAAAGAGGAAGCCAAGCAGAACTTCACCAACACTGACTACGCTTTCAAACTTTATAACAAGGCGCATCCTGAAGAGCAAATGACTCCTCCCAAAGAGCCCAAATTTTCTGATTTTTATCAACCAAGCCAGCAGCAAAAAAATGGTGAACTCATGTTTGTCGGGGCCGGGGCTCTCGCTTTGGGCTACGCTGCTCTCCGGTTCTTTTAAACTTTTTTTCACCTCGTTTATATGGATACCAAACTCGCAAAGATATACTACAGCCCTGGAGGTTATTGGAAAGGCATTGCCGCCATCAAAAAACTGGCCGCGGCTGCAAAAGTCCCGGAAGACACTGCAAAAAAGTGGTTGATCACGCAAGCCCTCTGGCAGATATTCCTTCCGGCGCCGAAGCATATTCCTCGACCGAAATTCGACGTGTCCTTACCCAACAAGGTCCACCAGGCGGACCTTCTTTTTTTGTCTCACGATAAACTGCCTCGCGGTCGCAAAGTCTGGAAATACGCGCTGAACGTTGTCGACGTGGCCAGCCGTTTCAAAGAGTCCGAACCCTTGACCTCAAAAAATTCTGATGAGGTTGCTCAGGCTTTTCAGAAAATTTACAAGCGCGGCCCTTTGAAATGGCCTGAAATGTTGCAAGTTGACCCTGGGCGTGAATTCATGGGCGACGTGACGAAAGTCATGGAAAACCACAAAACTTTCATCCGGCGCGGGCGTGTCAACATTCACCGCGATCAGGCCATTGTTGAACGTTTCAACCGCACCCTTGCCGAACGCCTGTTCGGTCACCAGTATGCCGTGGAAATGCGGCTGCCTGAGGGCCAGCGGTCCAGGGCATGGGTTAAAAGGCTTCCTGAAGTTGTTTCGGCTTTGAACAACGAGGTGACCAGCCTCATCGGAAAGAAACCCGCTGTTGCAATCAAAGAGAAATCTGTTTATTCGAAACCTTCGACTGCTTATCACAGACCTGTTGGGAAGGATGAAAAAATCCTGCCATATCTTGTTCAGGTTCGTCATCTTTACGAACCTGGTGAGCTTGAAGGGGGTAAAAAAAGAGCCACTGATCCGATTTGGTCTTTGAAAGTTTTCACCATTGAAAAGGTTTTACAAAAACCTGATCAGCCCGTTCTGTACTATTTGCATGATGGACCCAAGCGCGGCTTTGTGCGCGAAGAGCTGATGGTTATTCCAAAAAACACTGTTCTCCCGCCATCCAGCGTGGACAGTTGAATAAACAAATGAAATTTGAAAAATGGGCCGTGGACGCAACGGTGTTATTGTTCAAACCTCAAGCAAAGGAAAAAAACGCGCCATCAAAGAGCTTTCCAATAATGCATGCTCTGTTGTTTTTCAAAAACCCTACCCATCCTGTGAAAAGGAAGTCATTTTTCTTGATCAAGCCATTGTGAATTATTTACAAAGTTTGGACCCGCGTGAGGTGGCTCAAACATTAAAGTGAATGCCTTCCAGAAAAGCCGCCATCTCTTCGAGTTCCTCTTCTGTGAACATTTTTTCTTTGAAACCAAAAGCTTTTGTGTGGATCCCGTCATCTGCAATCCAGCGTTTTGAGTCAAAAGCACACAGTGAAATCTTGTTCACGTGCATTCCGTAAATTTCATGCCCCTCGCTCCGCAGAATGTTCATTCCATGCTTCAGCTGTTTCTTCTCGCCAAAAATCATTTCACGGTACTGCTCGTGGGAAATGTTTTTCTTGACGACACACTTTTTGACCCCCTTCGCCTTTTTGATATTTTTTTCGTCCCCTCGGAGGATGGAATACATTTTTGACCTGAGACAGATGGCTTCCGCGATGGGTGTCCCCGCGCATTCATCTTTCATTTTGCCCAAGACTTTTTTGTTCTCGTCTGAGTGAAGTGGATGGCCCTTCGGGTAATCGCTCAGGTCATACATTTCCAACGTTGCCGCGATGTCTTTGTAAACGTCTTCTGTTTCGATCTCAAGCAGAAGACTGTCCGTGTCCGTGTAAACAAGTTCACATTTTGATCCGTACCGCTTTTTCAGGTGGTTGTAGAAAAAGTCGTACATGAGGATCTTGCTGTTGTCCAAGATCGTCATGCCCGTGTACACCGGTTTGTTCAGCACCAGCTTCCCTTTGTGCATGTGGATCCCCGCCATGTTGTTTGTGAATTGGGCGAACCTTGAGAACAACGGACTGGCAACAAATTTTCTGACTTTTTCTTTTTCTTCACTTTTCACGATTTTGATGTCCGTGCGCTTCCGCAGGTTCTCCATCGTTTTCCCGAAAACCGAGTTGTTCATCAGTTTGTAAAAGTCTTTTTCAAAAGCGCTTTTTGCTCTTTTGCGGAAATTGGTGTTCATCATGATGTACGGTTTCATCCACGGTGATTGCTCGAACTCCAGAACTTTGTGGACCTTTTTCAGCCTCATCCCCTGTTGCAGATAAAACTGCAAGTTCCTGTAGTGCACGACGTAGTTGTTTTTGTCTTCCAGTGTCAGCAGCAGTTTCTTTTCTTTTGGTGTTTTGATTTCCAGTTCGTCCATCAGACGGTGCTGGTAGTCTGACATGTCCTCTTTTTTTACCGCCTTTTTTTCCGGCGCCAGCGGATAACTGTTGTGCTCTTCATGCAACTCCTCCGGATATTCGAGGTCAACCTCAAGAATCCAGCCGGTTTTGGCGTCTTCTTTTTTCTTCAAAATTTCTTCTTCCGTGGGCAGCACGCTTCTCCATTTGAATCCTCTCACGGGCATTGGCTGGCACATGGCCCAGCCGTAAAGGTTGTTCGCGTCGAGATACATAATCCATTTTTTCGGTTTGGTCTCATCGTAGCCCTCCACTTCTGGGTTGTTGGCTCTGACATACCTTTTGCTGACATTTGAGATCCCGCCGCGCAGCCCCCTTTCCACAAAAAGATGCTTGTCAATGTCCGTCAATAGCTCCAGCTCAATGCCAGACATTTTCAGAAGCGCGTCCCAACTCAGCCCTGGCGATGTGAAATAATTCGCCGGGTCCAGCCCGTACTGCTCTTGACACAGATCCCTGAAATTTTCAAAAACATCCGCCAGCAGTGCCACGTCTGTTTTCACATACAAGTCATGATAATCTCCCAGGTTTTTGCAGTTAAAGGCTTCCCACACTTTCTGCGCGTGCGCATATTCAGCGTCTGAAATGGCTTCGTCGTTCAGTTTGCTGTAAAACAGCTTTTTGTGCGGCAGTTTTGTCTCTTCGAACCTCTCCCATGAGTCCATGTACTCATATGGATAGATTCCTTTTTGAAACAACAACTCAACCTGGGGGCTGTCCATTGATGTTTTGGTGATTTTCAGCTTTTCTGGGGGCGTTGCTTTCACAAGCGCGTCAAGGCTTCCTTGCATGAAATTCAGACTGTCTATGAACTGCAGATTCCCCATGGAAAATGTGATGTACTTTTCCATGTTGTTGGCCACACATTTCACATCCTTTTCCTGCTGCGCCATCGCCTGCATCAGGTGGTGCGCGTCGTAACCTCTCAGGTTGTGAAATACAACTGGGATTTTGAAAAATTTGGGCTTCAGTTTCAGTTTTAAATTGCAATCGTTGTGCGCGGCCCCCCGGAACTTGCCTGTCACATGGCAATGGTATTTCACCGCGTCTCTGTATATTGGTTGGATCAACGGTTTTTTGCAGAATTGGCACTTTTCTTGTTTGTCGGCTGCTTCTTTTTGCTTTTTGTCCAACCTTTTCATGCAAAGGCACGCAACCCTTTTTTGCACAAACCAGAAACATTTTTTGTGCACCTGTCCCAAATATTTTTCTTTTTTCCATGCAGGCAGTGAGTCAAGGAAATTTTCTTTCGTTAGACTTTTGCCACAAATGTGACAATCTTTTGCGTTGTTGAAATTTTCCCAATCTTCCGGTTCCATTCTTATTGGTTCTTTCTCTTCCACACTTTCTCTCAGATTTTGTTCTTCTTGCACAATGTCGCTCAGAAAATTTGCCACTGCATTTTGCCCTCTGAAAACTTTTGAATTCATTATTTCTCCATCACTTCTCACACATATCCAGGCGTATCCACACGCTTCGTGGATTTCAGTTTTTTCTGTGTAACTTTGTTCTTGATTTTTGCACTCGCGGTATTCAATCTTTTTTACAAGCGCCTCAAAATCTGCATAAATCACGAAAGGCGCCTTCATCTGTTTTTGGAAATTTTGATACTTCAGGATGTTTTTTCCTTTTTCCGGCATTTCGATCACTGTTGGCCTGCCATTCAAACCTTCACATTGTTTTTGATGCTCCTCCAACTTTTCCTCTGTTCTGAAATGTGTAATACACATATTGCAAAAGTGCTTTTTTCCACAATGTTTTGTCTGATCATAAACCAATGCGCTCATTCGTTTGACCCAGCAGTAATGATTGTTCTCCCCATCCACAATAATAATCAGGTTGATCCTTGGCACTTCATGACTTTTCTCGCTGAACCATAAACCTCCCATGAAACAGTCTTTTTCTTTGTCCCAACCATATAAATTGATTGCCAGTTTTGGATTTTGTGCCTCAAGCTTTTTTATCTGCTTGATCGGTGTGGGAAAATCGATTCCCTTCCAATTGATTTTGTCATCAACATTTTTGTATTTGCTCGGCCTTTGCGCGTCCTTTCCCGCTGGGAAAAGTGCTGATCTCAACGCCCACTTCAGACATTCATTGTCCACGTTTTTCACGTTAACAATTGCTTTCTTTGCTGCAAGTTTTGGTGGAAGTGGCAACCATGTTCCTCCTTTCAGTGGTTCATATTTTGCAACATGCACATACACTTGTTTTATTTTTTCAAACACCATTTCTGAATTTTGAACTGAGACTTCCGTTTTGCTTTTTGATTCTTCAATAAATTCATCGAATTTTTCCGTGATCTCTTCTTCGTCAAATTTTTGGAAAATATACAGTTTACTTTTATAATACTGTTTGATTTCTCTCTTTTCATCTTTTGTTGAAAACTTTGTATCAAAAGAAAATAAGACTTTCACCATCCCCATCTCTTTCATCTCCTTTTTGAGCAGTTCAATGAACTTTTCACGGTACTCTTTTGCAAAAACTAAAATATCCTTTGCAGCGGGGTTATAAAAACCTTTTGAATGGGGGTTCCAACGATCCTTGTTTTTAAAGTTAAGTTCTGATACCTGCATTGACCACACGTGAAGCCATCCTCGGAAATTTGTTTCTGCCAAAACAAATCTGTCGTGAATTTCTTTTCTCAGAAATCGATTTTTCAGTCCTTGCAGTAAAATTTTCACATTTTGCAATGAAAGTCCAGGAAAATCATCTGATAAATTTATTGCAATCTTTTCATATTCAACAGGGTCATAATGGGTTTGGAAAAGTTTGACCCACTCTTCAACTTCTTTAAATTTTTCTCTTTTGCTTGTACCATTTTCAAATTGATTGACAAGATTTTTGATAAATCTTTCCAATCTTTCTTGCGTCAACCGGCCTGCTGCTCTCTCTCTTTCAACAACAGCTAATGCTCTTTCAATGACTGCATTATCTTCTTCTTCTTCCCTTCTTACAAATTCATCAAAATTTTGAAAAAATTCAAAACGTTCTTCCTCAGGTAAAGGTTCTTCAATCACCCTTTGCCTGCGCAAATTTTCATTTTCAACTTGAAGCCTTCTGATTGCCTCTTCAAGAATAAGGTCATCATCATCACGTGCTGCTGCCATGTTCTCTATAAATGAGCGCACATTTCTTCAAATGAAAAATAATTCCTGGCGCAAAATGTGAAATTTGTGTTTCCTTGAAAGTTGCCTTTCCGATTTTGTGGCCGCGCTGTGCCCCCGTTTTCCATTTGAAGGCGTGCAGCCTCCTCTTATGCGCAGTGGTTTTTGCCATGTTCATTCCACACACATAATACTGGGTGGTCTCTGGTCGCAACAAAAATTTCCTTTCTGACGCATTCTGGTTAACTTTTCATGCCCGGCGACAAGTTGAAGACGGGCATGAAAAGTTTACCAGACTGCGTCAGAAAGGAAATTTTTGTTGCGCTAGAACCACCCAGTATTATGTGTGTGATCCAATTTGGGATTGGACACGCCCGCCGATCCGGTCAGAGGCACGAGATCTGTCATCGTTTTCGCTTGCGTTGACGTCTGGGAATGAACGTACCTCCGCGTTGACCTCGCTTTTTTATAGGATACTGTCGCTGCAGTTGTTTCACCAAGTCGGTCCAAGGTAATCGAGCGGCGGCGGCGGCGCCGGACCAAAGCGTCCCACCTCGTTGACTTATTTTCCTTATCCGTTTCACGCGTCTGGAATAGATGGGATTCATCATCACGAACCAAACAGATCGTTGAGGCCTCTCTTGAGTCTCTTGCTGGCTTCTCGTTCTATCGTACGTTTAGCCGCGCGTTTCGCTCCTCTCTTGGCTCCGGTCACGGCAGCGGAAATGTTGACGGGTAGACCCAACGGACCCCTTTTTAAACCTCGCCAACCTTCTCGGGCGGTGGAGGAAAGGATGTCTTTGAAGAAACCTGTGCCGTCTTGGTCGGGTACGTAGCGCGTCAAACTACCTCCTCTCATTCTCGCTTGAAATGCAACGTCAAGATGGTCCTGCCTTCAACACCGAATGTGGTCAAGGGTCCGTTCGTCTCGGCCACTTGCGTTTCGATAATGTCCAAGTTGTCCTTGCGCACCGGAATATATTGTACGTGGAGCGGTTCGAAGTAAGCGCTGCCTTTTCTCACGTAGTTGACTTCTCGCAACAGATCGGTGACTTGATCGCCCACCACCGAGCTGGCATCCCACAAATGCTACATCCAACCCTTGGCCCCTGAGGAGGACGAGCCCAAATTGATGAAGATACCATTGGCCGAAGTGGGTACGCGCGCCATCGTGGAGATGGACGAGGACGGTCAAGCGTGGGTGGAAAAACCGCGACCCCTCTTCGTGTACGCGGACTACGAAGCCGTCACCGACGCAGACGGTGTGCAAACGCCCATCCTGGTCTGTATGGAAACAGAGGACGAGGACGACACCCTCACATTCTACGGTACAAACTGTACGGAGGAGTTCGTGGAACATCTAGACAGTCTCACGGTCGATGACTACGGCGACGAGCGCAGAGTCATCTGCGTGTTCCACAATTTCAAAGGCTATGACGGCATGTTCGTCCTACAATACTTGTATGCCACTCATCGTGCAGTGGAACAGCAGATATGTCTAGGAACCAAAGTCCTCTCCCTCTCGACTGGGTACATCACCTTTAAAGACTCCCTCTGCTTTCTACCATTCCCACTCTCGGCCTTTCCAGACACCTTCGGAATCACGGAGCAACGCAAGGGCTTCTTCCCTCACCTTTTCAACACGTTGGCGAACCAGGACTACGAGGGACCCACGCCACCAGCTGCAACTTACGACCCTGAAGGCATGCCTGCCAAGGTGAAAGCTTCGTTCGAGGCGTGGTACGCTGACAAGGTGGACAACAGCTACAACTTCAATCTCCAAACCGAGATGAAAGCGTACTGCCACTCGGACGTGAAACTACTCAAGACAGGCTGTCAAAAGTTCCAGGAGGAGTTTGAAGAGAAAGCCGAGTTCAAGCCGATGGAGAAGTGTATCACCATCGCCTCGGCCTGCAATCGCTACTGGCGGAAAAAACAGCTTCCAAAAAACACCATCGCCGTAGAACCTCCTCGCGGCTGGCATGGCGCCACCTCCAACCAATCAATCAAGGCTCTCAAGTTGTTGGCGTGGCAAGAGCACAGATTGAGAGCGAATGCTTCTCCGTCCTGCGAACAACAAGGGGACCGTATACGACACGCTTTCAACGGTGGTGAATTGCGCGTGTTCACCCCGGCCCATCCTTCCTGTCCACCATCCACGTAGAGGAATCCCTCCAACCACGGGACGCGTTCTTCGGTGGACGCACCAATGCCGTCACCCTTTACTCGTGTGTGGACAAGACCCAAGGGGAACGCATTAAGTACGTGGACGTCACGTCGCTCTACCCTTGGGTCAACAAGTACGCAGAGTATCCTGTGGGTCATCCGACCATCATCACTCACCCAGAGGACCAGAACATCGCGAGCTACTTCGGCATGGCAAAAGTCACCATCCTTCCTCCGTACGAGCTCTTTCATCCGGTGCTGCCGTACCGTTGCGGAGGAAAGCTGGCCTTTCCTCTATGCCGTTCCTGCGTAGAGACGGAAATGTCCAAACCGTTCGTTGACCGTTCTTGCGTTTGCTCTCACACTGACGAAGAACGCATGCTAACCGGTACGTGGTGTACGCCTGAGCTCGTAAAAGCCATAGAGATGGGTTACACTATCATCACCATCCACGAAGTGTGGCACTTTCGCTCAGAACAGCGCAAGACGGTGCTCTTTTTCAACTACGTAAACACCTGGTTGAAGGCGAAGCAAGAATCGGCGGGATATCCTCGTGGTGTCACCACCCCCCAACAACAGCAAGAGTACGTAGCCAACTACGAGGAGCACGAGGGTATCTCGCTGGACTCGTCCCTCATAACGAAGAACCCCGGCCGAAAAGCAACGGCCAAACTGATGTTGAACTCGTTCTGGGGCAAATTCGGGAATCAAACCGCTTCTCTTTCAAACCAACCACCCTCGAATAACTCGTTGCACTCTTTGCATTGACCGCTTTCTCTCTTGTCGCGTCAACTGGTTTTTTCCCAGTCAAACGGGTCACTTCATGATTCAATGCTTCCACGACTTCTGGAACAAGCCTCTTCAGCCATTCCCGAGTTCTCTCAGAAGATTTCATGTGCGAGAGAAATGAGTTTCTCATCTCTTGAGAATATTGAAAACTGAATTGACGTTCACTCAATGTTCGATTAAAACGTTCAACGATTCCTTGATCTCCATGAACGTCCACGATTCCAGTCCTGATCCTCACACCATGCTTCGCCATCTCTTTCTTAACATCACCATGAGTTCGCGTCCAGGATCAACCTGAAGAACCGCTGGCCATTTCAACGGTCCTTTGCCTGCGGCTTTATAAATTCTCTGAAAAGCCTTTGAAACTTCCGAGGGCCCCTTGGAAGTGAGTGGTTCAGCAGCTTTGAATCTGCTCGCGACATCGACGACCGTCAATGCGTATTTGTAAACCTTTCCTCCTCTCGGGAGTCTGTCTTGAGGGAGGAAAAGAAGATCAGCTTTAACTTGGAGGTAATCATATCAAGTCTATCAACGCTGTATCAAAAGAATCTCTTCTGGTATTGGATCTATAAAACGAATTAGTCACTGTGCTCTTTCTGCAACTCTACATAATATCTATCAAGGGTTAGTTCAATCGCACCTCGACTGTTGTAGTGTTGTTTGGGGTAATTGTGCCAAAACACTATCTGATAAATTACAGACTTACAAAATCGTGCGGCCCACGTGCTTACTCATTCCAGTTATGATGCTGACGTCAACCAACTAATTAAAGAATTAGGCTGGGACAATTTAGAAACTCGACGTCAAAAGCTAAAGGCTGAGATGGTTTATTAGTCTTTAAATGGCCTCACGCCCAATTATCTGTTCTCTAAATTCATTCAGTGGAGTGATGTGATTACTTACAATTTACGCGATTCTGAAAATAAGCTTGCTATCCCCTTGCCACGAACTAACTATTACAAAAATAGCTTTGCCTATTAGTGGTGAAGTTCTCTGGAACAGTCTGCACTTAGCTGCTAGGCAAGCAACATCTCTGACTAATTTCAGACGATTGTTAATTAATTCCGACACGGTATTCATGTAAAACAGGCTTTAATTTAGTTTACCTTTCTCTAATAGTTAGCATATTTTAAACTATAGAAGCTAAATCCGTGTACATAGTTTTTCATAATAAGTTGCAGCTTTTAATATACATTAAATTGTCTGATGTCTGATGTATTTACCGTGTTTAAATAAAGATGATGATGATGATGAACAGACTGTCATTCCGCCGAATTAATCGGGTATCAAACACTACCAAAAAGCTCTGCATAATGTTAATCAGCAAGCATCAATCTCTGAAAATGTGTCAGAGTTTTCCTGTATTCCAATTCGTTGTCTTTCTTCATAATGTAGATAGGATTCTGCGCGCGCTCTGATTGGTCAAAACCCATGTTTTATCAGAGTTTTTGCTCGTTGTCATACAATCCCCTCATCATCAGTTACGTTTGAAGCGTCAAACAGTTGTGAGGACTTTTTTCGCTAATTAGGGCGCGTTCGTTTGGGATCAATCCGGAATAATGCGAATAAGTGGAATAATGCGAGTAAGCGTTTGCTTGGGAGCTATTATCGTTCCGGAATATATTCTTATTCCGAAATATCCCAAACAAACGCGCCCTTAGTTTCATGAGTAGCGCTTAATTGCAGGAATGGCTCCGGGCTCGGAATGCACTGGGAACGAGTTTGGTTAGCTAAATTAGACTACAAAATCACCCTGGTTAGCCTATTATAACACTGCGGTTAGCCTACTAAGCAATCCGGTTAGCCTACTGATCACTGCGGTTAGCCTATTAAGCAATCCGGTTAGCCTACTTTTGCATTCCGGTTAGCCTACTAAGCACTGCGGTTATGCGGTTAGCTCTCAAGAATGGTAAGGGTAACACGATAAAATCTTAAAATTTTCGGTGTTCGGCAGCCGGGCCTCGGTAGTGGTAGTGTAGGGGTTAATAGGAATAGCTCGTGTTCTGAGTGACCTAGGATCGATTCCACCTCTGTGCTTTTATAATTGATCCATTCCTGTATTTAACGCCATGTGTTTCATGCGGAAAGGACAGGCACGAACTTCTAGGACAATATCATCGGTGACAGACATGTTCTTCTTGTTCGCTTGCCTTTAACGTATTGATACCGTATTCAAATACATGTTTACTTGATTAGGTTCTACGGCGATGTCTTCGAAGATAATTCGAATTGATTTGCGAGAACTGACTTTGCAAAATAGAGCGGCGAGTAATGAGGTCCTCGTATTAAGTGCTCCCAGATAAAGCCGTTTAGCGCAAAAAGGTGTTCGGGGAGCCGACACGCTGTGAGGATTATAATAAATGTTTTATTAACTTTTACTCAGTTGTAAAAAAATCCTTCTTTCTAAATAGCTCATGCAGGCTTCAAGATTTTAATTTGATTTTTTCGATTTTGTGCGAAATATTTTATAGCAATCTTCTTTTTAGTGTTAAAAATTTTTTCGCCATACGTAGCCCTCTGAAGGTATTGTGTAACCTTAAGGTCGGCACACACGAGGGGACTAGTGGACAAGTCCCATCTTGTGAACTAGCCATTTTTGTATAAAATGAAAAATGTAGTCGACTAGTCCTTCCTCAAATCCCTTCAAATTATGGCTACTTGATCAAACGATGGACTTTATTTTTTATTTTTATTTTTTTTTTCTAATAGGTACAAATTGGACATGCCCACAGGTAGCAGATGCTAATCTAGGTGGGTCATGTCGTAACTAAAGAGAGTAGGTAGACAAGTTTACGTGAAATCAAGTAGATAAATGTACGAGTGTATAAATTATAAAATTAAGTTTGTGAGTTAATTAGGACCATATTAGGAGAAAGCGCTATTAGATATCTTATTTTTACAGAAATTCTTAATCGATCTAAATCTGGAATAATACAATTAAGACTACACTATATTAGGTTGGATCATTTTGAAGTAATTTAAAGTTTTTGAGAATGATGGATTTAACTGCGTGAAAACAACGATAGAATTCCATTCACCCTCACATTTCACCCTCACTACTACTTCAAAATGATCCCGACACTGGTAGCATCTTTTCACAACCTCCATTAATTTCATTTAAACGCGACAAAAACATAGGTAACTTTTTAGTCAGAAGTGCATTCCAAACTAGTGATCAACCCGGAACTTTTAAATGCGCTCGCGCACGATGCAAAACATACCCTTTCATTCACAACGTTGACAAAATATCGGGACCCAAGCGATCTATCAAAATCACTGATCATTTCACCTGTACCTCAGCCAATGCCATCTACTGTATACTTGCACTCTTTGCAAAAATTTATACATCGGCGAAACAGGGAGACGACTTGGCGACCGATTCCGAGAACACCTTCGTGACGTAGAGAAAGACGACAAAAATGCATCGAAACCGGTCGCGAGACACTTCAATCTCCCAAATCATTCTAAGCAACATATGGCAGTCTGCGGCCTTTCCCTTCACCAAGGAAACACGGAAAGCCGTAAAACTCTAGAACAAAAATTTATTTTTCAAATCGGCACTCTTAATCCTCACGGTATCAACGAACGCTTTTCATTCAACTAATTTATTCCGAAGTTTTCACGTTACCAGGCACCAGCCAATAGCGAAGCTCCATCTTTCTGTATATAAAAACACACGACGCACAATTCCTTGATTCGCTCCGACGAAGGGCTAACACTCGAAACGTCAGCTCTTGAATCTCTTTACGGTGGCCAATTGACATTATCAACCCAGTTGATAAAACCAAATTATATACGTTGACGTTAAGTTGATTTGAATAATGCTAAATTACAAAATTTGCCGCAAAATGAAGATGCAACATTTCGTAATAACAATAAATGGGAAAGATTGTCGCTTTTAAATTTCCCGCGCGCGCCATTTTGGATTTTAATGTCACAATACGCTATTTTACAGTTCTGGGCTTAGTTACCAAGCCTTTGAGTGGAAGTGAGGCTGAAGTTGACCTTGTTTTGATACAAACCCTCCTGCTTTTGATATGTAAATCATTGTGTTCTTATGCTATCTCGTTTCTGGTCTTTAACATGACATGGTCACCCCAAACATCGCTTTCATACAGGGGCTCTGTTACATTTCCCAGAACTGCAACATGGTCTATTGGGTTGCACCTCTTCATACATCTGAACACTATGCACTTCTGATGTAAATCATTGGTCTTCATTCGATCGGTTTTTTTTTTTGATTAGTTATGCATCACTTCCAATTATCGTCAAGGGGATAACAAAACATACATAAATAACAAAAGAATAGTCTATTTATTGTAATAAGAGAAAATAGTGGCCGTTCATTAGCACGATAGTTTGCTTTAAACTCACGAATGAAGAAGTTGTGGAATTTCCGTGAAAGGTAATTTAATAACTTTCAGGATTTAGAAGACCTCGAAACACAATTCAGTCGCAACACCATGGAAATTAGTGACTTCAAATCTCTTGCCACCGTCGAAGGAGCGGAAAACTATCAAGACGCAGCCATCATTGCTGAAGGCCCGCTGATTGAAATCTTCGCGCAACGCACTATAGTACTGAAACCGCTACGGCAAACACAGGGAAAGTTTTACTTTGAATGTAAAATCAACACAGGTGGGTATATGCAGCTAGGATGCGCTGATGAGAGCTTCACAGCCATTGCTGATGAAGGAAAAGGCTGTGGATGAGCGACGAGCATTCGTGGGCTTATGACGGAATGAGGCGCTTGGAGTGGCACAATAATATGAAAGAGCAATATGGCCGAAAGTGGAAAACTGAAGATGTGATTTGCATTGCCGTCAATTTAGAAGACAAAGAAGTGAGTTTTGGCTTAACGGTGATTGGGAAGGAGCAATGGGCTGCGCTTTCTCTGGAGTTATATTCGAAGGAGCCGTGTACCCCTGCATGTCCCTCATAAGAGGAGAGAGGGTGCAAATCAACCTTGGAACCGAAACAAACCCCTTCGTTCATCCCCCTCCGGAAGGGTTCCTTCCACTTACAGTGACGCATCCAGTCGAGTCCACGGATGGCGAATACAAACGGTTCTCGAGCTTTGCACACGTAATACAGATGGGACTCGACGAAAATAGCTTCACTGTATCCTTCCCTGGTGAAATAATGGTAACCATGATGCGAAGGGGACTTGAATACGAGGGCAAGAAAAATGCCCTTATTCACGCTGGCTACGAAGAAACGCTCAAGAAATGGAAAGGGATGAAGGAGACAGTTGAAACCAATTTAGGCCGCGCTGGCTTAACTCAGGGCGAGATTTTCGCCGTAATTTGTTATACACTGCAAAAACCACCCGTTTATCGCCATTTCAACGGTGACGCCAGAAAGGGCTATACGGGCGACGGCATGGACTTTCCAATTTTATCATACCTGCTACGAGAGGCCTGCCGAAAAATCCTCGCTGCCACGCCCAAGGAAAATCGGACAAGAATTGTTTACAGGGGTGTTACTGTTAAATTTGCAGCTGAGCCCGGTCAGATAGTGCGGTTTGGCTCGTACACTTAGACAACAGGGAATATTGCAGAAGCAGAAGATTTCCAGAAAAATTCCACCGGAAGTCAATTCGTTATTGTTACCAAAATTGGCGCGTCCATTAAAATGTTGTCGGCTTTCCCCGAGGAAGAAGAGGTTTTACTTCCGCCTTATGAGGTATATAGGGTCCATAGAGTAGAGGAAGAACCTTCCAGAATTTTTTTAGCGAGTTGTTTTGATGACTCGTTTGTCGATAAGTACGTTGTTGATGGCAATGCGGTTGGCGAAGCAGTGACACTAGTGAAAAAGTTAATAGAATAACTGAAGAAAGATTCCGTTAGCTATTACTGGTCATCATTTACACAGCTTCAGTCACTAGGAAATAAACCTGGCCGATTGTTTTCAGTACGTTTCTCCGTGAAACAGTGACAAGTGCAAGGTGAGCCCGAGAAGGGTGGGCAAAGTATTTTCATGATCCATGGCATTTTTCGCGGTTTTTTCATAAATATAAACGTGGCTACATTGAAACAGTTTCTAAAACATAGGCACGCAATGCGTGAGAGAGTTTTTTTTTCAGTTTTGATGTAGTCGTATTGGGTATTTTTTTTTTGGTCAGCAAAACTAGCCCGATAAAAAAGAACGCTCAATGACCAATTTAGTGTTGGGCCTTTTGGTGACGGCGTGTGCATTTTAAGTAAATGAGCGCAACGCAAAATACGTTTGACTAGCGAATTCATCCACGAAACTTTCCTGTCGACCATGAATAATATATCTGTAAAAACTACAGTAATCAGAAATTGTTTGATAAAAATGGAATGACATGCGCACTTTTCTTTTGGTCAGCATCACGAAAAACGGGCTCTGGGGACGAGATTGGCAATTTGACTGGTTTCTTGATGCAACCCCAAACCTGATTGGATTGATGTACGTCACTAACTTGGGTGTGACGCCTAAAAGTCTAATTTGATTACTTTGCGGTTACACTTGCCGCCACAAAGTCTGCAGCAATATTTGAGGGATTCCATACCACAGATCTTTAGAAAATATCAATGCTTTTAAACTCTCTTCTTTAACCCTACTCATTACTACACGGCATTACAATGTCATACCCACCTACCGCTTGTTGTGACTAAATGCCAATTGTAATTACAGCTGTTACCGATCACACGCGCCCTCCAACGATGTTTTTTCCGTTTGAAAAATGAGTTTCGATGGACGTCAATCATCTGTTTCCATGACAGTAGTAGGTTTCATTCAAGCCGTGGAGTGACATTCGGCTTTCCGGCAGCTGATTTTCACCCTTTGGAAAGAGAAACAGCACTCAAGTCCTGAATATTGTCGGTGAAATTGCAAAAAAAGAAAAATGATCATGCGTAACGCACGAATTTCATGAAACGAGGCGATATTCAGGTAATTCGTTGTCGACACAGTCGTGTTATATAGCTGCAATAAGAAAGATAGATGCTTTCATTCTTCGAACGAACCACTTCGAAAATATTTGGTTTCCATAAGTATTTGGCGTGATGCTTTGGCGAGAGCAGTCGCTTTTTAATGGCCGGCTTTTTGTTTTGTCACAATATTACGCTCTAGCTTGAAAGAAATTTTGTATTTATTCATATTTTCTTGCTCTGTGGAATTCGAGTTACGGCCTATTGCTTAAATATTTAGGCGCTGTTTTGAAATACTCATCGAATCATGGAAATAGTTCACAAAAGGTTAGAATATTGTCGTCTTGTTGTTCTGTTTGGCGACAAAAGAGCAAATCGAAACTGGCGCATGCAATCATTCAAGACATAAACACGGATGATTGACGTCCATCAAAACGTAATTTTCAAACAAGAAAAAAATTGTTGGAGGGCGCGTGTGATCGGTAACCTCTCTAACAAAGCTATTTCTACCTGAAAATGAAAAACTCAGAGACTCAAAGGACAGTGCAGAATGCAACACCAAACGTTATTCTTGACAGCGGTTACTTCAGTCGGAAACATTTTAAAATTCAACATGGCTCTTATTCAAAACTAACCGCAATCAAAAAACAATCCCTCAACTCAAAGCCGCCAAAACAGACTGCTCGCAGCATGTAAAATTTCACATCCTCGTACCTTCTTCACCACCATGAAAATTTCTGAACAGTTTTCCGCTTAAAACCCACACACAACGTTGTACACCAGAGCTACATAAACACCGAGTGCTGGAAATAGAGACATCATGCCAACACCGCCCAATAAGGTCAAGTTTATACGAAAATAAAGATGGCCGTCCCTTGAATCCGAAACAAATATTGATACAAAATTAAACGATACATACAAGCGGCAATTTCATTGGTTATTAATCGATAGTATGCTAATTCTGATTGGTGTGAAATACATCGCTCGTCCACCCATCCATCCATCCACTTAATAGCGACATACGTCGGTACGCCGACTAAGAGTTATTTTTTTTTGAAAAAAAAAAAAAAAAACTCAAAAATTGAAACAATACGAAAGTAAACGAACCGTGATTTGATATTGTGACACATAATAGTGACTAAATATTAGCCCTATAAAAGTCAATCATGAAACAAGAATGAAGCCTTTATATTTACGATTTTGCGGTCGTCACATCAGGAACTGGTTGACAAGTGAATCTGCCAATCTCTGCCCTCCCCCCTCCCCAGCGTAAAGAGGTGTGCCAATTCCTGCCCCTCTCCCAAGCGAAAAGCGACCTTCCTCCCCCCGGAACCAACTACATACTTGTATATGTCAAAGATAGAGGGGAGCTTTAAACATACGAACCTGACTGAATCATTTTTGTAAAATCGTGAATTCTCAGCGAATTATAAAACGAGAAAATTAATGATGTGGTGAGTGAGCTGGGTCAAAATGAAATAATACTTTTATTTGTATCGTCTGTGATAAAAAAAAGCAAAATAATAATCTTTCATTGCCGTTAATTACATAATTTCTCTAAATATTGAATTACTATTGCAGCCAACAATTACTTATTCGTGTGTGTCAAAAAGCCATCAAATTTCCCGACGTGTTTCCGAGTTATCACTTCGTCGGAAGTCACGAGATACGAGTCGACTTGCCACGTCGTCCACTGCTACATGACGTCATGGTGTGGATCAATTCGTTCATCCCCCTCTAAGGATTATTGTTAGCACCACGCCAAGCTGAGCTTAGTGGCTCGCTTCCTCTTTCACCTAAAAAGCAAGATATTTGCCGGTATTTGTACATCATTTCATTTAAAATTTAGCTTGACACACAGCTAAATCGAAGGACAACACGACTGGGAGCGAGACAGCCTATCATGTCCACTATGAATCCCGAATAGTAGGTTTAAGATTATGCTATCGTCGCTGTTTCTCTGGCAGGGTTTCGAGTTCAACCAGGGATGATTCTACGTGTCATTTGGAATTTTTCTCTTACGGAACATATTTCTTCTCTGTTTTGCTTACAGTGATTACTTGTTCAAGCTTCTACTTATTGGAGACTCTGGTGTTGGGAAATCATGCTTGTTGCTTCGGTTCGCGGTTGGTATTCGCATTTTCCTGTTCTTTTGACGAGTATTGCCTAATATGTTGGATTTCGATCGACACTGATGTCTGACCGGTTACTGGTTCTTTCCTTTATTCTAATCGGTGTTAACCTTCGCTATTTTTCTCTGCCGTAATAGGATGATACATATACAGAGAGCTACATCAGCACAATCGGCGTGGACTTTGTAAGTTGTATAAGCTAAATTTTGTGTGCTACTTTTATATGAGCAGAAGCTACTTCTTGCGCGGTCGGTTTGGTGGCCAAAAGGGGATACCTAATGATTTCTAATTTGCGTTTTATTTTTTGTTTTACCCACGTAGAAAATACGAACCATAGAATTGGATGGCAAGACTATAAAGCTACAAATTGTAAGTATAGTGGTAATGTCGCTAACTTTGTTGTAAGTTTCCATTTTCAAAAAATAAAAACAATTTAAATCGATCGGAAAGTAACATCAAAGTCGAATCGCAGTGCACTTTGTCCTGGTGTAAATTACGGTTTTAATACATAAAAATTACTAATGATTGGATTTGCTTTTCCAGTGGGATACGGCAGGTCAGGAAAGATTCCGTACCATCACATCTAGCTACTACCGCGGAGCTCATGGAATAATAGTCGTTTACGATGTTACGGATCAGGTATGAAATAAATTGCTTGCTCACAATGACTTTCTTAAGTTGTACAGTGACGTACTTGACTTATTGTTATGAATTTGTAAATTTTGCTGTGTTGTTCAAATAGCTGTAGCAATGCTTTTGAACTATGGTTTGTATGAATGTGCAGGCACATACATGTTGACCTTTTGGAATCGAAATGATTAGCAAACAGTTGTTGCTGAGTCATTTCATGAACATGCAAAGGTTTTTGCAACATACCTGTAAACTGAAGTGCTGTGGTGTATTTTTCGGCCAAACTAGTAGGTCAAAGTCCTTGGACGTATTTATTCAAGTACCTGTCAGGTTTATACCACTGTTGGTTCACTGCTTGAGTGGTATCTAATTACTGCTGTAATCAGCATTCTCTCAGGTCCGGGAATTATGATTTTTGGTTAACTTAGAATCCTTTATTTATGCAAGTGTGGGCTTGACATTGCAGGATGTGACATTGCAGTTGTTTACCATTTACCCAAAAAATCAGGAAATTTAGAATGGAATGTAAATGGAAGATTTATTTTGTCTCCACGAATGGAAATTTCTCAGGAAAACAGGATTTCTTGAAAGGTAGACCAAAATTCCCAAACAGAATTTCTGAATGGAAAATGTGTGTTCAATTCGCCACCAGTTCCAGGCCCTACGCCAATATGTCAAACTTGTCTAAGGCTCTCTTGGTAAGTTGGGTCTGTTGCGGCAAATGGTACACGCCAATCCCAAACGGAAATTCCCATTAGGGAGTTTTGCTTCCATTTGGACAAACCGTCAACCAACCGGTTTCCTCATAAATGGTAAACAACATCAGTAACTCAAAATATTCAAAGGGAAATTAAAAAAAGGTTTAAGTTATTAAGGGTAAAATTAATAAGAAAATGATCTGGAGGGGAATCATGAAAGGTTTGAGTTAATGGGATGCAACTGTATTTGGGAATGTTTCCCAGCATAACAAATCAAACAAAATTTCATTAGAACTAACTTAAGGTTACCGTGCACCTTCAAGTGTGGCTCGTGTTCAAATGATGTATAGATACTTAGGATGTTCGCTCTAATTGTTTGTGCACATCATTACTGCGTCCGCAATTCATGTTTCAATATCACGCCATGCCATGCATCGAGTGCGTGCGCTGAGGAAAAACAAAGGACCAGAACATACTACATCAGCTTTTCTTGTAGTTTACTCTCTTAAATGGTCGGTGACCCCTACTTTTTTTACAGAAACATATTTTATTTGCCATCCTCGACAGATTGTCAAAAAATGAACAAAAAATCAATGTGGGAAGTTTAAAAATTTCAAGTTTTCTGCCCATGCGACATTGAATTCTTCCATTTTGTGGCTGTAAGGCGAGTGAAACTGCAGTCACTAAATGGGCAATGAATTTACTTAAGGACGTTCACACTAATTGTTTGTGCGCATCGTTACTTCGCACGGAATTCGTCACACCACGTCATCCATCGAGCGCGCAAAAACAAAGGGCCAGAAGCCGTTTCATAACTTTGCTGGTAGTTTACTCTTTAAAATGGTCGGTGACCCCTACTTTTTTTCCATGAACTGATTTTATTCACAATTCTCGGTAGATTGTCAAAAAATGAACAAAAAAAATCAATGTGGGAAGTTTAAAAATTTTCAAGTTTTTTGCCCACAAGACATCGAATCATGCCATCTTTCGGCTGTTAGACAAGTGGAAATGTGGTCGCTAAATGTGAATTCTTTTCTTTAACGAGCCACACCAGTTGAATAAGTTCACCTTATGGGTCCATTTAACCCATTGACTCCTAAACCGGCCGTAACCGGCCGTGACAGACCTGTACCTTTGTTCCGCTTCTGACGTCATCAGCTCTGACCAAAATAGGAATCCCATTTATCCCAGTTCTACAGAAGGGAAAGAGCTTTCCAATGATACCCAGATGATATTGATTGGGCCAATGGAGCTTAGAATATGCAGGAAAACGCTTAGAATTGTCCTCCAAAAACTAGGAGGAAAATTTCCCTCACTTACCCTTGGCTACTCCATGTTGAGTATTTCCCGTTTCAATGACGCTTTCGTGGCAATTCTTGAACCGAAAGCAAGCCCAGTAAAAGGCCGATAAAAGCATAAAAAAGATACGAGGAAAGGAGAAAGGAAAAGCGAATAATAAAAATAAAGAAATCGAAAAGCCTAAAGATGTTGGTCACTTTCTCGAAATTTTGATTTGTGCGCATGCCTGAGCTAAAATACCGTTAAATGCGATACTAGTGAAAAACCTGGCATGCCTTCATTCTGTAAATGCATTTTGGAGAAATTTGAAGCATATTTAGACTATAACGGACTAGAAAATGTTCAAAATGTCTAAAAAACGTGTTTTTTTTTTCAAAAATCTCCAGGAGTCAATGGGTTAAACAACATTTGGTAGAGACACGTTCATTTCAAAGATTTATTTGGAATATTTTTAGGCTTACAGACACTAGTCATATTCGCTAACAAAGCTCAATTTTTCATATTTAGGGTGTTCTTCTGTTAACTAGCAAATTTTTGTGTGAGCATCTTTAAAATCATATATCAAATTAAAGCTCATAGAGCTGGCTAGCTATCTATATCAACCATTTTGTAACATGAATCATCATATTTTCCACGATGTCTAAATGCGATTGTCTGATTCGGCTTCTGGCTGCTTTAACTCAAAGCAAATTTTGTATTTCTCTAATTTGATAAACTGTTTGATTAAGTTTGATTACGTTGGGCAATCAAACGAAATCAAACTTCGAACTTTTTGTAAGTTTGATTATTGAGCTAATTGATCATAATCAGAGTTAGCTGTTCGATGTCGGAAACGGAACAAAATTACGGTGAAAGTGTCAACAAAAGTGCTAACTGTATTAAGTCTGCCACTGAAATACAGGTAAGGTCATAATATATAGATTTAGCGAAGCCCAAAAGCGGAGCCCTGTACTTTTGCTGGATCTTAGTAATTTCTCTGAAATAAGTAAGAATAATTAAAAACGTCAACTCCAATTGCAGAATTTCCACTAAGAATGACCATAAAAAATTTAAAAATGCTGCCAGATGGAGAAAACCAATGCCTGGTCAGCAGTCAACTTCAAAAAACATGTTACCTTGATGAGTTCTAACCTGAGCCTGCGATCTGGTCATGTGATACTGGTCAGCGGATACCTCGATTTGACAGCTGTCAATTGACCATAACATGGACAGCTGATAAGGCTGACAAGGCATTCTGTTTGATTGGCAATTTTTTTATGGAGTGTCTGCAATCAAACTTAATTGTTTAATTGTGTTCGATTGAATTTGATGAAGTTCGATTTCTGGCTGTTTGATTAGTTATGCCAAGAATATTTGGATTCTACAAAGTACAGTGTGACATGATAGTAGCTTGTACTGAGTATGGTCCTTGTAGGTGTTTGTATAACTGAGGTTTTATCTGTGGAACTTGAACAATAGATTTATAATCATTCGCAAATACCTTGTTCAAGGCCCCGGGCCTTGCTGGCACATATAATAGAATAATGTACAATGAGTACATTGGGTATAACCTAGTTTCAATTTCACCCATCTGAAGTTTGACCTGTTTGTTGCTAAATTGCAGGAGTCCTTTAACAATGTCAAGCAATGGTTACAAGAAATTGACCGATATGCGTGTGAAAATGTTAATAAACTACTTGTTGGGAACAAGTGTGATCTTACAACAAAGAAAGTAGTGGATTTCACAACAGCAAAGGTACTGCAAACAGTAATTAATATAATCTAATTGTTCTATTTACTGCATGTGCCATTTTTGTTTTCTCTGTTAATATCTTAAAAACATCAAAAAAGGGTTTAATTTTGAAAGAATTAATGTGAATTTCTCAACAACATAAGTAAAGTTTATTGATAGTGTTTATCTTGAAAATAACTATGGAAACAGTACCATTCTTGGTTTGTTGTATGTTTTGTTTCCATGTTGCAAAATGTCATTCTGTATGTAAAGGCTAGAGGTTAAAATAATTTGCTTATCTTAGCAAATTTCCTAAGAAAATAACCCCTGTTTTCAAAAGCAAATAGAAAAACTAAAACCTTGCCTCATTCTGTTATAAAGCACAGGTGCAGCTGTTCTACTTGTTTATTATTATTGGATACCCTCCTGGAAAAGGAACTGTTCATGAATTATTTTTGGATTAGTTTTGATACTCAGATGATATTATTAGTGGCTTTGTAAGAGCAGACTTGTTTTGTTGACGTTAGTTTATGGAATTAACTTCTGAAAGGGATGGTATTCCTGTTATGCTTTCAGGAATATGCTGACTCGCTGGGAATCCCATTCTTGGAAACAAGTGCTAAGAATGCCACAAATGTGGAGCAAGCGTTTATGACAATGGCAGCAGAAATTAAGAATCGTATGGGACCAGCACCAGCCCAACCTGGAACTAGCAACGTCAAAATCAATTCTAGTACGCCAGTAAAGTCCGGCGGTGGTGGATGTTGTTAGTAGCTAATCACTAATCAAAGACATTGGACTGCAAGCCACTTGGTTTGAGTTACTTAATACTCCAACAGAAAATGATAATAAGGACTCCCATTTTATATGTCTTTCCAAGTTTCAAATAATACAGACTTTTTGCTGGGAAGGGATATGAGTGGGAGTTCAATGATTGAAATGTTGATGGTCACTGCTATCCCACATCTTGAGAAATGGTGCGACATACATTAGGCAGCGAATTGTAGAATGTCCTCTCTCTTACTAAACGCTTAACTGAAGTCCACTTTTCCTTTTTTAAAATTTAAATGTAGCAGTTGGATTTTCAGAAGAGTAATCTGGTACCAAAGCATTGTATGTTAATTGATGGCACTGTTTTAGTGTGTACTATAGAATTTGCTGTATGACAAATTAAAAATAAATATTGTTGAATTGAAAGACTGTTGATTAAAACCAAATTTAATTTCAACTTTATTTATTCCTTGAATCTAAAAGCATTGTAGTCAGTACTCTTTGTTGACAATGTACACAACTCCAACTTTCATGGATACTGAAGAATTATTATTTTGCTAAGGGAAAGAGGGCATAGTTTTATTAGATGTTTGCTTGTTAAACAAAAAATGCATTCGGAACATTTTCTTATTGTTAAAACTTTCCGTCTTACATAAGGTTTGTATACTAAAAACCATTTCAAGGAAATTGTTTAATACCTCTTGACAAAATGGCATCTGATCATAGGGTTGAAAGCACACAAGTTTAGTTCAGTTATTAACATTTTCATTATTTGGGCTTGGTGGTTAGGTTGGACCAGTCATACAGAATTATTGTTTTGAAATGAAGATTTGTCAAAAAATATAGATTTGCTTTGAAAGAAGCCAGTGATCAGTCAAGAAGCATGTACTATTTTTGGTGAAAATATTCATTGAACTACTTCCCCAAAGGTAAACTCCATTATAATGTACAATCAGAAAAAGGATTGTGCAAGCCTTTCTTTAGTTGTCAGTGAGAATATTAAAAAATGTTGAGTCTGGTCTCCTTCTTAAGTTGCTAGTTGGCTTAGCACTTAACATTTGGGAACTTGGTATTGCAGCTTTCCATCTAGAAACAACTGCTGTCAGCGATTGTTGGACGTGTCAATTTGCCAACCTGTTAGCCAAGGAGTAATACTGGTAGGCGTGAGCTCTGAACACTCCACTTGCAGAGACAGTACTAGCTCTCTTGACTGAACAGCCATTTTGGGAGATGCAAACCAACCAGTTAAAACATATGGTTGTAGATTTTTCTGTCCATGATACAAAGAAATATCCAGGAAAATGGTGGATAAAAGTGACTGAAGTTTGTGAATCTCAGCCCCCTCCCCCAAAAATTGACACTTACATTAACTGATATGTTTTGCATCTCCTGAAATATCTTTCTGGCATAGTATTTGCATTCAAGGTGAGATGGGTGTTGGTTTAGACACAGACAAGTCATGTAATTATTTCCAAGCAAAATAATATTCTTTTTGTTGTAATTATCGAGCTATGTTCAATAAAAATGTGTGAGTATGTCATGTCTGTAAAAAACGTCCAATAGTGCCAGTGACAGAGAAGCATGTAGCACTAAACTTCTGAAACAAAACTTCCTCTGCCATAGCCTGTGCAGCAAGCATTCTCTGCAATATTCTTATGGTTAAAAGGAAGAAACTTCATTCGTATGGGAACACTTCCTATACTAATGCAGGCGAACTCCATCAAAACTGAAGCATAAAACTTTTAGCAAACTGTATCTCCTCTATCAGCTGCCAAACATCATTAATAATGCAGTTATTACATATTTTTCTTTTACTGCGGTTTTCAGAAACATGCGAACTCTGTTCATGTCGACGGTTACGTTTTTCGCTGCCGTCAATCATCAGGCGGACCTCTCAGAAAACAGAGGTACGCTTCAACAGGGTCAAAAGGTCACGTCTATCAGTTGTGATTGGTAGACTTCGATCCATTTTGTTTGTTTCTGATTTTCAAGGTTCATTAACTTTTACCGTAATTATGATTGACGGTAGCGAAAAACGCAATCGTTGGTTGGGTTTTGAACTTCAGAGTTCGCATGTTATTGAAAACCGCAGTAAACAGCCCCCAAACGGTTGAAACCAGTCAAGCATGAACAACAAAGTGTATTTTCAGTACAACCTTTCCTGTGGCCACCTTAGGGTAGTGAATTCAATGAAACCACTATTCATGATTGGTAGAAACTCAGCTGTGTTCTATTGGAAATCCATGAATCTGATTGGCTCTCGTTTCTCTGAGGGTAAATTTTTTCTTTATTTTTGCCTGAAAAGTACAAAAACTGGTAGCTTTTGGAATGAAATCCTTCAGAGTTTCTACTAAAACAATAGCTGGTTCCCTCTGAGACTTGTGTGCAGGGAATCATGGTAGTTGTATTGAACTTTGCGTGCCAAGACTTGATGATGTCGTGCATGTGATGAATACAACTACCACAATTTCCTGCATGTAATACTCATAGAGGAAGTTGGGGATTAGACACTCATTTTCTGAGTGAATAGTGATCTCAGTTGAGCCTCATTGACTATTCGCTCATAGAAAACTCTGGCTTGTAGTCTATGTTCAGCAAATGGTTTATTAGTTGCGTGAAGCCCTTTAAGCTCGTTTCTAAAAATATTAGCAGGTAGTTTATGGTTATGCACAGGTCTAAATATGTAGAACTGTTCGGGCCTCAAGGCACCAGGACAGTCTGTACAGCAAGTGAGAATTGGTTTCCTTTAGATCAGATTTTGTCCACAGCTGAGTGAGCTCAGCTTCCACATCTGCCTGCAAAGTTTTACAACAAACAAAATGATGTTAACCACTGCTTGTGGGAATACTAATTAAAACAGTTATTGTAGATCCAATCATTATTGTGACATGATTATTTCTGCAGTCAAATGTTGTTACAGAAATGAATATGGATTCTGTATTTACTTCCCTTTTCTGTGTGCAGTGTGCTAACCCTAACATCAAACTATTTTAAAATTGTGTGGTTCCAGAAATTATCCATACCCTCCCTGTGGAGGATCATTGGAAATTCTGAGGGGAAGGGTTCTCAACATGACATCCAAGACAATGTGTAGATCTGTACAATATGCATACCTACCCCAAGGATGAAATTTAAGCTTCACAATTCATATTTCTTTATTTTTGGTCTGAGAACCCCAACCCCCAAGAATTTCCAATCCCTTCTATGGGGGGGAGTATGGATATTACCAGTATCTGGAATTACATATTAATTAAAAGCACATTCTTGATGTTAACTTTACATTCAAGACAACAATGATAATATTTTATTACAACAAAGGAAACTGAAACAAGATGGCTAAAAAGAACTTTATTTTCATGTTGTGCATAAAAATTCAAAGAAATCTTTCAGCTAATACAGTAGAATCCCAATTTTCTTTAAAGGGGCAGTTGCATTGTTACACCATTTTATCAAAACTTTATAAAGCTAAAACTTATCTTCACTCAAAGGAAACCAGAAATAATGGTTTAGTTATATTACCGAAGACTATATGATCACTGAATTGAAAGTTTGAAACTGTTAACTGATGCCTGTTGTTATCCATGGCGAGGATGGAAGTGGATTGAAAATTGAAAAAATTTTCTCAAGCCATCTCCTGAAAAAATGGGAAACCAACTATTATGGTTTGCTTCCCCTGTTAACTTTTCATTTGATATCTTTTTCACAATTCTGCTGGAGCAGTTTTTGCACAAGTGAAGATAGTAGTGGTAGTAGTAGTAGCTTTGTCAAGTAATGACTTTAGCACAGAATTTACCTTGACACTCCAAAATGCCCCTTTAACCCTCAGACAATTTGTCAAGTCGTCTGATAACTGAAACCACAATCAAGTTTCCCTTGAATTTGCTTCACTCAGACAAACACCGCAATGTTACTCAACCCTGACATTTTGAACTCCCAAATTCTTGAGGGCAGAATCTGTTTAAAACTTTTCATGGGCTCAGTCTTGACTTTTTCAGAAAGCTGTCTCAGAGTCTACCTCTCTTGCAAAGCAAAGAATCAACATCTTGGAGCTAAAAAAGTGCACCTGCCTCCGCAAGACCAACTTACAATACGTTTAACTGAACAATAACAAAATTACGGTAAAACATGCTTGTAGAACAAACCACCACAATATTATTTATTTGATAAAGCTTAACATTCCAGAAAAAAAGTCACTTTTCCCAATAATTTCATCTTTATGTCCTATACTCTTTGAATTTTAAGACTGACCATGACAGGAACAGGAAGTGAGATCTTGAAAGAAGGTAAAAGACAAAGCAATTGTGTGCAAAGAAAACACTTACTGCAAGTACTATCCAGTGAGCCTAAACATGTTGCAAATTAAAAGAATGTGGGAAGAATGGCTGATTGCTTCTGCTCAGGGAGTTGAAACATCACTAACAACAGATCTGTGCAGTGCCACACATTTCCTCTTTATCCAGGGCTATACATTGGGGAGGCTTATAGAGGGTGGGAACTTGGAGATTAAGAAGTATGATCTCTACAGGGAAGAAAAATAACCCAAGGTGGCAGGAACTGGTCAGTATATATTTTCTAACATTAATTACTGAATATTTTGTAATGGAAATAGTAGAGAGGTGGGAACCATTAATGAAGATGCAGCCTGAACTGGAAGAATGACCTAATCGCCAACATACAAACAACATTCTTTTGACTTGTTTTGCAATATTTGTGCCTAACTACATGTAATCTGCCTTTTGAGTCCTTACATGTTAAGATCAAGCAATTGCAGTAAAAAATGTTTCCCAGAACCAAGAAAAAGTTCATTAATTTAAATCTGTATTTACAAATAAAGCAGAAATTGAATATCACTGTGCTTTCTGATACAGCACACCAGCAGCATAGCTCACAGAACTTTCATCAGTGGCGTAACAAGAATTGGACTGAGAGTAATGTAGAAATTCTAATGTCCATGGATGGGTTACACCATTCATCTGTCGCATGACCTCTACTGCCTACAATGAAGAGAAAACAGAATGCTTTAAGGTTACACAATACCTTCAGAGGGCTACTATAGCAAGATTGCTATAAAATCTAATACTTCCCAAAAAATGAAATCAAAATCTTAAAACCTGCACAAGTTATCTAGAAAAAAGTTTTTTTAATAAAAGTTAATAAAACAGTTAGGTGTTATAATCCTCATAGCATGTCAGCTCCCTGGCAACCTTTTCCGCTAAAGGGTTTTATCTGGGAGCTCTTATTATGAGGATCTCATTAGCATGACTGTTATTTGCATCTTACGCATTGCTTGCAACTTTGAGGTTTCGATCGAAGAGATCACTGTCAAACCTCAACCAAATAAACATGTCTTTGAATATGGTATTAATGAGTAAAGGCAAGTGAACGAGAATAATGTCACTGTCACACGATAATATTGTCCTAGAAATAAGAATTCCAGTGAAAATCACTTTGTTCGCAGTGAATGCCATGGGTGTCGTCATCTGATTGGTTGGCAGCACATTCTGTTGATGGATATCTCGGTAAAGGCTAGATGTGTTTACAAATCTTCGAACCACCAAATCTCACTATAGTTTATTGTGAGAATGCTAAGGTATGTAAAACTGATGGATTTTAATGACATTTGACCAGAACATTCAAGGAACAAAAGTGTGTCTGGGATTTTTAAAATTTTGCATATTTTTCTTTTGGCAGCGGCAAATGCAATGAGGCCGGGAAAATATTTGATAATTTAACTTTAGGGGTTTATAAAAAGATAACCAATCAGAATACAGGAAAATCCTGACACACTTTGAGAGATTGATGCTTGCTGATTAACACTGCACAGTGCTTTTAAATCAGGGTTTGCCTTTGATACCCGATTAATTCGGCGGAATGACATCTGTTGTTTTCTGTTTTGCAGCTTCTTTCTTCTCACGAAATGGATAGACAGCATAGAATTAAAAACAATGTAGGTACAAACTATTTTCTGAAGGACACCCGTGAAGGTATTGTGTAACTTTAAGGTGATTTCTCAAAAATAAAAGTTGTCAAACAATTTGTTTGAAACTCTCCATGAAAAATCCATTCCAAACACTGTTTAGAAAATTACAATAATTAAGAGAGAGGTTACCATGCTCACAAAAGATATGATAAGGCAAACTTACCCCATTTTAATCCCTGCAACGGTGCTAATCATGCAGTGACATTATTTGATCATTTCACAGTACATAAAATGTACTGGCCAATTTAATGCTGGGTATAACCTTACAATGGAATAGCAATATGGAAATACAGGAAACAAGAGAAGGTCCAGCCTGATGGACCACTTGCTATTAAAGGCTCAAATGCAGACTTGATCTTAGCTTTTTCTTAAACCACTCTGGAAAAGGAAAGAAATTGAATTGTGTAGTTTACTTACATTGAGTAAAACAGCGATTGGATGTCGACCACATATTGTGTTCTTGTATTTTTTCAAATACTCTGCAAATCCTCCAGGGTCTAATTTTTCTATAACTTCCATACCCTGGGAATAACAAGAAAAACAGTTTAAGGTCAAATTCTTGTCATAGCTGCATATACAAATTGGTTACATTGGTCAAATGTAAATTAACTGGGAACAAGAAAAATTTGGAACTAAAATTTATTGAACTGTTCTAGGGTTAGATTCATTTGGTTTCAAAAGACCAAGTACTGTTTGATCTGTAACTTGTCTTTTGATCTTACATGTAAGTTATAGAGAATCTCTGTTATATTTGAAATGCATTTTGTAGATCGACTTACTTTCCTATCAAGAGCTTCAATAGATTGGCAAATAGGACCATAACTCTTGTCCCAAAATGTGTAGTTAAATCGTCTTCCTGAAAGAGAACACCACAGTATGTTCTGCTTAGATTTAATTATAAAATGTTGTCAAATTATAAAGGATTTCTGCATTGTTTATAACGTGAAATCTGCACAAAAATGCAACCCTGTATGAAACCTTGTGTGATGGGAAACGTCTAAAATTCTTTCATGATTAGGTTATGTTATGTAACTCTAAGAAAACCTCTCGTGTATAACAATCATCTGGTCTTTTACTAAACGGTAAAAGAAAACCATTTTTAGCACACACTCTTTAGAAAGACCTTTTTTAAATTTTAAAACTTCATTATTATTTTATCTGATAGATTTACCGTGTTTAAATAAAAAAATAAAGTCTAAAAGTCTAAAAAGTCTAAACACCATGCTTGCCTTCTGCACCAGGAAATTTAGCCATCTTACAAATTTCAGCTAAGAACCTAATTAACACAATGAATAAATTTGTGACTAATTTCAGACATTATACTTTTCTATGCAATTTCTATATATATTAAGGTCTGAAAGCATCTGATCAGATGATTTTCTAATGATGCTTCCCAAGGTCATCATTATACACCCATTCAATATTTCACATTTCCATTTACATCTCTAATCTCTAAGGGGCACTGGTGCAAGGTCCATACTAGGGATCATGACTTCTTGATTTCAAGATGAGTTTACGAAATGTGTAATGCATCCTTTGTGATGATTCCATCTTGGATTGAGAGACCAATAAATGATACTGCATTGATACTGCAATCAGGGAGACTCATTTCAGTATCATGACACTTTCTGGTGGTTTCATGTAGACAAATACATATCCATGACATGCCTGTATGAACTCGCACCAGTACGGAAGCTGCCACAGTATCATGTAAACATCCCCTTAGTCTGGACTTGGCAAATGTACAGATAAATCATTTAAATGTTACATGAAAATAGAAACTATGTTGTATGAACTTACCCCAGTGACAAAAATCTGAAGATATTACAAAGAAATTCTCTGGCCTGATCAGATACTTGCTTAAGAGTCTACCAAACTTAACCTCAGCTTCACGGTTTAATGAGCCTACCAGGATTGGAACTATCTTGAACTGATCCTTTTTACTATTACAATAAAAACAAGATAATTTGCAAGTATTAAATGCATAAACAGTAACACTTATTCTCATTCTCAGATGAACTTGAAAGAATCTGAAAGTGTTTTAAAGGCTCCAAGTACAAAACGTTCTGCAACAAAAAATTAAACATTGACTACGACTTGAAGGTTGTGACATAAACATCTCCTAATTAAACAAAATGTATAATTGGTGAGCAAAACAAGTTGAAGGTTTTACCTCTCCATTACTTTAGCAATATATGGCAAATGGAGTTCGATACTGTGTTCCGTCTCATCATTAGCTTGACTTAGCTTCTCAAATTCTCCAGTAGCATACAATTCACTATTAACTGTAAAATAAAGAAATTCTCACCTTGTAAATACAGCTGAAACTCAGGAACAGGGCAAAGTAGGAATTATTGCATTTATTTATTGCAAATAGTTTTGTTCTGTGAAAGGGCAGGCCAAGTCAGCATTTTGAGGAGAAAACTGCAGTGGGGTCAGACATCATATTATATATACCAGTACTACCACTTAATATATACAGTACTACCACTCGAGAACGTGTTGTCAATGCAAAACATTGGCATTTGCATTGGAAGGCAATGTCTAACCATAGTTGGGATTTCATCACACATTTGCAAAATTTGTCCTTTGGAACTGTTCTTTGCAGTCCTGATAGTTGGCCATTTACAAGACTTAGAACCAACCACAATCTTCAAACAACAGAGGTCTGATAGCAAGGTTTCTACTACAGGGTAACATTATTTCTCTGGACAACCCCCAAAATGTTGAGCTTTACATTCAGAGATCATTAATACTATAGAAAATGGATCATTGAATACTGCATACCTGTAGTCAAGTGTTAATTAATCAACAGGGATTAGAATTTTTGAATGGTCACTTATGGGAGATTGGTAATTCCCGAAGGTTGTCACAGTCGCTTATGGAAGGCTTGCTTTCATGAGCATTTAATAAAGTATGGTTTTACATGGAAGATTACGGCCAAGCTAAGAAAACTGTGAACACCAGAAATGTTTATGGAATGTCACTGTGTTACAAAGAGAAAGCCAACCAGGTGTGTGAAAACCAAACCCCAAACAGCAACGGTCATTAGTTTGTCCTGAACTTTGCTGTGATTGGTCACTACACAATCAACATTCCTGAAATATTCCAGGTGTTCACGGTTTTCTTTGCAAGGCTGTAAATATATTGTATGAATCATCCCAATCATCTATTAAATCTTTTACCAATTTATTAAAATTGAAGGATCTTACCTTCAGTGTCTATTGAAAGATTGTATAATGGAGTTTCGTACTGTGTTAAGGTTGTTATTGCACAGCCAGGAAGGTACATATGATGAGATGGTCCAAGAATAAATATCCGCTTTCTAGTATATAAAATATAATTTATTTATAAACAGTTACTTCGTTCGATTGATAAATTTGTGCATGACAAGAACCACAACCAGTTCTTCAATAAAAAAAACTCTAAACAATAGTCTGGAAGAGGAATGATTGGTGACAATAAAATTTTAATAAATAAATAATAATAAATAAAGACTATAAGACTGAAAATGGTTGAAGCCAGAGATGATATTAAATTAGATTTTAAAACAAGAAATAATAATGTTAAGCAATTTTATTTGGGGTGAGACAATACACCTTATTCCAAAATGGCCGCTGATATATTGCACATGTATACAAATTGTGCTGTGCTGCCTCGTTTGAGATAAAATAATCTTTTGATTTTGGCAAGAAGGGCTAATTTGAATACCAACAAAAGAATGAAGGTGGCAGCCATTTTGGAATAAGGTGTATATTGTACCCTGTCCTGCTACTTGAAATTGAATGCAAATTAGCAAATATGCCATATACATGTCAACAACAGGTGGAATGTATCAGTAATCAATAAAATGAATACAAACAATAAATAATTTATCCAACTTCAACTTGCCAAACCCTGTTATATAGTTTACAATTATATAGTGGATATTATATGGCCGCACAGAAATATGAAATTTCTCTTCGGGTGTTGAAACATACTTCACGAGTGGGTACAACGAATAAGCAAAACATTTTTCAACAGGAGAAGAGAAATTTTGTATCCAAGTGACCATGTAATGTTCTATTTATTATATAAACAGCAATGAAATACCAATTGAAAACCATTTCACTTTCACTGTGAAAGGTGTGTAACCATATGCCAGTGGTGCTCTTTTGGAATGTGAAGATAACATGTTATCTCCATGTGTGAAAATAATTATATTTCACAAGTGTTTATATAATTAATTTATGTATTTAATCACTTACATGTACTTCAAAGAAAATGTGTCGAAAAAAAAAAAAAAAAGAGTGAATTTAGTTTCTAAGGAATGCCATATACAACTGGCTACAAAATGAGTACACCGATGATATTTGTTTTCTTTCTGGTTGGTGAAATTAGAGCTGATAACAAAATAAGCTAGGTAGTGGGGTGAATAATTAAGACTGCTTTACAAGGAAGTGGAAAGATTTCAATATTCTAAAAATGGAGTGTATATATGGATTACTTGGCTGCTGTCATACTATGAGAGATATGATTGCTACATGCAGTGTCATGGGTCCAGGTTACAACATTTGTTCCATTTGAACTCCAAGTAACCATAGAACATTGTTTTCTGTGGATTACCAGTAGTTATTAACATTAATATTTACATCACTTAGACTTTCTTTTACTTCCCTCTCTTCAGGGCTCAGTTGTTCAAAAGGGGGTTAAATTAACCTTGGATGAGAGCTAAACCGGAGGTTAAATTTCTTAACCATGGTTTTGTTAAATGGAGCTAAAACCAGCATGAAGGCTTCGCAAACGCAAATAACAGTGAATGCACAATGATTCTCAGAAACCTGAGCCCTGTTAATACCAAAACCCCTGCAACTTACAAGGCCGCCCCGCAGCAAACAAGAGCTGCCATAAAGACGACTGCTGCCTGCATTGTCTCGATTTTAACTTCGCCTGAATTACATTTAGCCACATTTAAAGACGGTTGTTCAAAGCCAGGTTTGGGGGCAGGTTAGTTAACCTTGGATTAAACACAGCTAACCCATGGATAGCATTCCATGATGCTACAAAACTTTTTGTTTCGATTTCACACAAAAATGGCTTTCCCCAAAGCTATAACTGTATCACACAAACAGGCGTGCAACAATTATGTTAGTGATTCTTGCTAATTACGAACCGATCATGTGACATTGTTCAGTTTATCTAATAATCTTCCAGCCTCGTGTGTTGGTCAGTCATAAGCTAGTGGTCAAAGGGCAAGCACGCTAACCCAACTCTCTCTCCCACGGGAGTCTATTGATTCAGTTACAGCCTCTTTCGCTACCAGTGTACAGCTGCCGAATCTGACTCAATAAACTTGTGGCCCAAACCTGATGTTGTGTGGTTATTGAGAGGGCACGATTGAGGAAATACTAGGCTAGGTGGTTAAAATGTAACCCGTCATTTAACCCAAGGTTAGCGTCAACTTACCTTCCAACAACAGAGGCAAACTGCACCTGCAGTTGAATTTTAACCTCGGGTTAGGTAGATTTAACCCGGGGTTAGGATTTAACCCTCTTTTGAACAACCGGGCCCTGATGATCACGACGGTATTCGATCATGGCACCCATGTTCAAGTCCATGTTCTGTTAAGCTAAGAACTGCAAAGCGCATACTTACATTTTACTTGGATCGATCTGTTTGTAAGCATGTGCTCCACACGAACCACAGAATTGGTAACCGGCATGCCTTCATAACAAGGAGAAAACATTTCTATTTTAATACACAAAAGTTATCTGCTATTCCTCGAGAATTAAGAAAATAATTCATGCTACTTACGGCGCTATGATAGCCTTGGCTGGCCGGCATGTCGGGTGAGCTTTGGACAACCAGCCCTCTAACTTTGTGTTTAGTTCCCGAGCTAAATTTCAACGATGGAAAAGAAACAAAGCAAAAGATCTTACGTGTAATTCAAATGCCGGTACGGTACCGTGGGTGTAAGTATCGAGCCATGCCAATACATTTCTTTCCACTGAAAAATGAAGCATTTTGCACTTTGCTCCCTTACCATTAGAAGGATACCAAGATTCTGCATGACTCGCTCCTCGTGTAGACATTGTAACTGGCTGATAATTTCAAAAATAAAGCCAAACACTTCTTCAAACTGGAAAAAATTCTCGACAATGGAAAATTCGAGACAAAAATAAAAATATCCACAAAGATGACGTTTGCCGTGGGGGGAATGGGCAACACATGTGCAAATGGCTGAAAACTGCTGAATGGATTTTGTTGTGATTGCATGTTCACCCGAACGAGAGAGAAAATTTCTGTTGACCCGGCCGCAATGTGACCCGCTGAGTTGAAAACATTCAAGATTTGATAGCTTTCCGAGTCGGAGGTAACATACCAACGAAAGAATGATAGTTGGCTTCTGCAGCTAAAGAAATGATTACTCAGGGGAAATTAAATGTTGGTCTTCTGTATGTAATCAGAAGTTTTAATACATGCACAAAAGGGTGGGGATTTCGATTGTATGTTATGAACCCAGGGTGGGGAATTTTGACATGGCCGTCTTGGATAGTGGAGAGGTTGGGTTTTGATACTTTTGACCAATTATGTTGTCCTGGGGTGAAGAATTTGACTCATTTTTTCAAAAATGTCCTCACCCCATTGCCCCCCCCCCCCCCCCTCCCTCGGGCTTAACTTTGATAGACTTTTTGAAAAAAAAAACTATGGATCTGTTGTATTATAATAATGTTGTGAAACTTCTCCCATTGTTTTCCAGTTCCAATCACCTCTGGAATCCAGGTAAGATAACAGGATTAAATACGCGTGACTTCAGAAAACTGAAAAGTTGGCAATGAGCATGGTTGATGGGATGTCGTCTCCTTTGCACGGTGTGTTAATAATTAATATTTTGTCAAAACAGTTAAGTTAATTACATAAATTTGCATTTTTGTTAGAAATGACTTTGCTGTCTATCTCGTGGTCCAGGGTAGGTAGATAAAGTCTGTTCCACAATTCAATGAGCCAGGAGTCCTTCAATTGGCAGACTAACTCCAGTTTCTGTAACATAACATGACATGGAGCTTTGTCACTGAACATGGATGGGATGTGGTGGGAAGCTAAGTGGGGAGCACTGCTCCTTCCTTTACAACTCCTCAAGTTGGGTTACTGCTTCCTGCCCTAACACCCCCCCCCCCCATTCCCCCTCTTTCGTAAAGGTTCCCACTCCCCTATCCCTCCCCTCATCACTGGGATGTCAGTCAATCAAGGTTCCTTCCCGTCAGTGTGTATTTATTCAGGTTGTTCTTACAGCATACTTTAGTCTAGTAGTTACAGTCTTTCCCGTAAAACCGTGAACACCTGAAATATTTCAGGAATGTTGATTATGTGGTGACCAATCAAAGC
Source organism: Blastomussa wellsi (assembly GCA_947652115.1). NCBI lineage: Eukaryota > Metazoa > Cnidaria > Anthozoa > Scleractinia > Plerogyridae > Blastomussa > Blastomussa wellsi. The sequence goes on along the minus strand of OX393565.1, from coordinate 212,382 downwards.
AAAGTTCAGGACACGCGAACAAACCTCAAAACCACAAACTAATTACCGTTGGTGTTTGCAGTTTAGTTTTCTCACACCAGATTGGCTTTACGGGAAAGAGTGTAATACACTTGGAAGGAGAGATGCGCTGTGTAAAAATGTTAATAAACAAAATATCATTGGGTCTCACACAGCAAAAACCTATCCGAAGGGGAAATTTCGTATTGATCAACCTCAATCTATTTGTTGTTTCTCAGTCCCATAAAGTAAGCATGACACAGGTATATGTGACAACTGTAAAATCCTGCTATTGACCTACTATAGCGTATGGAAGAAGCTGAGATGAAAATCACTTTGTTTGGCCATTTTTAAATCTTCCTACCAGCTATTTTCCTGCCTTCTGTAGAGGTCCTGTCCCCCGCCCCCTCTTTACATGTGGCTAAATGTAATTTAGGCTAAGTTAAACGCGAACAATGCTGGCCAGCGGTCGCTCCCTGGGCTTTGGTGCGGGGCGGTCTGGGGCTTTACGCAGGGGTCCAAGCGTGGTTTACAGTTCGGCTCCGGATGTCAAGTCATTCCACGTTTGCTTTCGCTACGGGATAGTTCGCTGAGTTTACTCCCTGCCCGCCCCTCCCTCTTGGCATGGTAAGTATTAGGTAAGTATCTTTGTTTCCACTGTTCTAACAGTGTGACGGTGCCTGGTGGTTGCCGCTCACAGGGTTGTCATGGATACCCTGCGCGTTCGGCTAAGAGTGACTCGTGGCCCCACCTTCCTTATTTCAGGCACCATTCCCCAAGCTTATCTATTGTGATGAGTTTACTACCAGGTTAAAAGTCTCAAAGCCCTTGTATGTAATTATTACTTAATTTGCTTTCAAGTAAAAGGAGGAGCTTTTGCTGATGCCAAAGTTGCCATTGTTGGTGGTGGAATGGCTGGCTTGGCAGCAGCGTCTACACTGTCAGAGGCTGGGTTTGACGTTATGTTGTTAGAGGCTGCTGATTACTTAGGTAATTACAGTAAACCTAGCCAGGGGTCTTATCCAGGGCCCAATGTAATAACTCGCAGGCAATAGTCTGCCATAACACCAACCCAACTTTAAAAAGCTAATACTTCACTGTCGTGGGTCGGTCAGGCAAGATTTTTAGCACATTTACTAGAGATTGAACAATGTTTCCAAAAATATAAATTTCATTGGCAACGGTGTTACCATAGCAACGGAACAATGACATCATGGTTTCTGAAAATCAACATTTTTCTCGATATCGAGACCTAAACTTTTAAAACGAATCAACGCCCCTTGTAGTATACATGTAGGTCTTCAACACTGCAAAGTTTGAAAAAATTCTATGAGAGCGTTTTTGAAAAAAAGCGAGTTGAATATTTTACAGTCAAAATTTAAACGTTTGACTGAGTATCTGTTAATTTGTTAATTCCAGCGACTTCCTGCAGATTGAAACAAAGTCCTTTCCACGTTTTATACCTTTGGCATAGAACAACTTTCCTGAAAGGTTTCGTCCAGTTTGCTTCATTAACGATTATTATTAACTATTATTAATTAATTAACAATTATTAATTAATAATTAACAATTATTATTCCATGAGCAGACATTAGGCATGATATAGTGCCAAGTTGGCTATAACTATCTAATATTGGTCAAGTGTCAGTGGGATCACTGGTTTATTAAACACCAAAAAATTGCAAATTATGTTTGTTGATGTGATTATGTTAGTTGAAACCATCTCATATCCAACAAGCGCGAGTGGAATAACTGTTTTACTGTACAAACATTGCGAAAAATGCCTTTTAAATATAAATGTAGACGAGATTCTTTGATTCAGAGGAATGCATGAACAAAAGTCACAAAAGCACGATGAAAACAATGCTGTCGAAAATTGTCCGTAAAACCTTGGGTTTTTACAACCTCGTTTAATTGCTTGTATTTTGGGGTGACTCCTTGTGATCGACCATTTCAAATCCGGCCCTTCTGGCAATGTGAGTTTCGATTTACTGTAGAAGCTGTCTTGTGATAATTTCTTTCACGCACACAACATGCAAATTTATGTGATCATTGCGCTGTTAGTAATGAAAGGAAGAAAATGTTCACCTTTGCTGGTGTCTTTATTTTAGATTTTTGATAATGCTTTAACTCAAGTTTTGTATTTGCAATGGAAGTAATAAATTTTAGCGGTTTCGATTTAAAAGCACTCGGCCGCTTGCACACAAGCCTGAAAAACAGAAGAACGTGCAAAATCAAAATATCCCGTGAAGCGCTTTACGCAAGTGCTTTTCCTGGTGTCTTTATTTTCAATTTTGAGATTGCTTTCATTGACGTTTCGTATTTGTGACGAACGCAATAAAGTCTAATAAGTTTCGATTCATGTTTGCTCGCACGTAAAACGAGCAAATTCAATGCGCTGTCTGTCAGCTCAAATGCAAAATGAAAATTTTCTCACAAGTTACTATAAGCAAACCTAACGTTGCGAACAAAACACCAATTGCTTGACTAAATCTTCGAACTTTTGTTGAATAACCAGTGAAAACACTCTCGAGAAATTTTATATTTTTCACAAGATAATTTTTCCCGTAATTTATGCCAAAATTTCCGTTTCATTGAGTCTCTCATGATCATAATTTGTAGTTTTACAACATTGATAGTTACTGTTAAGAGGCATCAGTTATATCAACAGCGAAAGGTTGATCTTACAATGTTAATAGCTGACAACAAATGCTTGTTTTATAGTTTTATAAAGAGTTTTTTTCTGTACTGTCTTTTGCAGAATATTGATACTTGGGGGCCGTTCAAATTTTTATGGAAGACGGGTGGTATAAGATGGGGAGCTTGACAGTAAATGTGCCTTTCGCTTCAAATATGACTTCGAATTAGCATAGTTGTAAGAATGGAATCTCACATCTCTTCATTGTTCCAAGCAGACGAGATAGTACAGTTCATAAAGTTACTGCTAACACAGTTATTTCGTCCTCCCCTTTGGCAGCATTTTTACCATTTAGGTATATACTAGTAATAGCTGATATTCTACAATCACTAGGCCAATAAAAACTCTTGTATTGCACTACCCAATTATGATCCAGTTTATCATAAATAAATAAATACAGACTATACAGTACGTAATGTATATTATAACGTTGCTGATCCTAGCTGTATGCAGGACAATGTGCCATATATGAACCTAGTACATTGCCTAGCTCTCATAGCTCAGTCGGTTAGGGCACCCAACAAGTATCTGGTAGATAAGAAGTTCAAATCCTGTTCGGGACTCGTGTCAACATTTTTATCTTTTTGTGTTTGGGTGTAGGTGGTAGAGTGAAGCAGGTTCAGCCATTCAAAGGATTTGCTCCCATTGATCTTGGAGGAGAGTTTATTCATGGATCAGATAGCATCATAACCAGGACTGCAAAAGAAAATGGTTGGGTTGTTGAACCAGTAAGGAATTGTCTTGTTTTTTTAAACTTTACCAGAAATAATTTGTTGTTCCAGAAAATATCACATGAACCACACAATAATCATATTTTACAGTATTGCTCCCTTTACCGTTGCTCCATGACAAAGCTTTCTGATTACTTTTTAGCAACTTTCTGACATCGTCTTGGCAAATCCCTTTGATGGGTTTTGTTTTAACCACCAGATCAAGAAGTGAGGAAGGTGGAACTTGCCAACTCCACCTCCAATTGTAGAAAAAATGTCAAGTACCATTTACCATGGGATGCGCAACACTGTAAGAGTCTATAAGTTTTAATTTTTGATTTAGTTTTTGATAACGTGAAACCAGGCATCTCTTTGCGTGTTGAATTCTGCTGCTACCAAATTGAATGAAAGAGACTTAATATAGTTTTGGCTTCAAAATATCTATACTGGTGACATAACTTTGCAAAGTTCTATGTGATATCTCTCCCCCCCTCCCCCTGAGGTCCATACCCCTGACCTTTTCATGTAATTATCAGTTTTGAAGATATTACCAAGTGCATCTATCACATGCTTGCCTTTCTCAAAAATGACACACAGGCAGGGACCACACAGCATATTTGCAATTTGGGGGCTAATTGATGCAATTGCCGTAGACAGTTGTAGCATGCCGCAGACCTTTGTAGAGTGCCGCAGACATTTGTAGCCTGCTGTAGATGTTTGTAGTGTTCTGCAGGTGTAAGCCATCTTGGGGATCCAGGGACAGGCTCCCCTGGAAAATGTTTGAAACAAATGGTCTCGGAATGGCTAAAAATGCACCCCAGTATACCAGACACAGTGAATTATTTTATTATCGCTTATCTATAAGGGCAGTAAAATGGTAACTTTTAAATTTGGGTGAATTTAATATTCCCCCTCCCAGCTCCACGTTCCCTGACAAAGTAGCCCCAAAAACTTCAGAGCAGTGTTTGTCAAGTAAAAATAAGTCTGCATGTCAAAATTCAGTTATGTTTGAGCCCTTTGAAAAATGGTCAAAATTCTAGCTGATGTTCTTGCCTGCTGTTCTTCATTAATATTGCATTACTTTTCTAAACCATTTAAATATACACAAAATTGATGGCACTTTCCCCACTCTTTTTTTATAGTTCAACTCATGAAATCTCTGTCCTTTAATTGATCTACCTTTAGCCCCAAAGGGAAAAAATGTCCCTTTCAGGTGCATCCTCCCTGTGGTGTTGGTCTAAATCTTGAATCACATTCTTGTGCCCAGGACCCACGCTCCTTTTGGTCAGCACCAAGGATTGTGACCTCGGGCCGCCTCCAAAACCAGAAAGCTGCAATTCATGACTCATTGTCAAGTCTGACAAATCTTACTGGCTGAAAACTACAGAACGAGTACTCTGTGGCTGCCCACAATTTGGGAGTGGCCAGAGGTCTCAATTCTTGATGCTGACCAAAAGGAGCATGGGTTTTAGGCACAAGAATGTAATTCGACCAACACCACAGGGAGGCTGCACATGAAAGGGACACCTTTTCCTTTTGTGGCTAAAGGTAGGCCTCCAGGGACAAGAATGACTGAATCACTGATTGCTGCATGTATACATAAGACAAACCTCAGAGTCTTGAAATTCTCATTTTCTTCAATTTTCAGTGCTACAAGTGTGAAGGGATAGAAAATGAATACATGTTCTACTACAATGGTGAATTACTTCCTTTGTTAAGTTGTCATCCTGATATCCAGAAAGCCTGGAAGGCATGGGATGATATCATTTTCTTTTGGGAAAAGATGTCTAAAAATGACGGTCTTCAAAGTGTAGATCATAATCACAGTAGTCCACATGATGCAGCACAACATGAAACCCAAAGTGATTTAGTATCCATGAAGAATTCTGGTGTGATGGAATTTGAAAAATCTCATGAAGTGGGTTGCAGACAGAACCCTGAGAATGGTAACTTCAAGTAAGAATATAGTAGACAAAAGAAATTTACTTCTGGACATCATTTGAACAAATGCCCAATCATTGTGGTCAGCAAGTTGATTTGATTTGTATCACAAAATTAATAATTTTACAGTCACACCCTCAAACTGTGGACCATTAATGCATATAAAATGTACTTTAAAAGTCCCGCCCTGGCAAAATACCACAACTGTTATAACCTTTAGCTGAGATTTGGCCAATCAATTAATTTCCAACCTTGTTCACCACTTTTATCACAGGGTTTCTTTCATTTTGAATTATTTTGAATCTTTATCAATGGTTGTTTAAAGAGGTCCTTGTAAACAGGCATTTCTTTTATAATAGTTTTCTTTTGACTCTGAAATCAGCTCCGTAAACGTAATATGAATGATATCTTTACTGTAGAGCCCCGCTTGGAGACGTGAGTATTCAGGAATGGTTGAAGAGCAAGCAGTGCAGTGAAGATGTGATTGCTGTGTTTGAAGCAATGTATTGTCAAACAGTAGCTGCTGCACCCAGACACATGGGCCTGTTTGAGTCTGCACGCGAAGAAAACGCTTGGCATTATGGTAATGGCAATTACAGGTAAGTCCTGTTCAATTTAATTACCGATTTTGTGATTGATGTCTCAGTTGTCCTCACAATGTTTAATACCAAGGTATAAACGTTGCAAAATTACGCAAAACATTGATCTGATGCAATAAATCCGTTGATAAATTTAAGAAAGGCATTATGGTCCAAAAATGGTAAAGCCATGGATAAAACGTCAACATATAACGGTCGATCAAAGATCCATGATCTGAATTTTCTTTGGGATCCACGAACCGCTCTATGTAACAGCTTATCTGCGCTCCTAAATGTTTGCAATCCGTGCGCTTTTTCCGTAAATGCGCGAATCTATTTACCCCCTCTTAGAGTCCAGGAACTTTAGTCGTGAAACTAAATTTGCTGCGAAAATTTCTTGTTAAACAGATAGCAGAATAACGCACTTCGCTAGTTTCTGGGTGCTTTCTTTAACTGCATGGAGGCATTGCGCATTTTGTGTCTGTTTTTCTTTGTCTTCTGGTTGCTTTCAGGTTAGCAGAATCTTACTCACAGCTCGTGGAACATCTCTTAAACAAATGCGCTAAAGTCGATAAACGTCTCTGCTGGCAAGTAAAGGAAATAGATTGGAGAGGTTAATTTATTTGGGATATTTTCTGTTGCCATATACGTTGTCTGTGTTAGCGGTGTTCAACTGTAGTTTACGAGATTATGCCATTTTTTAATACATGTGATTGTTGTGATAGCGGTGTAAATATTAATGTAAAGATATTCCGTAAACATTACAAAATAGCTCCCTCTTTCTCCATCGCTATATTGATACGCTCCTTTCCATGAAGCCCTTTCCGTCCATTCTTGCCATTCCCAAGATGAAAAATGGCCAAGACTGACGTTTTTGGAAGAGAAGGACAATCAATTACCTTGTTACATGAAATTTGCGCGACATGTTTATTTCGCGATTTCGGAGTTAGCATATGTCGCGACACTTTAATTTGGGGAAAATGTCGCATGCAAGCTCACTTTGATTTCGCGATTTTACCAGCGCTTTTGGTTTGACTATTTCATCATAATGTGTTAAACATTTCTTGAATTACGATAAAACGACTGTTCTCAGAAACAACGTTGACCCTGAACACCAACAAAACCAAGCAAAACCAGATTTATATTTCGTCAACTGTAACAAAGAAACAATTCTCAGAAGCCATTCAAGTTTTGCATACTCTTTTTATACTAAACTATTTCATAAGATCATCGAGGTTGAGAAAAGCAAAAATTTAATAACATCCTAAGAACCAACATGTGCCCGAAGCTGAAATTTGTGTAAGAACTAAATAAATATTATTTTTATTATGGCCATAACGACAGTCACTTTATTTTCACGTTATCTTATGTTTTTGCGACACTTGAATTTCGCTATTTTTTTAAATCGGGAAATTCGCGAAATTATTAAACTAAAGTGCTAGTGTCGCGAAAATTTCATGTAATAAGGTATTTAAACACTTGCAAAAAATTTCATGTAATAAGGTATTTAAACACTTGCAAAAAATTTCTTGTAATAAAGTATTCAAACACTTGCAAAAAATTTCATGCAATAAGGTATTTAAACAATTGCAAAAAATTTCATGTAATAAGGTATTTAAACAATTGCAAAAAATTTCATGTAATAAGGTATTTAAACACTTGCAAAAAATTTCATGTAATAAGGTATTTAAACAATTGCAAAAAATTTCATGTAATAAGGTATTTAAACACTTGCAAAAAATTTCATGTAATAAGGTATTTAAACAATTGCAAAAAATTTCATGTAATAAGGTATTTAAACACTTGCAAAAAATTTCATGTAATAAGGTATTTAAACACTTGCAAAAAATTTCTTGTAATAAGGTATTCAAACACTTGCAAAAAATTTCTTGTAATAAGGTATTTAAACACTTGCAAAAAATTTCATGTAATAAGGTATTTAAACACTTGCAAAAAATTTCATGTAATAAGGTATTTAAACAATTGCAAAAAATTTCATGTAATAAGGTATTTAAACACTTGCACGCGTCCATCACATTAGTATTTGTTACTGAACCCCTCTTGTAAGCCATTTTCTCTTTTGATTCCTCCTTCTAATTACGCTAGTTTGCCAAGACCAACTGAGAGAATTTGCTTCTTACCTTGCTTTTGGAGGCGTGCTGGCCGAATGGTTCCTGCGCTGGACTCCGGATCAAGCGGCCTGGGTTTCTAGCCCTGGCTGTGTTGTGTTCTTGGGCACGTCACTTTGCTCTCATAGTGCCTCTCCACCCAGGTGTATAAATGGGTACCGGCGAATTTTATGCTGGGGGGTAACCCATCCCATCCAGGGGGAGTAGAAATACTCTTAGTCACTTTATGCTAAGGAAACCGGGATAAAGACCTTTTTACTTTAACCCTGATGTATTCATTGCAGATATGATTAGTCAGAATACAGAGGATACATCGAACAGATTTGGAAAAATCTGTCTGAAAAATCAGCTTGGTGAAGCTTTAACAGCCAATTACGTGATCATCACCGTTCCACTGACAATCCTTAAAGATGGAGATATCTCCTTTATTCCAGCCTTGCCTGCAAACAAGAAAAGAGCCATTGATACGATTCAGATGCGAGGAGCACTGAAGATCGTGTGCCGCTTCAAGTCACAATTCTGGCCAGATAAACTGAATCTTATTTACAGTGTGCGCGGCTTCGTTAGCCAAATATGGATGTACACACGTGGCGTGGTTGCCAGTGACGACAAGTGTCACGTGATTGCAGGCTTTGAAACTGCCGATCCCGCTGAAGAGAAAATGAAGCTCAGCGGACAGGAAGTTTTAGAAGGATTTCTCAAGCATTTGGACGAAATATTTAGGTTAGTCTTTCAATAATAAACGACAGTTTATGAAACCTATTGAAAAAATGAATATGGCCTCCTCTACTGATATTCTTAGGAAATAACTAACAAACTGATTAAGAAAGGCACAAAGAGGGGGTAAGTTTCGAAAGAAACTGTGGTGCTGCGTCGGTGGGAAGTATAACAATATAATTTGGTTTTATCAACTGGGTTGATAATGTGAATTGGCCACCGTAAAGAGATTCAAGAGCTGACGTTGCGAGCGTTAGCCCTTCGTCGGAGCGAATCCGATTCCAAATTATAGTATTATAACTCAGTTCGGAGACGTTGTTTCTATTCGAAACGCGGAGGAACAAGTCAACAAGATGACGAATAAACAAAATTCTCCTTTCCCGCGAACTGATTTACTCCGCAATTAAAAAAAACAAAGTCTGGGCGTTTTTTTTTTCGTGTCGGCAATTGTTTAGCTTAAAAAGGAGACTCTCCGTTTCCCTCTATCCCTGTTAAAGAGACGTCAGAGATTTGCGCTAGTCGAAAACAACCTCGTTCCCAGTCCCTCTCTCCTTTTCCCATGATTCATTTGTTGTTGCTGATTGGCTGTTACTTGCGCGAGAAAATTCAAAACCGAGCAACAACCAGAGAGCGACACATGCATCTCTCATAGTTACGTCATCAGTATGGACAAAGTTTTAACTGACAGTTTTTTTGACAGAACTAACGTAAACCCACGTCCTGCGACGGACTCATTCATGGACTACATGTACTACCATTGGTCTAAACACCCATTCGTTCGTGGAGGTTACAGCTCGCCTACTGTTCATGCGTACGGCTTGCGTCACGAGCTTGCCACCCCTGTGGAAGATTGCTTGTTCTTTGCTGGTGAAGCCACAAGTGTCACGGCCTGTGCTACTGTTCACACTGCTATGGAAACTGGGTTTAGGGCTGCTCACGAAGTTTGCAGTCTTGCCAAACGTGTTCACACAGAGTGATCCATAAACATGTCTGGCTGACATGGTCTAACAACCGTGATGTTGAGGGTGACATGGATTGAGAAGAACTCAAAGCCTCGTCCTTTTTTACCTCTTACCTTATTGGTGTCATCAAAATTCTGAAATCTCAACTGTTATTCCTACAAAGCTTTTTTTCATATTTTGTGAATAAAGAACATAAACTTCTATGTAAAGTTTGCTATTGTTCCAGTGCTTTGTTTAGGAGATAAAATATTTTGAAATTTGTAATGTCCCGGATGAACAGGTTTCTTAGCTGATATGTTTCTTGCATTTTTCTATTTTCATTCGTGCTAGTAATATAAAATATTTAAAATGCCAAGCGGTAGAATCTATTGTACTAATTGTGAATTTTTAAAGGTTTTTAAAATAATTCTTGTCTTGTAGTTACAAAATCTCAACATGTACACACATACATAAGATGAAGTAAACGGACGTGCTGCAGCGACTCGGCTCACTCCTGTTTCAGTTGCCCAATCAAACAGCCAAAAGTGAGTAAGGCAGAGTCGGACAGCTCTTCAACTTGCTATCTCGCAGATTTTGCACTTTCATGATTTCCCTGTGCAGACGAAAGCCATGAGAAGGTTGTCCAAAAGATTTTAGAATTTACATTCGTTGGCAAACAAAGGCCTTTCCCTACTTTCATAGGAGTGTTTGCCTTTTATGTTTAGAGGTGCGTAAGTGTGGGTTTCTTTAAAGCAGCCATAACTGAACATTCTTCCTTTCCTTTCTTTCTTTTCCTTATGTTTGGGGCGACCGCACTTGTTTGAGGGCGACATAACTTAAATGTTGGGGCGACGTGACTACAATGTTGCGGCGACGTGTCTTGGTTTAGGCGACAGTACAAATGAGGGGCCTTTACACGCTGACGTCCGATCTCACCCCTGACAAGGGACACGTGACCGGCTACCCTGTGACATGCATGACCTGCTACCCTGGCACGGTACTTTTTTCCTGCATCAATCGGAAGCCCAAAAATAATGGTTTAGTTATGTTACGTAGGACTATATCACTACACCGAAACCGTTTATTACTGCCTATCATTTGGGATGGCAAGGATGGAAGTGGATTGAAACTTGAAAAAACTGGCTAGTTTTTTCAAGTTCTAGAGACATTCTTTGAAAATATCGCCAGAATTTAATTATGGTTTGTTCTCTCAACCACAACTCATTTGATATCTTCCTGTTAGTCCATCAGGAGCATTTTGAGCACGAGTAAAGGTACCAGGTAATGATTTTAGCAACGAGTGAAGCTGAAAACAGCAAAAATATGACAAAATTCCACACGTGTACGCATTGCGGACCTATTTTTGTTCTTGAACCCAGAGCAGCGGAGCACTTGAGCAACGTCGTTCCCAGTGCCATCCTTACGCACCACAGGTCAACCACCCGATGTTTGAGTTTGTTGCGTGACACCGATCAATGGCGGTTAGAAAAGAATTGTAGATGTACATAAATAAGTTGGCCGCGATTTGCTCTAAATACTAAGTTTATCCTGCATGTTCAAGGTGAAATGTTAAATGAGTCTTGTGTGCCCGCGTCATTTCGCGAGATAATTTATCGACCCCTAGATCATATAGAAGAGAGAGACATTGATCGGTGTCACGCAACAAACTCAAACATCGTGTGGTTTACCTGTGCACGCACTGTCTTTCATTACAGCGATGCGAATCGTAAACTTGGCCGAAGAGTTTCACCCTCGCTTTGTCGAGGTTGATTTCGCAGGCGATACACATTGGATCAAGGATTTCCTTCAGCAAAAGCACTCAGTGAAAACTCGATTGAAAACTGTCCTTGTAGTTTTACAGGATAACTCAGCGAAAGAGGCGTTACAAGTACAAGAATGCGTACTTGCTCAGTACTTTGCCAGTGGAAACTATGGGTTCGTAAAATTTTTATCTTTTAATGATCGTTACCAAAAAGACAACGAATGCAGAGTGAAGCTAATAGAGGAGGCCATCGCTGTCTTAAACAAGGTTAGTTTTCACTAGCAAGCCATGATATATGCTACGGTAATATCTTATTTACAAAGACCTGCCCGATCGATACACATCACTCTACCCACACCTTCCTCTACCGCAGGGCGTATCTAATCGATAGTCGATAGAAATCGATACTAATCAACCGTTTACTATCGGAAATCGATATCAATCGACCGCTCGTTTTCTTGTGATTATCGATTTTGATCAATTTTTGTAATTAGCAATCGGTTTTATCGATTTGTTCGATTTGTTGTAGGGCAGTCTTTGGAGAACATGTTAATACTTGTGCAACAATATGCCATCTGCCATCCCGTTCCAAACGCCGCTCCACTCGTGTGCCGAACCTAACTGGTGAGTTAGGTATGACAGAAGAGCGGTGTTTGAATCAGTTCGGTTCGGAAGTTTTAGTTACCAGTAGGTACGGCAGACAACGTTAGGTACGGCAGGCTCTGACGCATTATGCGACCCTCGAGCGGCGGCTGATTCATACGGCGTTCTTCTTATATGTCAAACCTAATGCATGAATTACTGTAATGTATTTTCGATATAACAGTGCTCGTGATTGGCCCAAAGTGGAGTGGTGTGACCAGCAGTCATGCATGGAGCTTGACAATTCAACAAAAATTCCATCACTTATTTTTAGTTTTCAGCGATGGGAAATGAAACATAAATATTCGAACAAATTTGGCGGAAACCATTTTTTCTGCTGTTTTCGTTATAACAGCCCAATTTGTGAGATTTATAAAGTGGTATTCCCTTGCTCATCTTGGCTCGGCTTTGAAATGGAAAAATGAGCTATTGAAAATAAGCTTATTTGAAAGGCCTTAAAAAGTGAAGAAAAATGGCGTTTTCCTTTTTGTGATATCTCCTCTCGTTCCAGAGATATTAGAGACTTTACGCAACGACGACGGGATGGCTTCACGACGGGGTTCGCGACAGAAAGTGACTAGGTCGACAAACTCAGTCCGTCGACTGTCGAGTTGCGTTACGCAACGATGGATTCTAGGACGGCGCTTGGTTTTGGCGCGAAATGCAAATCACTCATTTCGGCGGGAAAATGTCGAGTTTATCGGCGACGAGGCCCGCGTTGACTTGTCTTGTGTTTATATTTGATCGACTAATGATTTAACAACCTGTATTCCTGCTCTTGATATGCGGTATGCCTTCTCTAAGAGAAGTTAGAGATATCTTGCTTTTTGCTCACAGTGATAAGTTGATAAACGATGAAGATTTTTTGCTTTTGTACGATTTAAACAAGTCAAACAACCTTGATCTACCGTATTGGAGCTACGACCAGTTTGACCTTGATCTGCTAACGGACGATGAATGCAAGTCGGAATTCAGATTCCTCAAGAACGACGTTTACCGTCTTGCTGAAGTGATGCATGTTCCAGATGAAATAAGATGCTATAATCGTGTTGTTGTGGACGGAATTGAAGCTCTGTGTATTTTTCTTAAACGATTTGCATACCCATGTAGATATTCGGATATGCTGCCAAGATTTGCAAGACCCGTGCCACAACTTTGCATGATATCGAACCAAATGATGAACTTCATTTATCAAACACAAAATCACCGTTTACGAAGTTTTAACCAGCCATGGCTTTCTCAGGCCAATCTTCAGAATTATGCCGATGTAATTCATGCTAAAGGAGCTCCGCTTCAAAACTGTTGGGGTTTTATCGATGGAACGGTTAGGCCAGTTTCTAGGCCTGGGGAAAACCAAAGAGTTCTGTACAACGGACACAAGAGGGTCCATGCCATAAAATTTCAGTCCGTTGTCGCCCCAAATGGATTGATAGCTAACCTGTATGGTCCAGTTGAAGGGAGACGACATGACAGTGGTATGCTAGTAGAGTCTGCTTTACTTGGCGATTTGCAACGCCACTCATTTTCCCCTCTTGGTCAACCCTTATGTGTATATGGGGATCCGGCTTACCCCTTAAATATACACCTTCAAGGACCATTCAAAGGATTACCCCTCTACAGAATGAATACAACAGTGCAATGAGCAGTGTTAGAACATCAGTAGAGTGGGTTTTCAGAGACATTATAAATTACTTCGCTTTTATGGATTTCAAGAAGAACTTGAAAATTCGTTTAAGTGCAGTTGGCAAAATGTACATGGTGTGTGCCCTGCTGACGAATGCCCGCACATGTCTTTACCAGTCCATAACATCTTCGTATTTTGGCTTGGATCCACCTACGTTGGAAGCGTATTTCCAGTGAAATCGAGTATTGGATAAAAACTTTGAACTGTGTTTAACAGTTGTTGTGTTTAGTTAGTCCTATTGCTGCTTACAATTGTAAAATTAATTGGCCATTTCTTTAAACCCTTACTCATTTCAGGCCAAAATAGATGAATTTCCCTACGAAATTCATACCATGTTTCAGGCTAGCTAGCTAGCTAGCAAAAAACAAATTCTGACCGTGTGTCTACCTTCAGACCTTGAACACGTTGTAATCAACTTCATCTCATTTTAGCCATAGGTATGTCCCCCAAATTAGTTTAGCCTGAGTAACCGCTCCGTTAGAGAAGGGAGATTCGCGTGTGGAGCGGTTCACTCTGGCTAAACTAATTTGGGGGACATACCTTTATAGCTTATAAAGGGGAGTACCCCAGGGGATGCTGTTGTAATAACCAAGGCAATATACTTCATGTCAGCATCAGACATTTATGGCTAAAAATGTTATAATAAAGAGAGGAAACAACTATTAAAGAAACATTGAACTTTTGCTTTTGTGTTACAAATAACGTTGATAAAAGGAAAGGGTGTCCACCAACTTTCAACTAAGTATAATTGCAAAACTTTTCTCAAATTTATAAAACCTATAGAGAAACAACTGCCTTGCTCTAACACAACATTTTACTGACGAAAACATTGTCAGTCAGTAAAAAACCAGTTAAATCAATTTTCTAACTGTTTTTCATGTTTTGCATCATCTGCATCATCATCATCATAAACTGGTTGTTTTGTTGTTGCTGCTGTTGTTGCAGCTCCGTTTGCTGTTGCAGTTGCCTCTGCATGGATTGCTGCATACTGCTGAAAGCCTCTATCATGCCGGCCTGTTGTTGCCTCATGTTTCTTTGCTCATTTAGTTGTTCTTCTTGCATTTGTTTCTGCATTTCCAACTCCTTCTTCTTTACTACCAACTCTTGATCTGATTTATCTTTGAGATACGCAAGCGTATCTGTACCTGAATGATGGTTTTTTTTAAACTTCGCTCCTTCTGTTTCCTTTTCTTCGCCATTTGAAGCCTTTCTCTTTTTGGTTTCTGCGAAAGTTTCTAGAGATTCCTGGCGCATCTCTTCGGCTGTTTTCCTGTCTTTCTCAACCTTTTCCTTTTTATCCGAGTCTTCAGTGGTGTGCTTCTTCTCAAACTCCTTTTCTTTCTCGATGATCTCCTCCAATGCTGCTTCAACTGGGGTCAGTTCGGGAGGCGCTATGCCGGAACCATTTTCCTCCTCTCTCATCTTTTGAAGGAAGTGGGACTTAAGTATCTTGTAACGCTCTCGAACAGCTCTCTGGTCAACGTTCATGTTAAGAGACTTGATCTGTTTTAAGTCATCAGCAACTTGCGACCATGCGTTTCCACTCTCTTTTGTCCTTGGTCGAAATCTAAACGGTTCCATTAGAATGATTTGCTTACCGAGGGCTTCGTCCTTTTCGGGCGTCCAAGTCATAGGCGATGCCCTGAATGAAAAGTAAAACAGTGAATTGGAAGGTATTTAGTTTTTATAAACCTCAGCATTGGAGAGCGTTGTCCATATACCCTTATACTGGCTAAAATCACGGTTATGAGCCCTGGGAGGGAGAGGAGGTGGGGTGCTCTCACTATAATTTTTAATCACCATATATACAAGCAATTTTCTTCTTCACACCTATTCAGCAAATCCCCTAAGGGAGTGTTCATCATTTATGGGGGGCGGGGGCTGGCAAATGGGAGGGGGGGAAGTGAAGTTTACTCTCACAGAGTGAAAGATCATCTTCTTGGGGGGGGGGGGGGGGTTCAGAAAAGTTTTTACTTTCATGATGGGGGAGGCGAAAAAAGTTTTCCTTCATCGTTGAGGGGGGTCCAAAAAGTTTTCAACGTTACGCTTTCCCATTTGCCAGCCCCCCTCCCCGTAAATAATGAACACTCCCTACTATGCGCACTGTTAAGACCAACTTGTTCTTGCTTTATGCTCAAAAATTACGTTTCTCACAAATTACGTTTCACCACCTGATTACACATACTGAATAAGCCGGGATGCAATCAAACTATAGGGCCGTTTATAAGAGAGAAAATAGTCCGTGGATAAATAAGCCACGTATTATTTTAGCCGCGAACCTGCTCGTATAAACAGGGTTTATGTGTGTTTGGCACAAAACACACTGGATGTATATGTAAATCAAATAATCTGAATAATCTACTGAAAATAGATACACGATGCTGGTGTAAAACGCAATGTTTATCAGTACATTTACAGTTACACTAGTTGTGACAAGATGACATAAGGCTCACCTTTTCTTCTTCGTTGAATTTGTGGCTGCTACCAGCTGTACTTCTGGTTCAGCTGCTGCTGCTGCACTATTCATCTATGGAGATAATTTAAATCGCAAGGTTGATCAAGTTTAGCTTCCAAACAATTGCAAGAAAGCATTAAACGTGTAGCCTTATAAAACAAACACCGAATATACAACAGCTTTCACCTTCACTAAGCTTAATTATAGGAAAAAATACGAACGTTTCATGGGTTTAAAATCGTTTAACTTACGTTTGAAGACCTTCGGAGAATCTTCGAAGAGTCCGCCCGCGTGCTTTCAGAGTACTGTAAACAAAATGAAGAAAAATATAGCTCAATCCGGTCAAAATAGGCTGCAAATCCATCAGCTTAAAAAAAGATGAAAAGAAATGTCGATGGAGCGCTAAATTAATCGAAAATAACATACTTCAACCTATATACTCACCTTTTAAAACACCAGTTAATCAACGTTCACTAGTCGACGTGAAAACAGGCGAACTGAAGTCGTGGACGGGAGCACGACGGCCTTCACGCATGAAGGCGTTCACGATTACGCATGCGCATGACCTAATTTTGGCGCGAACGCCGTGGTGACAGTCTCCCGTCGTCGTTGCGTAAAGTTTTGTATTATGCAAATTAGGTACTGATGATGTCATAAGGTGTGATAGTATGGGTGTAAAAACACAAAATATGGCATATCTCTGCAAGTAATTACGCAATGCAATTAGAACTTTGCAAGCACATTGCACCATATAAAGTACACCTCTTGATACATATTTTGATGTTGCTATGGCAACAATCTATCTTGGTTCCAGTCTCTTTCCTCTTTAAATATATTATTTCTATATTACTCGTTTATGACTGTATAGGGCAAATGAATGATCCCATTTCAAGCGTGCACAATGCCCATATTGCACTAATTAACCTTTAGGAAGTGGACGATGTTTGCTCAACATGAAATACAGGAATAATCATTCCTGTATATTAGAGATCTGGAACAGGATGTGTTGCCATAAGAACAACAAAATGTACACCATCTGTTGTATTTCTTAGGCTAAAACATGCTCACCAAGTTTCAATTTTATTGCATCATTACTTGCAGAGATATGCTATATTTTGTGTTGTGACCCCCAAACGATCACACCTTATGACATCATCAGTCCCTAATTTGCATAATTCGAAAATCTTGAATATCTCTGGAATGAGAAGAGATATCACAAAAAAGGAAAACGCCATTCTAAATCATTTTTAAAGGCCTTTCAAATAAGCTTTTTTCAATAGCTCGTTTTTTCATTTCATAGGCACTTTAAATTTACGGGAGAATTGTTTTTAGTTGTAATTCATGATTTCTGTTTTTATTTAATGATGATAGTTCACAATTCAATTGCTATATAATATTAGTACTAATATTGCATATAGCTTGCCAAATCTTTGTATTCTTGACGCACATGATGTTCTATCGAATCTCTTTATAAACCACTGGTTCCGCGAATTAAATTCGACACAGGTACGCCGTCTGAATCAACTGTCGCTCAGGTGTCGCTCCAAAGTCGAACCTTATTGAGTTAGGTTTGGCACATGAGTTTGAGCGGCGTTTAGAATGGGCTTAAGTCTGCATTTGACTCTTGTGGCCAATCAGGCTGGAGGTTATGCACCTATCAATGTCAAAAATCCCAACCAAATCCCCTCGCTAGGGCCAAACATCACAGTCAAAATCCTGCTATGTGGCGATCCTTATTTTCCCTGATGGAAAGACAAAGACAAGACGAACGAAGGTGCGAGCAAAAACTAGTACCCAGGCTCATCGCAACAGTCGCATGGAATGCCTGGAGGTTAAAAATCACTCTTGAATTGCTGGTGGATGAACTGGCATGTTTGGGTGACAAAGTGCTTCAAAATAATCAATCTCTTCAGAATTTAAATTCGTGAGGATGGTGGGCAGTGGCTTCATCACTAAATTTAGCGAATTTTTCAATTTTATGTGGAAAAATACTATAATTATGCGGATGATGCGGATATGAGAGAATTATGCGGATCCGCACAACCACATCCTATCAGATGTCCTGACTATGAGAGTTTAGTGGCTCCAGCTCCAGCCAAGGCTCAAACCTGGAGGGCCTGGACTCTGGTACAATAACCATTATGCCATGAGAGTTTAGTGGCTCCAGCTCCAGCCAAGGCTCAAACCTGGAGGGCCTGGACTCTGGTACAATAACCATTATGCCATGAGAGTTTAGTGGCTCCAGCTCCAGCCAAGGCTCAAACCTGGAGGGCCTGGACTCTGGTACAATAACCATTATGCCATGAGAGTTTAGTGGCTCCAGCTCCAGCCGAGGCTCAAACCTGGAGGGCCTGGACTCTGGTACAATAACCATTATGCCATGAGAGTTTAGTGGCTCCAGCTCCAGCCAAGGCTCAAACCTGGAGGGCCTGGACTCTGGTACAATAACCATCATGCCACCACACTTCTCTAACAACAACAACAGCACCATCTGTGCAACAGTCATTTGAATGCCAAAAGGTTGACATCAAGATCTTTGACCAGTCTGCATTAGGACTTCAACATGCTCGAGTCCTTGAACCGCCAGTATTGGATGTGTCATTAAAACCATCGGACGAAACACCTGTTATTTTTTCAATTCTGCATTTAGAACGTGGACTCGATCGCTGTAACCAGTTGCTGTCAGCGATCATGGCATTAAAACGTTTCAACAAAGGTTACAAAGCAGAGGCATTAGATGAAGATGGCGTGTGGTGCTGCTGCATGGTAATAGATCAGCAAGATTTTGCAGTAACTGTATATTTCGATGTATGAAAGTCCAAGTGCGATCAAATAATAGACAATCCTTTGCAAATAAGACCGCGATTAGATTCTGCTAGTTGAAAAATGTTATTAACATCACATGAAAACTTTCAATAACTTGCGATAATAGATCTATCAATTCTACATTAATTTAAGCCTTTTGCTTGTGTCTAACAAATACTTTGTGCGTTTGTTCTGCAGCACTTTGTGCACAAGCAAGCTTATACATTATAAGCCTGATTGATATACCCAAATGTACTGATCAAGGTTTTGTTAGTGATTTAACAATTCATCTGCGAACTGCGAAGGTGAAATTGTTCTTAAGCCTTAAAACAAACTACACTGCTGATTAAAACTGGATATATGAATTAAGAGTCTGTGCACTTTGTCATTAATACTTGTCTAAACAGCTTCTGCGTGCTGGCTCTGCACGCAAATGTTCTGTTTACATGTTGGCTCCGATTGGTAGAAGGGATTTCGGCGATCTTACACAAGCTGTGAAGACTTCTCTAACCACTCGTGATGGTTTTCCCAATGATTCCTTTCACTTACTATTCAAAACCAGAAACTTCAGTCCGCGTTCGATCTAGCACATCAACGAACCGGTTTTTTTTTTTCGCTTTCCCGATCAACAACAGTTCATGTGATGCCAAAGTCATGTGACAATGGAAAACAATGCTCATACATATGCACAAACCGCAGTGGAGTGTGGTTCGCATAATAACACACTTTGATGGCTTTGAAGTTGTCATGGAATCATCTGTTTTGAAGTTATATCTGAGCAGTTGATTTAAATTGAATGTGATCTATTAAAACTGGAATTTTTAAAATTCATTTGTTGCAGTATGCCCAGCAGAGTGGCTATCATAAATGTGATGAAATTTTCAGCATGGTCAACAAAAAGCCTAGATCCACAATGGTTGGCAAGCAAACATGGCCTGCACATTGTAAGTGTCTGTATGTGGCAGGATTTCGTGTGATAGAAACCAACAACTTGTTATCTAACATTTCAACAGAAAGTTGTGTACTTGTTTACAAACCCCTTTTAGTACCAAACTTCCAAGTTGAAGATGGTGTTGTAGGGGATCACATAGATACATCTGTTGTACTAAACATTTGTGAGGATCTCATCAGTTCTATGGATTCATCTGATGGTGGAAAACAAGCTGCACAACGAATCAAAGTTCACATGAACATTTTTAAAGACAGTTCAAGGTTGATGTCAAATGTTGTGAAGCCTTCTTTCCCTTGGGATGGTATGTACAAATGTTGCTTTTAGTCAATTTTTAGTTTTTGGTTTGTGTTTTGTTTTCTTTCAGTCGTTTTATGAGTAAGCTATTGATAGAGAGTTGCAGCCACCAGTTTGTAAAAATTGAGACACCTGACCAATTCTGTGCATTAATTCTCAAATACCTACTGCAAGGACTTTTCAATCGTCCAATTTAGAAGCAAGATTTGAATTGGGTCTAATTTTGAACAACTGAACGTTTTCACTTAAATTGAGTTTTGTATATCCAAAAAATGACTTTTCATTTTCATTAAATAAATGGGAAATTTGACTAGAACATATATTCATCTGCGTCGCACATATTAGTGACCCTAGCTGAAGTGGATACCTCTAGAGAAAAGGTTTTTCCAGCGAAGATGTGTGCATTTATAGAAATGTCTATATGGACTTATAAATCATGAATTGACTTTAGTAACACAACAACAACAACACTACCACAACACAAGAGCAGGGAGATGGGGAGCAGGGATGGCGCAGTGGTGAGGGCGCTCGCCTCCCACCAATGTGACCCGGGTTCGATTCCCGGACCCGGCGTCATATGTGGGTTGAGTTTGTTGTTGGTTCTCGTCCTTGCTCCGAGGGTTTTTCTCCGGGTTCTCCGGTTTTCCTCCCTCCACAAAAACCAACACTTCTAAATTCCAATTCGATCGGGAATCCGAGGGCCGCTGGTTGTAATGCGCAGTTGATCATCTCGTCATGGAATCTGCGCAATATAAATTTGCAAATTTTTTTTAACATTTTTAAATCTTAGACTTCCTGGGGAAACAAACAACTGCATACCATGCTGTAAATGACTTTAATTCACTTAGCCAGATAATACAACCCTCTGACAATGTAAATATTTTTAAGCAACAGGTTTTTAATTTCTTAATTTAAGTGTTGTACATAATTCTTGTTTATAGTCCTCATAATTTTTTATTATTCTTTTTTTTTAATTCATTGTAAATATTTTAGTTTTTAGTCTTAATCTTTGAAGTCCTTTTAGAAAACCACACACATGCACTTGAAAAAGTTTCCTCAATAAAGATTATTATTATTATTTGTTACCAAGCACAAGAAGAATTCTCCTAAGTACTTATCACATACTTGTTCCAAACTTTTAATTACTAGGAAGAGCAGGACCCTGTCCTGATAATCAAGTAGCTGTTGTTGGTGGAGGATTAGCCGGTCTGGCTGCTGCTGCTTCTCTCTCCAACGCTGGGTTTGATGTTGTACTTTTGGAAGCTGCCAACTATTTAGGTAGTTTATTGTTGAAACACATTACAAGTTATTTTTTAACCCTAGCTGGGTTATTGGATCTTACAGTGAGGACACTAGAACTGTGAACACTTAGCCTTGTTTGCATTATCCAATGTTAGCCATTCATATAAGCAGGAGAATTAGCTTTCTTAGGTACTCAAAACACTAATCCTTTGGACTATATAAAGTAGCATTCATTGAATATTCATATAAGAAATGTAAAAATAAATGTCAAGTGTTCACGGTTTTAGTGTCCGCACTGTAATATCTTGGTCACAATGGTCAGTGCTGCACCTGTATGTGAGGCTTAGCCTTGTGGTTAGTATGCTCATTGGTCTATGGGTCTAGCATCCTAGGTTCAAACTCTGGCTCGGGCCATACTATGTTGTGTTCTTGGGCAAGATACTTTACTTACTTTACTTTAAATTCATAATGCCTCTGTTCACCCAGGTGTTTAACTGGGCAGCAGGGAATTTACTACTACGGGTGTAGATTCTGGTGGTAACCCTACAATGCATAGCCCACTATACTTCTATCCAGACACAGCTTTCCTTACTGTAATTATAAGAAACAGATCCCATTTTCCAAACTGATTTATAGCCCATTAGACATTTAAGCATATATGTGCCACAAATCAAGAGGAAGAAGCTTAGTCCATGTCATACATTATGAATCTTGAACTTAACTAATGAGGTATTTCTTATCCCTCTGTCATTAGGTGGTAGAGTGAAGCAGGTTCAGCCATTCAAAGGTTTTCCTCCATTTGATCTTGGAGGAGAGTTTATTCATGGATCAAACACTGTGGTTAATAAGATTGCTCATGATAATGGCTGGGTTGTTCTTCCAGTAAGTCAGTTCCATCTATATTTAATGATTATTATAATGAATTAAATT
This sequence comes from Blastomussa wellsi, assembly GCA_947652115.1. Taxonomy (NCBI): domain Eukaryota; kingdom Metazoa; phylum Cnidaria; class Anthozoa; order Scleractinia; family Plerogyridae; genus Blastomussa; species Blastomussa wellsi. The sequence goes on along the minus strand of OX393565.1, from coordinate 189,905 downwards.
ATTGATAATTTTAAAGGAGAGCGGAAGACAAAAACCAAATTTTTAAAAAGTCGTTAATATGAAAGCACATGATAAGTGGTAATCAAATCACAATGTTTCAGGATGTGAACTTACCTTTTAACCTGATTGTAGCAGCAAAAAGCTCTCAGAGAGAGTTGGCTAAGGGCATTACAAATCGATAACTTTGATACTCAATAAAAATCGATAATAATCAATAAAATCAATATTAATCAATCGACAAATATCGGAAATCTATCACAGTCATTATCGATTTTTGTTGATTTCCGTTCGATTTCTTTTGATTTCATTGATTCTATTGAGTTCAATCAAAAAGTATCGAAAACATAAAGAGATATGTCTTTCAAGCAGGAGCATTACACAGCAGCAGTTAGTGATTCAATAGAATCCTTATAGTTTCTAATTTAATTTGACCACTTTTGACCAAACAGACACGTGGAATGACGGCTTAAACTTAGGGCGCGTTGGTTTGGGATATTCTGGAATTTTTTCCGGCTATTCTGTTCCTGGGAGCAGAATAGCCGGAATGGAAATCCAGGTATTCCGGAATGAGAATAGCTCCCAAACAAACGCTTACTTGCATTATTCCAATTATTCTAATTCCGGATTGATCCCAAACGAACACACCCATAGTCTGAAAGTAACAGAATTTTATTTCTTAAACATGAACTGGCAGAACACGATGCCACATGATGCAATCCCGTGCAATCTTACCTTTATCTTAAGCTTCATAAAACAGTTATTTATTTTGAGCCATAAATGTCCTGTAAATCTGCATTATTCACTTGATTGCAAAATATTCACATACTTCTGTCCACACTTTATCGCTTATCCTGGCCTATGTGTGCTATATGTAATTTTTTTCTTCTGACAAGCGCTTGCAGAATTTGTCTTTTTTCAAACCCCTCCCTTCTGGTAGTGCAGCAGCTCTCGTAAGCTTGTAATTCTACTGGTAGCAGTTGCCATTGTTTTCGGAACTAGGGGCATTGTTCCTGTTGTTTTTTTCATTGTTTTTACAAAGGTGTGAGACCCTATGAGAGCTGCTACATGCCCCCCCCCCAGCTTTAATAAATGGTCGGCTCCCAGCAAAGCAGGGCAGGTACCCGTGACCTGACGTGACTCGGAATCCCTTCCTGGCCTGCAACTTGACAAACAGTCTGAGGAAAACATACTAAACCTTGTTGAATCTTACTAATAGTCCACAACTGACTTCGGCAATTTCTTTCTTCGTATGCTTTTACACTGCAAAACGAGAATGTGAGTACCAGCTGTGCTGTAGATCAGCATTGTTCACACACTGAACACATCAATGATGCTGACAATGAACACAAAGTTTCAGCTGAAAGTTTGGAGTAACAGGTAGTTGCAAGGTAGAAAAGTGAACAAGCCACAATGGTAATGCCCTTAAATACACTCTTTTTCAATTTGTGAACAGTTCTTCCGATCGTGCTTTGAGTGATTGATTTCTCCTGATTTTTAATTTCTTGGTGCCCTTTGGTTGTCTGAAGGGAGGCGCAGTGGCCTAATGGTTAGTGCGCAGGACTAGGTTCGAGCCTCAGCCGGGGCACTGCGTTGTGTTCTTGGGCGAGACACTTTACTCTCACAGTGCCTCTCTTCACCCAGGTGTATAAATGGGCACCAGCGAATTTACTTCTGGGGGTAAACCCTGTGATGGACTAGCATCCCATCCAGGGGGGGGGGGGGGGGTAGAAATACTCTCTGTTGCTTCATGCTACAGAAACCGGGATAAGCTCCGGCCTGCTGGGCCACTAGGCCGGAATGCAGACTTTAACTTTGGTCGTCTGTGAACAATATCATGAGAAATATCTTGGTATTTTGTGATTGTCAATTTCGTTCGATTTTTTAAACTAATTAATTGATTGTTATCGAGTAATATTGATTTTATCAATTTATCGATTAGCTTTTCGATGATTGATTTTGATCAATTTGTAATGCCCTGGTTGACTCTATAGACTATTGGTAATTTTTGCAGACCTCCCAATGTAAGGATGAAGAAGAAAGCACTAAAATCTACTACAAAGGGAAACTCCACTCACTGTCCAGTGATCAACCAGAAATAAAGTCAGCCAGACAAACATGGACTGAAATAATCATCAGCAAATTCAGACATCAAGATAGCGAACCTAGACTTGAGTCAGATTATGTGAAGGAGAGGCTCGAAGACAAGGGCTTGTCACGTGATGTACTGGACGTAATTGATTGGTGGAAGATGAAGATATCTGCAGGATCGTTGGCGCATTATGGAGTGCGCGAGGGAAGACGTAGAATGGAGTCCAAATATGAGTGGGGACTGGAAAACTTCAGGTAAATTTAAGCCACTTTTTGAGGATCTTGTAGTGAAAGAGCCAACAGTCAGAGAAATTAATGAAGTTTCTCTGTGAAGCTTAGTTTGTTTTTGGTTATAACTTAGATGCAGCAACTTGATGATCTCCCCCTCAAAGTGCTGGGAAAAAATCCAGATAGTCATATGCTTTCTTAGTTTTAGAATAAAAACGACGGCTTACCACATTGCTCCTGCCAAAATGACACTACCACGTTTTCAGAATCGTGTTTTCTCTATTTATATATTGCACGGTTTTGTTAAATAGGCTCGCTGAATCTTATTCTCAACTGGTAAAATACTACTTGGATAGCTGTATGGATGTGGATAAGCATCTGAACTGGCAAGTTAAGGAGGTTGTTTGGAAAGGTAAGCTTTTGCTTCGTGAACTTGAGTATGTCTTATTTTAGATCGATCGTTTGGCTGAAATTGATAACTGGGTCAACTAGCTTAAAATAAGCAGACGTCTCCTGCTTTTCAGCTTTGAATTGTACAGAAAAGCACGTCGAGTAATATTTTAGACGAATTCTAGATTGGTTCGGCGGCAGTTGCCAGTTTGGTTTGACTGGGATACGGTTAAATTATACTGTATTAGAAAATAGCTGATAGTTTCGCTGTTATCTCCCCTATATATGGTTTTTCTCCGTATCATTATATAAAACCTCCCTTTTCTACGTCTTTTAGTTTATAATTTGATACAAATCACAGCACTCCTTCCAATACTGCCCAGATTTTATTTACGTTCAATTTATACGTTAAATAACTTGGCTGTGAGTTTTACTCGTGACAGAGATCAGATTAGAAGTTTGGAGGTAACTGCATTGTTGTATGTCTGATGGGCAGGAGAAGACAGGAATAGATCCAGCTATGGCGGGAGGATTCTTCTGAGGAACCAATATGGTGAAGTTCTAACTGCTAAGTATGTCGTTATCACTGTACCACTAACAATCCTCAAAGATGGCGACATAACGTTTGTTCCAGCCCTTCCTACAAACAAGAACACAGCCATAAACACAATTCAGATGTTTGGAGCGTGGAAAATCGTGTGTCGCTTTAAACACCGCTTCTGGCCCGAGAAGCTTCATCTTATTTACAGTGTTCGTGGGTTCGTTAGTGAGATATGGACTTACTCACGTGATTCGCTTGACAGTGATGACAAATGTCACGTGTTAGTCGGGTTTGAAACTGCTGAGTCTGCGGAAGAGAAGAGTGTTCTCAGCGGACAAGAGGTTTTAAAGGAATTCTTGAGCCATTTGGATGAGATCTTTGGGTAAGAAAATAATGTCATTTTTAAGTAAACATAAGGGCTGGGTGTCCTAATGGTTTTTGCATTGGACACCTGTTCGAGAGATCAAATCATTCTGACTGCGTTCAGCTTTTGGGTGTGACAATTTACTGTCACAGTGCCTCATGAGTACGAATGAGTATCAGCCACCTGTTTGGACAGTCTGGCAAAATGGCTTAACAGAAGAGCGTCTCATGCAGGAGTGGTAGGAGTAGCAATACCCCATGTTGCTTCATGATATAGAAACTGGTTTTAAAGTGTTATTTAAATATGTGTAACACTCTGTGTGTCCAAAAAGTGTGATAGAAAAAGACCAGTTGTGATGCTCTTGAAAACACACATACGATGCCTGCAGATACTAGTAATGTAATGCAGGATTTTTCTCTTGTTCAGGAACATTTCTTTGATTTGAATAGCTGCGAGATGCTTTTATCCCCTGCTTCAAAACGAGTCCAGATGCACACTGAATCTTTTGTATGAAAACAAGTTTCACTTTGACGTTCATTGTTTTGCAAACTAAACTCGTTTCTGTTTGAAGTGTTGTGTACCAGGACTTGTTTTAAATCAGGGATAAAATACAACTCGGAAATGCCGTATCCTTTTTATCGTCACAGCACCACCGCTGACCCACATCCCGCCAGCAACTCGTTCATGGAGCATGCGTACTTCCATTGGTCCAACCATCCATTCATTCGTGGAGGATACACCTCGCCCACTGCTCATGCGTACGACCTACGTCACGTGCTTGCCAGCCCTGTGGAAGATCGCTTGTTCTTTGCTGGTGAAGCTACCAGTCTGAGATCATGCTCAACTGTACCGACTGCTATAGAAACTGGAACACGCGTGGCAGATGAAGTCTGCCGCGTGGCAGGATTGGTTCCATATGCGAAGCTTTAATTGTCGATTCATCGTAGTGTGGCGATCGATCGATTTGCTTGACAAAGGGCCATGCAGTTATTTTTACAATGCGGTGATCAAAGAATAGTGATATGCTTGTAAAAAAGCTGTCATTAAATTCTTTTTAGCATGCGGTTATTGAGGATTAATGATGTAGTCTTTGCCAGAGTACTGCCTGGCAGTCCATTTGTAATGGGACAGATATTTCAGAAGAACTCAAATTTCATATTTCATTACCCTTAGATAATGCAGCGAAATTACATTTCAAAGTTCAGATCATTTTAGTTATACAAATGGAACATATATACTTTATGTATCAATTTGTTTAGCCACGTAAAATGGAAAGGCTTCCTGCAGGAGCTCGGTATAAGAATGCAAACAAATACAACCTTGAATATCGATAACTTGAAGTCTCGATAACTGTGCATAAATGACCCCTAACTACGTCCCAAATGAATCAAACTCTAACAAACGTTCAGCTGTTTGCGGCTTAATATGTTGAATATGAGCAAGTTCAAAAGTGTGAGTAATATCCACGTTTATAAGATCGATATTGGCTGCCTGTTTTCATATCATGCTGCCTTCAGAGCGCACGAAATGCAGTCTCAGGCAACCTAATTTTCAAAATTTGCCGGGGGCGCATGCCTCCGGACTCCCCTAAGAGGCTCGCGCCCCTCGTCTTCTCATTGGATCGCACACTCCCGGAAAAAACCCTGGCTACGGGCCTGACTGAGACATGGAGTAACTCTGAAGGATTTAAAAATCTTTCTTGCTTCTTTTACATTCAAGAAATAAAATATTCCGGAAAATTAAAAACGATCTCTGGTAAAAAAACTGTAAATCACCGAAAGCTACTCCAGGTTTGGTCTTTGGTTTGGTTAAGGGAGTAGGATACCTAGGGACCAAAATTGGGGTTTTGTCCTGCTATAGGCACTCCAGTTGCATGTGATTGTACTCGTCGAAAGGAACTTATTTGTTTTGCTAGAAATGGTTGCTATGGAGGCTCTTTAACCAACTAATACTTCACTTTCAAACTTACTCAACTTGTGTTTCACGAATTACTCTATGTAATGAACCTAAAACGATGACCATTTCTTTTTTATAATGACGATGAACATGATGATTTTTGCAGCCTGCATTTTTAGACTACCCGATTTTTCACCACATCAAATAAAAAATTATCACACATCACGTGACAGATAAAGTTCTTATCTTATCTTATGCTGTTTAGGTTCAGTGCATCACGACACCATTGGTCATTTAGTATCCCAACTTTCGGTAAATCCTGTTATTTGTCTTTCAAAGTAGAATGTTGGCGGTCTAAAAGTAGAGTTTTGAGAAAAATGCACTTGAACTTTCAGCATTTAATAAGCTAGCAGCACGGGGGTTTCAGGGTGTACCCTGTGGTAGGGGGTTGGGGGAAAATGTGTTTTAGTATGTGAAAAGCCATCTTCGTAGTACGAAATATTCAGTTTCGCAGGGACACACAAATGCCCATGATGGCGATTTAAGAGAGGGATTTCACAAGCCTTTATGTCTGCTATGACTATAAACAACCGTTGCTATAGCTGTTGCTATGTAAAAATCCTTCTACCACCTGGTACATTCCTCAGATTTTTTAAGCAGATTGGTTAAAATCACTCAGAAGACTTTTCCACCAACAATCGAAAGTTTTAAATTTGCTATTTTTAGAAAAGTGACTTTGCAGAACTTTTTCGCTTAATCTGATTGGCCGAGAATCAAAACAATACACGATGCGCATGCTCCAAATATCGGTCCTGGCCAGAGTCCTTGTTCTTGGTGCTAACCAAAAGAAAAGCGGGCTTTGGGGACGAGATTGGTCAAGCGTTTGAAAAGTAGGCATGCGCATTTCAACCGGAAGTCCGATATTTTCGGACTTCAAATCGGATCTTTCCAGGGTCGCTCGTTTCCCGAACGACCCTGGGTACGAGGGTGAATCGCCATATTTTAAGGTATCCTACCCCCTTAACCTCCGACCTCGCTTCCCCTGTTGGCCCCATTCTCGTCCCCAGGGCCGCTTGCTCCTCTTAGCCGGCTGGGCCTGTGCACGAGGAACAAATGGCTCTGGGGACACATGATTTGATTCGCTGAAATTTAACAAAGGAGTCCAATCACATGTACCGTTTTAAAAGACGTTTAAGGTACTGTAATTGCCTTGTTTTGCACTGCGCAACCTCTTCTGCGCATAACATTGCGGCGTGCAAGATTTCGGCGGTTCTTCCTGTTAGCGTGAAAAGGTCGAACAAGGGCCGCTTTTGCGGAGCTAAAGCTTTTATTCGTAATAAGAATGCCGCAAATCGTCTTGCAGCTTCCTGGTCTGCTATTTTGGGTCTTGTCCCAGTCCCCACCGCTCAAATTCTCCTTCCTGACAGCAATTGCAAATCCATGACCGTCTTTCACGGCAGTTTGTGTGGAAACAAGCTCGGTTACCTCCGATTGTTTTTTTCAGGTATTTGCTAAGAACAGCCTAATAAAGAACATATTTGAAGAAGAAAAAAAGTTTGATAGTAGAAGATGATATTTTTTTTGGAAAATAGTTCCGTGCTGGGTGTATTTTGGCCAAGGGGAGGAGTTCAAGCTAACTACGGAACTGTCCGAAAAAGTGCAATATTCCCACAAACAGGCAATCAACGGCTTAAATAAAGCAATACTGCCTATCTGAATAAAAGAAGCTTTACTTTCAAGGTAAATTTTTGTCTTTCAAGACTTATTTTGAATGAAGGTGATTCGAATTTTTAACGCGAAACCAGTAAAAATACCCCATTTTAAAAGCCTGCTGACGCGTAAACAAGCACGGTGACCCCACTTTTGTATTGAATTTTTTTTAATGTTTATATCATGAAGATTAATCATGCCAAGTTTCAAACAAAGTTTGATAGTAGAACAATTTTAAAACGGTAGATGTGATTGGACTCCTTTTGTTAGATTTCAGCCAATCAAATTATATGTCCCAAGAGCCACTTGTTCCTCTTGCGTATGCACAGGCCAGCCTGCTAAGGGGTCTAGCAGCTCTGGGGACGGGGAACAAGAATGTGTTGCCCCCGCCAAATCTCCCCTCGATCCAGCCTCGATCCCACATACTCCGTTTTCAAGATGGCGGCTGGGTCTTGAGTGACGTGCGGCTAAATACAGGAATCGATCCGGAGACTTAGAAATTTTTAAACTTTGATATTTTGGTCTAACAAAGAGAAAAAGACCAGGTGAATTTTGAAAGCATCGAGGTGTGGATTCGAACCCGTGTCGTTCAGATTACAAGCGCTTCGCAGTACCGCTAACACCACCGAGGCCCAGCCAACCAAACCCTAAAATTTTAAAAATTTATAGTGCTATAGTAGGCTAACCGGAGGGGGGTGTACAATATTGGCTGAAATATATAAATAAACAACAGCAACAATGGACCCTAGCCCTAAAACAATAGAGCTGGGAAAGAGCTGGGAGCTAACCATACTAGTTCCCGGTGCATTCGGAGGTCGGATCGATTCCTGTATTTAGCCGCAAGTTCTTGAGTGTGCTTGGTACATTTTTCCTTCTTCTTTTCAAACAATACGTCTGATTGCAGGTTAACGATACTGGATAACCACGGGCGAACAGCACAAGATTTCCAGTGGGGTATGCAGAGTTTATGTGTTTACGACAGCAGTTCATCTTCCGATGACAGCGACGAATCACCGAGAATCAAGAAACAAAAGGTGACAGAAATTGGTAGAAACACTGTTCAAGAAGCAAGAAACCTCGGGAAATCAGACAATAAAGTGCTTAGTTGTAAGCCTTATGTCAGGCATTCGAATATTACTGTAACACCTGCGAGGAAAGCCTCTCAAACAAAACAAATGACACCTTACAGTACTTCGAATCACTGTGGTCTACTGGATCGCTTTGAGTCGCAAGTTGCCAATCAGACTAACCACAACAAGAAAACATCAACTTTCCCGGGGCCAATGACACAAAGAACCCATTCAAATTCAAGTATTTCGAGGCCGAGTGTTAAACCTTACGTGTCGAAAAGAGAAAGAGAGAGACTGAATCAAACAAATGTCTCAATCCCGGCAACAACACTTTTAACAAATTGTCCGTTAGAAAAGATTAACTGTGATGGTTCGATGAAAGAGATAAAACTTCAGTCTGGACAAAAATCTGAAATTTCAAGCAGGAAGACTGTAGATCTTGTGTGTAGACCACCTAAACAGCTGAAGCTGAATCTTGAAGGACATTCAAAGTCTGTTAACTGTGTCAGGTGGAATCCAACGGAAAGCAATTTGCTGTTGTCAGCATCCATGGATCATGTGGTTAGTGTTTGGGACACTCGTAAAAGCGGGATCTGCACCCAGAGATTAACATGTCATACTGAAGCTGTTAAAGATGCCAAGTGGAGTCTATGCGGATCCCAAGTTTTGAGTTGTAGTTATGATAAAACTGCCAGACTTTTTAATTTGGAAACGGGTAATGTCATAATAGTAAAGTAGCAGGGGAGTGCACTCAAAGTAATTAGAGACAGCCAGACGTGCTGGATTACAAAAGTGCATAATTTGAGAAGTAAGAGGCCCCAGAGGGGGGAAGGGGGAATACTCGCATTATACATGACAGGGAGGTCCGGCATATTTTTTGGGTTGAAAATTTACACGCTCAGTATTTTTTGTGGGCCAAGAGATCTGTCGCATATCTTTTAGGTCTTAAAAAAAATGCATATTTTTTTGGGTCACATCTCTGATCTCATTGGCTTATTGGTGCAAAATCATGCATTGGAAGAGTCTGTTTGATTGAATAAATCCATATTGAGGTGTTTAAGTCTGGTATTTTTTTTGGATAGGAAATTTTGATGCCAGGTAGGTCTTGGGTCTAAGATTTCAGGCTTGTGTATTTTTTTGGGTTTGCAATACGAAGCTCCGTCAGGCCCCCACCCCCGTCATGTATAATGTGAGTACCCCCCCCCCCCCCACTGGGAAGGAGACATGATGGTTATTATGAGCATGCATGACAAAAAAGGTAAAAAATTGACTCATTCTAATCCAGCCCAATAAAAATCAATTAAGAAACATTGGCAAAAATTATGATTTTATACATTCAGAGCTATACAGTAAATCACTAACCCACAGTAATCAGACACAGAATGAGTAGTAGACATGTTTGGGCAAAAAAACTATTTATTGATTTCAATGATGATGATATTGTGCCACAGGAGGTAAAAAGTGAAAGTGAACTTGGACAAGGACTTGGCACAAACATTCAGCTAGCTGACCACATGGAGATGCAAATATCATACCCAGACTGTATAATGGATTAACCTCCCTGCCAAAATATCAAAATTGCAAATTTAATGCCATAAATATTCCACTTCTCCTATACAGTTTGGTCTTAGTCAATAGAACCTACAGGTTGAACACATGTCCATAGTTATCTTTAACACAGCTGTTAAGGATTTCTCAGGCCAGTGACACTGCTGTACCCTCTTTTCATTGATGTACATGTATCTTTATGATGAGATGTTTTCCCTTGTACGGATTGATATCATACTCTTATACTTTTAATTTTTGTGAATCATACATCATAACTTCACCTGGAAATTTACTGTACATGTAAATTTTTACAAGACTTCTTGTCGACAATTAAGTTTGTAATTTTATTAAACTTAAACCACTTTTTTTCGACAGATCAGGAAATCCAAGTGTTTCCACATAAGAACTACGTAACTTGTGTCCAGTTCCATCCCACAGAGCCCACCCTTTTCCTAGCTGGGACATTTAAATCTGCCATCCTTTGCTGGGATACAAGAACTGGAAATGTGAGTATCTACACTGTAGTAGTTTTTACGTGCGCTATCAATGCTTTCAAGCCATTTTTGAAAATAGTTGAAAAATAAAATTTGGTGAAAAACTGAACATTTTTTTAATTTTTTATAGATATAGGGAGGTCAGATCATAGGCAATGGAATAAACATGAAATATGAAATGAAAGCATATGGAATACTGTGCAGGAATTGTTGTTTTAGTTATCGCCCTCTCCCCGCACCTCCTCTTAAAATATGATTCTGACAGACAAACAAACAAACTGCATCCACCAATCAGAACCCATAGTATGATAGAGATCAGCTAGTTTTGAACCTGTTCAAATTATTTTCCCCATTTGGAGATACATTTACATGTACATGTATCTGCCTAATGATTGATGGCAGCATAAAATGCAAAGGCTTGTTAATGTGAGTTTGCATGTCACTGAACAGAATAGTGTAAAGTTCCTTTTACATGTATGTTGCATTAACACTAGATGCACATGCAGTGCAATTGGTAGTTTACTTTACCATTTCACGGGAAGTATTTTTTTAACCCTCAAAAAACCATGATTTTCACAAACAGGTCACATCAACTTACACATCATTGTTTGGCCAAGTGCAGGATGTAGCTTTTCTTCCTGGGGGAGAAGAATTTATTTCTGCTTCTGAGGTAGTGAAACGGAATTCTACCGACAAAGGGATCATGGTCTGGGATTTTAGGTCAACAGCGGTATTATCAAATCAAATTTACCAGGTAAGTTTATGGTAGCCTTAGTCCAAATCTGTTGTAAAGAGGTTATTAATTTAATAAATATGCAGCCTTGTTAATCTTGAAATGGAAAGAATATGCAGGGTTGTCAGTAGGTTTTTGAGTAGCAGGTTCCATCCAAAAAGTTAGGTGGCTATTTCCATTTTATTTCTCCAATATCACGCTCAGAACTGACCTACTAACATTCAGAGTAGCCGGCACAGTATTTGGAATAGCTGGTGAAATGTGCCGGTTGCCGGCTTATTTTGACAATCCTGAATATGTCCGAGATGACGAGGTTAGAGGTAGTGCATACAAGACAACATACTTTGCCCAATATGTCCGAGATGAAGAGGTTAGAGGTAGTGCATACAAGACAACATACTTTGCCCAATATGTCCGAGATGAAGAGGTTAGAGGTAGTGCATACAAGACAACATACTTTGCCCAATATGTCCGAGATGAAGAGGTTAGAGGTAGTGCATACAAGACAACATACTTTGCCCAATATGTCCGAGATGAAGAGGTTAGAGGTAGTGCATACAAGACAACATACTTTGCCCAATATGTCCGAGATGAAGAGGTTAGAGGTAGTGCATACAAGACAACATACTTTGCCCAATATGTCCGAGATGAAGAGGTTAGAGGTAGTGCATACAAGACAACATACTTTGCCCAATACTAGAAATGGGGCTGAGAGCTTATCTTGGCAACTGCTTGATTTGGCGGGGGGGGGGGGGGGGGGACGTTTGAAATCTGCTTCTCAGACAGACGGACAGACATGTTTTATTTGGAGTCTCATCCTTGCTTAGTGACTGCTGCTGCCTTAGTATTGGTGCTTTCCCTATTGGAAAACTATAATGCAGTTTTTCAAATTTCTCTATTTCACTATTTTCTCCCGGCTCCAGCCAATAGCTTGTAAATCGTGCTTCCAGTCATTGTCCTGTTTACTCCTTTGGTTCCCCCACCCTCTCTCCGTCAACGTTTTCTGGTCTTATTAAAGCCAAAGGTGAGATTGATTATTTGAATTAATATCTTGAGAAATCTGGTACGTTGAATCATACTACCATTTACCCCATTTACACCTGTGCTGCTGTAACTGCCTGTGACCGACGTTGACCTTTATTCCCCTTCAGACGTCATCAACTTTGATCAAAATAGGTATCACTTTTACTCAAGTTCTGCAGGAGGGAAAGAGCTTTCCAGCGATACCCGAATGATAGTGATTGGGTTAACGAAACTGCTTAGAAATTTCTGTCAAAAACGTGGAGGGAAATTTCCCTTATCTATCCTTGGTTACTCCGTGTTAAGTATTTCCTGCCTCGACG